>JAJGRX010000881.1:272500-470976 GCA_025461125.1 Carex kokanica | reverse complement strand
TTTCTCTTTTAGTAAAAGTTTACATTTGTTTCTCTAATTAATCCAGCTGCTAACGGAGTGGTAGTAGCCACCGAGAAGAAATTGCCGTCAATTTTGGGGATGAAACCTCGGCAAGTGATAAGTATCTTAATTTTTTTTTTAAAAAGTGGTATTTATACCATCGGTTTCACAAAAGTAATCAACCCCAGTATACATATCTGATCATTACACCCTGCATCAGAAAACCTTGTGCTCTACCACCTGTTATCCAAACCCCTCAATCTCAAGTTTAAAACACAAAACCCACCCCTTGAATGACATATACAGTGGTCTCAGATAAACTATAATCCTAACCTCAAAAAATTAACAGCACCCCAGAAATAATACTTATCTTGGTTAGAATAGAAAAGTGAAAGCACCATAGCAAAACCCAGCAAGTGATTAAGTATCTTAACTTTTTTGAATACTAATTTAAGTAATCTTTTTTATTCTTTTAAGCGTCGGTATCAAGGTTTTTGCATGGATTTAATATGAAATTTGCTGTGTACTGTGCAGGTTCAAAAGATTCAGCGATGACTCCAGATTGGGGTTGTATACAGGTTTTTTTCTTTCTATATACTTTTTCCTTTGTTACAATTTTTCTATTTAGTATCTTATTATGAGTTTATCTGTGAAGGTTTATTAGTACGAGTAGAAGTAGGGGGGTGTTCTTAAGTTCACCAAGCCTTTGTGAACTCAACTCTAAAACCTATCGGATTGGTTTCAAACGACGAATCGAACGTTGAAACCCATCTACCTTATGAATGATGCGTTTACATGCGAAAATTTTGAACTTTCAACATAATTAAGTATAAAAACAAGCGGTCAAAATTAGAAGGTTTATAAATTAACTTAATGCATTCATTTTTGAATGTTTTTTTACCACTTGACTCTACTAAATTAATTCGAAAGTTTAAAATTTTCGCATGTAGATGCTTCACTCATTAGGAAGATGGGTTTCAACGGTTCAGATTCATCGTTTGAAGCCAATCCGATAGGTTTTAGGGTTGAGTTCACAAAGAAGCTTGGTGAACTTAAGAACACCCTAGTTCTACTCTTATTAGTACATATAAAAACAATTGCACACCTACTGTAAATGTCTCTTTAGACAGACTTTAGTGGTGATAGTTCTTTTATCATTTTCAATTTGATGAGAGAGATCTGGACACTAAGCCCGCTATTAATTATAGTCCAAACCAAAATTCTGTGTTTCCAGAGATTATGCAACGTTGTCTTTTCCATTTCTCTAATTACTACAGATGGTAAATAAACTTTGTCCCCTTTGTATAATAACAGTGGCATCGGTCCGGATTTCCGTGTTATGGTGAGAAAAAGTAGAAAACAAGCTCAACAGTATTTCCGCCTTTACAAGGTAGGTGTTAAATGTTCAGGATTATTAAATTGCTTTCTTTGAATTTAATATAGCTTTTGAGTCCTGAATTGTACATGATGGCTTAATTCAAGAGATTATTAGTTTGAATAGATTTCTGATGTTCATTTATGATTCACTTTTATGTAGGAGCCTATCCCAGTTACACAACTTGTCAGAGAAACAGCTGCTGTCATGCAAGAATTCACACAATCTGGGTATTATTTCATTCTACCTCTTCTTCGTTTTGTCATTCTTTTCCCCCATTATATGTATGTAATTAAATATATGGTGTTTGTTTGTTTATTTAGTGGTGTGAGGCCTTTTGGTGTTTCTCTGCTGATTGCTGGTTATGACGACAATGGCCCACAGTTATATCAGGTATTTGTCCTTTCATATCTTTATTTATTTTCATTTGTTAAGATTAAATATTTGGTAATAGATTTTTGTACGTCAATTTTCAAAATTATGTGCCAGGTTGATCCATCAGGGTCATACTTCTCATGGAAGGCCTCTGCTATGGGTAAAAATGTTTCTAATGCAAAAACTTTCCTTGAGAAAAGGTACACTAGTGGTCTTCTGGCTCATTTTTTCTACATCTGTTAGTCTTGCAACCAGTTTTTACCTACTATTCATCAGAACTGAACAAAAGCCCTACTTTTTCTTTACTTTTATTATTATGTTTATGCTCAGAAATATTTCTTTCCAGTATCTTGCTAGTACACTTTTGTGCAGTTTGTATGATGTATGTGATATTTTAATTGTAGATACACTGAGGATATGGAGCTTGAAGATGCTATCCACACAGCCATTTTAACCTTAAAAGAAGGGTATTTATTTTATTTCTTGTGCCATTAGAAGTAATTCTATAGTGATCATAATTAATGGTCAGCTAATAATGCGGTCTACAATAACTTATTTCTTATATGTGCAGATTTGAAGGTCAAATTTCGGGGAAGAATATTGAAATTGGAATCATTGGCGCTGATCGTCAATTCAGGCACTTACTTTTGTTTACTCATAATTTGTGCTTACTGCTTAGTTTCCTTGGATTATTCTTATTATCACCATATACATAGTTTTGCTTCCACCACTTATCAGAATTGTATAAAACGGGTAAACCTTGATGCTGCCCTGGGTTCCTATTCTAAACCTAACTTCACCACCCTAGTTTCATTTTGGCCTACTTTTTTCGTACTTATTAACGGTTTATTGTTATTTGTTGTTGAAAGGTGTAAGCTTAAAATCTGGCCCAAAACTTGGTATAGCATCAGCAAAATGAGTTTATGATTCCTTGGATGTATTAGCCTTTTTGTGGGTACAATATAGTGCTCTTCGCCGCATAATCTTTTTGACTTATTATTCATACTTTGCTCTCTTATGGTACTAAAATGCAGGGTATTGAGCTCCTCCGAAATCGATGACTATTTGGCAGAAGTGGAGTAGAATAATGGAAAACTTGTATAAGAAGTATTGTGTTTCAAGCACTTGAACTGTATGCCCCTAAAGTTGTTTTGTGATTGTATTATTTGGTTTTAGTTTTTAGATTGAAATCCTTTGAAAATCTTTTTTAGCTCTTTATCTTAATCTGAATTAGTTGCTCTTATTACTATAGCGGCCTAAGTATATTAAAAATGGAGTTACTGGTTTATAATCATATACGATACCAATTAATTATGGCGTTGGAGAGTTCTAGAGTTATATTGGTTTCAGACATCAATGATTCAGATTTTCCTTCACTGATCTTCAAAAGCAAATTAAGCCACCGTGTACTAAGCAAATGAGAGTTTGACATGGGTGGATTTAGGATTTTTGTTGTAGGGAAGCAAGAAAATAGCGAATCGGGTTCAAATCTATTAACTAATCAGGTATTAGATAAAAAATAATGTTCTAACTTGTGATTTTCAATTTTCTAACCTCTAATTTCTAATGTTTTAATTAAAAAAAAGATTTCTAATGTTTTAACTTCTAATTCTATTTATCAATTAGAATTTAAGAATTTATTCTAATTTTAACTTTAAATTTAACTCAAATTACAAATTAGAATTCCAGAGAGAAATAAACTTTAGAGACTGCAAATCACGCCTCCCCCTCCCCCCAGCTCGTTGATGCAAAACATGCAAGGTTGTTTAACCATATCTATAATTCTACCTTTTTCTGGTCTTCAGGAGCAAACCAAGATTCAAAGTTTCTGATTACTATTAAAAAAATTACATTAGCAGTGAAATACACATGCTAAAAACATCATTTCAAAAGCCAAAAAAATATTAATCCATCGCACCATTACCAATGATTAAGATTTATGAAGGAAAGAAGAAGAAGATATGACTAATGATCAAAATAAATATTAGTTATGGATGATAATAACAGTAAACTAAATTAAGTGCAACCCTTTTAAATTTTAAGATCCAAAAGCAACAAAGTTTTCGACCTAAGAAATAAGCCACCGAGAAGCCCGCCGGTTTCTAAGATAAATTTTCAGTTTCTTTGTTGTCTTCACAAATGCATACAAAAAAATTGTCAAATCTTCAGCAGGTTTTGGGGACCTCACACACTCGATTGCAACCAACTGGAGGTGTGCAACGAGCCTAAATCTCGATGCAGGATTGATCGAATACAATCAATATGAACAAGTAATTTGTGGTAATTTTGATAAAAGACAAAATCTGACAAGATAACTAACTAACGAATATGCTCAAAGCAATTCACCTATTTCATTTACTAAAATTCTGATACAACTCCACAGGAGCTCAAGCCTTATAAAGGCAATGTGAATTGTAAAAAGAAGTAGATAAAACGGTAGAGGAAACAGTGGTTTTATTCACGGAGCGCCATATCAGCGTGAAGCGCTGACGTGGCCTAACAAACTCCCTAACGACCTCTGCTGTTGTCAGTCAACGTTCAACTTCCTTTCTTCTCTTTTTCTGCTTGTGCGGTCCCCTACTGTAAGCGTCACATGATCCCTTCACGCTGTCTTGGTGTTTAAATGTGCGGGCCCCATTGTCAGCGACAGTCCTTTTAATAGGATCCTGACTGTCTGTCTTCCCCATCCTGCCCCATTCTTCTTCTTCTCTGATTGAATCGCTGTCTCCAACGGTAACTCCCAAATTTCCAATTTCTTGTCGCTGGGTGAATGAGCACGCTACTCGTCCTTTTATCCGCCGGTAACGGAATCGACGTTTTCGAGGTACAACAATGTTCATGCAAATACTGCGGATATCTTCCGCGAGGTTGTGCGTGCATGGGGATGTCATGCATGCATGCTAAGAGGCAACTGGGATCAGTAAATTGGGGAATAAACAATGTAATTAATAAGATGACTCGGTCATTAATTAGATAGGTTTAGCTATTAGAAACATTGTGCTGAAATGTTTAGTGGGCCTACTATAAATATATAATTTTGAAATTGTGAGATGGCAACTTGCCACCACACTCTAAAAAAAGAATAATTAAGCTTAGACAAAAGTTTAGGAAAGCATTGATAAGAGCAATAATGATATAAAATTTTATTTGTGCTCAGAATGTTTCTTAATCATAATAATAGATTCATGGAAGAAAAGAAGAAGGAAAGTACTCTGTACTCCCCATTTGCACCGGCGTCTACTTTCTATTGCCAGCTCTCCATTATTTAAACAGAGAAATGGAATTTACAGCGAAAATAATCTCTCCAGTTTTATTAAAAACGGTAGGGGATCACATCACTTTTCCTCAGTCCTACCCATTACCTCGCTACAGCTCAAATTATATATATAGGTACAAAAATGTTAACCTGATGGATCAATTGCTAATCAAACCAGTCCTTGAAAATGGCCAAGGTGACCATTCTCTCAAAACAAACCATCATGCCTTCGCAACTACATACAATTCTATTCCTCCCATTTTTCTCTCTCTCCTCGACCAACTCTCACCTCCAATCTACATCCACGTCCTCTCTTTTACTCTACCTATTTACCAAACACATCAGAGAAGCTCAAATCTTCTCTCTTCAAACTCTGAAATACTTTTACCCACTTGCTGGCAGGATCAAAGAAATTGATAAAGGAAAACTTCATGTTGAATGCAATGATGAGGGTGTTGAATTTAATGAAACTCGGGTTACCGGTGCAAATCTGGAATCAATCTGTCAAGGCCAAGCAGTTGAATGTTTAACGAACTCCTACCAATAAAGAAAAGCATGTTCGATTACCGAGAAAACGATCCCCTGCTTGCCGTTCAGAGATTAATGTATTAGATGGTGGAGGATTTGTACTTGGTCTGTCCATTTGTCACCATATTGCTGATGGTGCATCTCTTTCCATGTTTATAAATTGGTGGTCTCGCACTGCTCGTGGGTTTACTGAGAATTCATCACCAGCTCCCCTGCCGCCACGGTTGACTGTGCATCGGTGTTTCCTCCCAAGGAGATGATTCAAAACACACCGCATAAAATATCTACTGAATTTAGTGGTCCTAATCAAGATGGCGCCATTAGATGCTTCAGTATCAACTCAAAAGCCATGGAGATGCTTAAGCAGGTCGGTGTTGGCCAGTCAACACGGGTCGTAGCCGTATCTGCACTGGTCTGGAGGTGCATTAAACGAGCAAAATGTGAGAACATAGTGTCTATGTCACATGTTGTGAATTTTCGTAAGAGAATGGCTCCGATACTATCGCATGAGTCGTTTGGGAACATGCATCTCGAAGTTGAAATAAAAGAACCAGAAACAGAAGCGGAGAGCATTGGAGGCATTGAACAAAATATAAGGAGAGCAGTAAGAGGGGTCGATGAACAGTTTGTAAGAATGAAAGCACAGCAGATGTGGGATGAGAGAGAGGAGAAGGAAAGGGGCCAAAGAGAGAAGGGAACACAGAGAGTAGACTTCATATTCAGTAGTTGGTGTAGGATGGGGTGGTATGAATGCGACTTCGGCTTCGAGGAGCCCATCTGGGTGGCGTGTGGGATAACAGCTCAGAGAAATGTTTGCATATTGATAGATGCAAAGGATGGGCATGGGATGGATGTCTGGTTGTGGATGGCAGTTGACAAGGGTTGAGAGTGATCATGAGTTTATTAAGTTTGTAAGTTCTTAGCGGACTGATGACAGGAAAAATTGCCATGGAAGCGCACTCCAAAAAGATATTTTTAATGTATTTTATAATGATTATGTTCTTATGAATGTAGTAGTTTTTACTATTTTCGATTGATTTTATCTTCGGATCGAGTGTTTAGATTTTCAAAATAAGAATATGAGCGTGAAGTAAAAATGACATCTTACTTCGCAACTCACCATAGCCCAGCTCGCTCTCTCTCTCTCTCTCTCTCTCTATATATATATATAAAGTGTGTCCATAGTTAATGCCCCGCATGCTCCAACAGTCAATATCAGAATGACCCACCTGAATCAAGAAAAACTATTTATTTTCTTTTTGTTTTTTCCTATGATATTTTGTGAAAAAATAAATATATTTTGTTCTATTTTAAATATTAAGACATGATTTGTTCCCTTTAAAATATTTTCTCATTTTTAGTTTTACCCTCCAAATGTTTGATGTACTCGTTTGTTAGATATCAACACTGATAGGAGAAATATGGAGCTTTATCAAGTTCCAGCTCTTTATCCTCTCTTATCTAATTACAGCGTTAATTCTTCAAGAAGTTGTTCATTGACCATGGCAAGCTTAGTAAAAATATTTGCCATCTGTTGAAATCCTTTCTTTTTGAACAAATTATTTTTTGAATTTTCTACCTTCTAGACATCTCAACACTATCCTCTGTGTTTTTCCTGGTGCCTAAAGTATTCTGGGTGTGCCGAAAGTACTGATGCCAAACCGGCTCTTTCTGCATTCTTACCAGTAAAATTGAATTATGTTAGAAAATAATTTACAAGAAGTTATGAATGAAAGAACAATTAAAATGAATTAGGAAATATGATTTTGTTCTTGAATTAATTTCCTCAAGAACTTTAAGAGTAGGTGGTCAATTCATTTGATTTATCATAACTTCTGGATTACAAACAATACAGAACTCTTAAACAGACTTAACAAACACAGTAACCAAGACACTATCAAAATAAAATTCAGTCAGACATAAGAACACAAATCACACAAGATAACCTTCCTTAACAAACTTGATTTTTTTTACTGTTTGATCTAGTCATAACAAAATCTGATCAGAATTCCACCAAAATTGGATTCAATTTTATCCAATTAATAATCCAGACTTGACTAAACATAGGCTTGACCATGTTCTAAATTTTATATGGATGAAGATGTTGTTACAGATTTGCATTACTGAATCTATCTATTCATATCTGGCATCTGACATACAATTACTATACCGGCCAGTACCAATACAATACCAATTTTTCAAGTATAGTATAGCACTTAATAAGGAATAAATTCTATTTTTCTCAAGAAATTTGGGTGTGTTTGGTTTGGGCAAGAATTTGTATATAGATTATATAAAGAGGGGGATATAATCAGTAAAAATCAATTTTCGAGACTTCAATTCTTGGTCATGGAAAATAAATATAATTGGTGTGCAATATCATTAACAAATAAATGAAGACATGCAAATTTGAAACATAAATCATCCAAAAGCAGTAAAAAAGGATCGTTCTTTTTTACTTTGCACGAATCTCAAAGCACAAATAATACTGCCCCCTCCAATCTCCCGAATAGGCACCGGCTGAGAGTAAATCTGAGCCGTAAAGTGATTTACTGTACTACAGAGGATACTGGTCCCCCCCATCCCCTCCTCATTTTCCTCTCGCGCGGCCGTCGCACGACGCCCCAAGCCCCCAAGCCCCCAATCCGCCGTCGAGCCCTGAAGCGTCGAGCGTCTGAAAACCTCAACAAGGCAGGTCCCTCTCCCTCAGTTAAGGAGGCTAGTCTCCTCGATCTCTCTCTCTATCTGGTACATACTGCGGTGAGCTGAATACGAGCCAATTACGGGCTTGGGAGTCGGGGACCGAAGCCTTGGTTCGCTCGGCTCGTCGTACCTTTTTTACAAGCCGATCACGGGCTAGGCCTAGCTCGTTCGAGCTCGGCTTGTTGCCCGGAGTCCGGAGAGCACAGAGGAACCACTTGTACATGACGTCATGAGCGCTTGGGTGCTACGCTCGGCGCTTCGGCGCCTCCACAACTCCGCCTCTAGCAAGACTCTGCTCCTCGCCTCACCAAATTCGCGCTCCATCCTCCCAAAGCAGTAATGTCTTCCATCTGTCAGGATTTTTATCTTTTCTTTATATTTAACTCCTCCAACTGATGTACTGATCCACATTTCCCCTGATGAAAACTCTTCATTTAATTTGATGTTCAACTTTGCTTAAGTCATTATGTATCTTGTTTGCCATTGTCAATTTTTGACATGGTTGGATTGGGGGAGCAATGGCTTTCCCAGTTAGGCCCTGATATGTGTTTGTAAATGCCAAGCTCAGCTAGTTTTTCATTTGCTAACGTAATTCAATAATGAACTTGGTTTACATGCAATATGAACAGAAATTTACATCTTTTTATTCATCTCAAGGGTTAAAGTGCCTTGATCTATGTGATTTTGGTTGACGTAATATGCCATTTAGGCTAATATCTGGTAAAAGGGTTTGATGAACTTTGTTTTACTGATATAATAGTGGATCTTTCGTAGGTAGAAGTTGAATTTTCAGATGGTACCTCGTTCAATCTCTCATCTGAGTTTCTTAGAGTACACAGCCCTGCTGATAGTAAAATTAGATCTGTGGGAGGCGAGAAGGTAATTACCTCATTTTAGACTTTCATGCTTGATCTTGGTAGTAATTTTCTTTGGACAATAGATGTTGCAATGTATTTATGTGGATATTCTTCTAGCATGTGTGCACCAAATTATCTTCTCTTGTTTTCTTTTGAGTGTGTCTAGGTTGTGGGGAAAAGGTACTATTCCATACAATTTCTTCTACTTTTATAAGGAAAGAAATTGGTAAATGTATTTTCTACTTATTATTTTTTTGTTTGAAATAATGGCAATTGCCACCCATTTCATTGCTGAATTCAAAAGGTACAAAATCCATAATATGTACAATCTACTGTCCTGTCCTCATTTCTAATCTGACTAATCAAAAACATTACAAACCCATTAAAAGACAAGAAGTGACCTTTCTCAGTACAATGAAGAGATCGGGAAGAAGTGGAATGGTGTGTTTCCTCGGTTATTATATACTCAATCACAAGCGGCGCCAGTACAAGCTGGCGTGTTTTCCTTGATTTCTTCTTTGTTTTGTTCACCATAGTATATCAAACAGTCTGAACTAGTTTGTTCTGGAGACAGGTAGTATTTGGAAGGCGCCATGTCGGCATCATGTCAGCAGAACAGGTCGGGAATTATGGGGTCAGGTACCGTCCATTATCCTTTTTGTCCTGCTTGCTATTTTTGAAAAAATTTAGAAGGGCAAGAATTACAGTAGCAGTAACAGTCATGTACATACGGCAACAGTGTCTACCAGCATACATGGACTGGTACCAATTAGGATAGCAGGTGGACTTAACCCCACCCTTTTTTCCCAAGTTTTTTTTCCTTGTTGCACTGTGTAAAGTGATGTCTAAGAATGCTTAATTGAGCCTCTAACATTGTGTTACAGGAAATACCAAGCTTGTTTCTCTTAATTGAGGTGAAAGAGTTCCTCTTTAGTTGTATTTTCCTTGAAAAATACTGATACTCTACATAAATGAGTTTTTTTTTTTGGTTTGACAGGATACTGTTTGATGACTTGCATAAGACGGGAATTTTCACATGGGACTATTTGCACCATTTAGGTGCAAACAAGGTTAGTCTCATGAGGAACTACATCAAAACCTTAAAGACACATGGTCTTAGTCGGGACCCGCGAGTGAAAAGTAATTGAATTTTACACGACAAGTCAGCTTTGTTATCCAAAATGTTATGTCTTTCTGTGCCAGCACATTGGAAATTAAGTTCTACTCGCGAAGATGATTATTGGCATTACCCTCCGAAGGAATATGATTGTGGTACGATTATTTTGATAGTTTGATGCTTAATTTTTTTCACTGGATTCATTGCTTTATAATTCGGATATGGGAAGCTTAGTTGTCGATCTTACTGATTTGGTGCAGAATCATTCCTGGATATGCATTGCAACCAGTGTTCTAAATAGCGCGCTATAGCGTTTTTGGACCCCAAACGCTACGCTATGACATCAAAATACGCTATTTGCGCTACGGCCGCTATAGCGGTCCACTATTTGCACTATAAAATATGGGGTTTTTTTTTTTTTTAAAGCAATTTATATGGGTTTTAAATAAAGATCCAAAAAATCTCAAACCGAAATTGAATTGGTTGCTACTTGCTACAGATAAATCAATTTGAAATTGGGAATAGAAATTGAAATTTGAATAGAAAAAAAGTCCAAACTGAAAATAAAATTTGAATAGAAAAAAAAATAGATTATGTCATGAATCATGATTCTTAAGATATTTTAATAAGAAAAATCGATAGTTTATGATATTACTATGGATATTTTGAACTGCAATTTGGACTTTGTACGGGTTCAATATGAATATTATAATTTCTTAATTACTTTGGTGTTATTTATTGTTCTATGAGACTTTAGATAATGTTGATATTTAGTACAAATATTGAATATACGGAATGTAAAAAAAAAAAACGCTATTTGGAATAGTTTCCGCTATAGCGACGCTATTTGCTATAGCTTTTTTTTAGCCTTCCCGCTATGACGCTATAAACGCTATTTAGAACCTTGATTGCAACACAACTGCTTAAATTTTAGAAACAAAGTGCTGGTGTAAAATCAGGGTGATATGAATATACTAATGTTGATTTTGGTGAGATTTATACCTCGTTAAACAGTAGAATAGAATAGCGTAAATGCACTATAATGACAGCCTGATCAGTCTATGATTATCATTTTTGGTTTGGGTTTGAAATCCATGGATTATGGTTGATTCTAGAACGCTTATTTATGGTCTAAATTTATATTTGAAGTTATTTTTTGATTACTTATAATATTGTCAAGTACTTGAAATAATTTGAACTTCATTTTCGTTGGTGAAATGAGTAATGTAGTTTTGTATATCAAAGCTTTATTGTCCGTAATCTTAGTTTGACCTATCTAATTCTATGAGTGTGTTAGCGGAGTTTCTAATTCTTTAATTATAGGTTTGAAACCTTTATTCTTCAATTTGGCCTGTAATATAATTTGATACGTCTAGGATTAATTTCTAGACGTCAATTATTAAATTCTTCTTATATAATGTCTGTCTCAAATGTTTTGAATTTAGCAAATAAAGACACAACTAGAAGCTTATGTTCCATTATTCTCCTATCAGGGTTGATATCGAACAAACGATTACTTCAAACATTTGGAGGGTAAAACTAAAAATGAGAACAATATTTTGAAGTGGAACAAATCAATGAATCATGTCATTTTTAAAATAGAACAAATTTTTTTTTTTTGCAAAATATCATAGGAAAAAACAAAAACAAAATAAATAGTTTTTCTTGATTCAGGTGGGTCTTTCTGGTAATGACTGTTGGAGCATGCGGGACATTGACTATGAACAAACTTTATATAGATTTTCTTTTCTATTACAAATAGAACAAGAGAATGATAGTGTCCCGTGTACGGTGTCCCCAAAATAAAATCAATCAAAAATAGATTCATTGATGTGAAACATTTAAACTCAAGTTACTAATATTTTTCAGACCGATGTATGATGCTGATCATGATCATTCTCCTAGTAATCAAAATAGTAGAAACTACTACATTCATAACAACATAATAATTATAAAATACATATAAATATCTTTTTGGAGAAATTTGGCAATTTTTTTCCTGTCATGAGTCCGCTAAGAAGAACATACGAACTTCATAAACTCTTGATCATTCTCAATCCTCTCCATCTCGTCAACTGCCATCCACAACCAGACATCCATCCCATGTCCATCCTTTGCATCTATCAATATGCAAACATTCCTCATATCCGTTATCCCGCACGCCACCCAGACGGGCTCCTCGAAGCCGAAGTCGCATTTGTACCACCCCATCCTACACCAACTACTGAATTGGAACTCTGCTCTTTCTGTTCCCTTCTCTTCTCTTTCATCCCGCATCTGCTGCACTTTCATTCTTACAAACTTTTCGTCGACCCTCTCACTGCTCTCCTTATATTTTGTTCAATACCCTGATTGCTCTCTGTTTCTGTTTCTGGTTCTTTTATTTCCACTCCAAGCCACATGTTCCCAAACGACTCGTGCGATAGTATAGGAGCCATTCTCTTACGAAAATTCACAACATGTGACATAGACACTATGTCCTCTCCTTGTGCTCGTTTAATGCATCTCCAGACCAGTGCAGATACGGCTTCAACCCGTGTTGACTGGCCAACACTGACCTGCTTAAGCCTCTCCATGGCTTTTGAGTCGATACTGAAGCATCTAATTGCGACATCTTGATTAGGGCCACTATCTTCAGTAGATCTTTTATGCGGTGTGTTTTGAGTCATCTCCTTGGGAGGAAACACCGATGCACAGTCAAACCGTGGCGGCAGGGAAGCTGGTGATAAATTCTCAGTAAACCCACGAGCAGTGCGAGACCACCAATTTATAAACATGGAAAGAGATGCACCATCAGCAATAAGGTGACAAATGGACAGACCAAGTACAAATCCTCCACCATCTAATACATTAATCTGAACCGCAAGCAGGGGATCGTTTTCTCGGTAATCGAACATGCCTTTCTTTATCGGTAGGAGTTCGTTAAACAATTCAACTGCTGGGCCTTGACAGATTGATTCCAGATTTGCACCGGTAACCCGAGTTTCATTAAGTTCGACACCTCATCATTGCATTCGACATGAAGTTTCCCTTTATCAGTTTCTTTGATCCTGCCAGCAAGTGGGTAGAAGTATTTCAGAGTTTGAGAGAGAGATGATTTGAGCTTCTCTGGTGTGTCTGGTAAATAGGTGGAGTAAAATAAGAGGATGTGGGTGTAGATTGGAGGTGAGAGTTGGTCGAGGAGAGAGAGAGAAATGGAAGGAATAGCATTGCATGTATGCTGCGAAGGCATGATGGTTTGTTTTGAAAGAATGGTCACCTTGGCCATTTTCAAGGACTCGTTGATCAGCAATATATCTATCAGGTTAACATTTGTGTACCTATATATATATATATATATAGGTACACAAATGTTAACCTGATAGATATATTGCTGATCAAACGAGTCCTTGAAAATGGCCAAGGTGACCATTCTTTCAAAACAAACCATCATGCCTTCGCAGCATACATGCAATGCTATTCCTTCCATTTCTCTCTCTCTCCTCGACCAACTCTCACCTCCAATCTACACCCACATCCTCTTATTTTACTCCACCTATTTACCAGACACACCAGAGAAGCTCAAATCATCTCTCTCTCAAACTCTGAAATACTTCTACCCACTTGCTGGCAGGATCAAAGAAACTGATAAAGGGAAACTTCATGTCGAATGCAATGATGAGGGTGTCGAACTTAATGAAACTCGGGTTACCGGTGCAAATCTGGAATCAATCTGTCAAGGCCCAGCAGTTGAATTGTTTAACGAACTCCTACCGATAAAGAAAGGCATGTTCGATTACCGAGAAAACGATCCCCTGCTTGCGGTTCAGATTAATGTATTAGATGGTGGAGGATTTGTACTTGGTCTGTCCATTTGTCACCTTATTGCTGATGGTGCATCTCTTTCCATGTTTATAAATTGGTGGTCTCGCACTGCTCGTGGGTTTACTGAGAATTTATCACCAGCTCCCCTGCCGCCACGGTTTGACTGTGCATCGGTGTTTCCTCCCAAGGAGATGACTCAAAACACACCGCATAAAAGATCTACTGAAGATAGTGGTCCTAATCAAGATGTCGCAATTAGATGCTTCAGTATCGACTCAAAAGCCATGGAGAGGCTTAAGCAGGTCAGTGTTGGCCAGTCAACACGGGTTGAAGCCGTATCTGCACTGGTCTGGAGATGCATTAAACGAGCACAAGGAGAGGACATAGTGTCTATGTCACATGTTGTGAATTTTCGTAAGAGGATGGCTCCGATACAATCGCACGAGTCGTTTGGGAACATGTGGCTTGGGGTGGAAATAAAAGAACCAGAAACAGAAACAGAGAGCAATCAGGGTATTGAACAAAATATAAGGAGAGCAGTGAGAGGGGTCGACGAAAAGTTTGTAAGAATGAAAGTGCAGCAGATGCGGGATGAAAGAGAAGAGAAGGGAACAGAAAGAGCAGAGTTCCAATTCAGTAGTTGGTGTAGGATGGGGTGGTACAAATGCGACTTCGGCTTCGAGGAGCCCGTCTGGGTGGCGTGCGGGATAACGGATATGAGGAATGTTTGCATATTGATAGATGCAAAGGATGGACATGGGATGGATGTCTGGTTGTGGATGGCAGTTGACGAGATGGAGAGGATTGAGAATGATCAAGAGTTTATGAAGTTCGTATGTTCTTCTTAGCGGACTCATGACAGGAAAAAAATTGCCAAATTTCTCCAAAAAGATATTTATATGTATTTTATAATTATTATGTTGTTATGAATGTAGTAGTTTCTACTATTTTGATTACTAGGAGAACGATCATGATCAGGCATCATACATCGGTCTGAAAAATATTAGTAACTTCAGTTTAAATGTTTCACATCAATGGATCTATTTTTGATTGATTTTATTTTGGGGACACCGTACACGGGACACTATCATTCTCTTGTTCTATTTGTAATAGAAAAGAAAAATATATATAAAGTTTGTTCATAGTCAATGTCCCGCATGCTCCAACAGTCATTACCAGAAAGACCCACCTGAATCAAGAAAAACTATTTATTTTGTTTTTGTTTTTTCCTATGATATTTTGCAAAAACAAATATTTTGTTCTATTTTAAAAATTAAGACATGATTCATTGATTTGTTCCACTTCAAAATATTGTTCTCATTTTTAGTTCTACCCTCCAAATGTTTGAAGTAATCGTTTGTTCGATATCAACCCTGATAGGAGAATAATGGAACATAAGCTTCTAGTTGTGTCTTTATTTGCTAAATTCAAAACATTTGAGACAGACATTATATAAGAAGAATTTAATAATTGACGTCTAGAAATTAATCCTAGACGTATCAAATTATATTACAGGCCAAATTGAAGAATAAAGGTTTCAAAACCTATAATTAAAGAATTAGAAACTCCGCTAACACACTCATAGAATTAGATAGGTCAAACTAAGATTATGGACAATAAAGCTTTGATATACAAAACTACATTACTCATTTCACCAACGAAAATGAAGTTCAAATTATTTCAAGTACTTGACAATATTATAAGTAATCAAAAAATAACTTCAAATATAAATTTAGACCATAAATAAGCGTTCTAGAATCAACCATAATCCATGGATTTCAAACCCAAACCAAAAATGATAATCATAGACTGATCAGGCTGTCATTATAGTGCATTTACGCTATTCTATTCTACTGTTTAACGAGGTATAAATCTCACCAAAATCAACATTAGTATATTCATATCACCCCTGATTTTACACCAGCACTTTGTTTCTAAAATTTAAGGAGTTGTGTTGCAATCAAGGTTCTAAATAGCGTTTATAGCGTCATAGCGGGAAGGCTAAAAAAAAAGCTATAGCGGAAACTATTCCAAATAGCGTTTTTTTTTTTTTTTTACATTCCGTATATTCAATATTTGTACTAAATATCAACATTATCTAAAGTCTCATAGAACAATAAATAACACCAAAGTAATTAAGAAATTATAATATTCATATTAAACCCGTACAAAGTCCAAATTACGGTTCAAAATATCCATAGTAATATCATAAACTATCGATTTTTCTTATTAAAAATATCTTAAGAATCATGATTCATGACATAATCTATTTTTTTTTCTATTCAAATTTTATTTTCGGTTTGGACTTTTTTTCTATTCAAATTTCAATTTCTATTCCCAATTTCAAATTGATTTATCTGTAGCAAGTAGCAACCAATTCAATTTCGGTTTGAGATTTTTTGGATCTTTATTTAAAACCCATATAAATTGCTTTAAAAAAAAAAAAAAACCCCATATTTTATAGCGCAAATAGTGGACCGCTATAGCGGCCATAGCGCAAATAGCGTAGCGTTTGGGGTCCAAAAACGCTATAGCGCGCTATTTAGAACACTGGTTGCAATGCATATCCAGGAATGATTCTGCACCAAATCAGTAAGATCGACAACTAAGCTTCCCATATCCGAATTATAAAGCAATGAATCCAGTGAAAAAAAATTAAGCATCAAACTATCAAAATAATCGTACCACAATCATATTCCTTCGGAGGGTAATGCCAATAATCATCTTCGCGAGTAGAACTTAATTTCCAATGTGCTGGCACAGAAAGACATATAACATTTTGGATAACAAAGCTGACTTGTCGTGTAAAATTCAATTACTTTTCACTCGCGGGTCCCGACTAAGACCATGTGTCTTTAAGGTTTTGATGTAGTTCCTCATGAGACTAACCTTGTTTGCACCTAAATGGTGCAAATAGTCCCATGTGAAAATTCCCGTCTTATGCAAGTCATCAAACAGTATCCTGTCAAACCAAAAAAAAAAACTCATTTATGTAGAGTATCAGTATTTTTCAAGGAAAATACAACTAAAGAGGAACTCTTTCACCTCAATTAAGAGAAACAAGCTTGGTATTTCCTGTAACACAATGTTAGAGGCTCAATTAAGCATTCTTAGACATCACTTTTACACAGTGCAACAAGGAAAAAAAACTTGGGAAAAAAAGGGTGGGGTTAAGTCCACCTGCTATCCTAATTGGTACCAGTCCATGTATGCTGGTAGACACTGTTGCCGTATGTACATGACTGTTATCTGCTACTGTAATTCTTGCCCTTCTAAATTTTTTCAAATGAATAGCAAGCAGGACAAAAAGGATAATGGACGGTACCTGACCCCATAATTCCCGACCTGTTCTGCTGACATGATGCCGACATGGCGCCTTCCAAATATTACCTGTCTCCAGAAACAAACTAGTTCAGACTGTTTGATATACTATGGTGAACAAAACAAAGAAGAAATCAAGGAAAAACACGCCAGCTTGTACTGGCGCCGCTTGTGATTGAGTATATAATAACCGAGGAAACACACCATTCCACTTCTTCCCGATCTCTTCATTGTACTGAGAAAGGTCACTTCTTGTCTTTTAATGGGTGTTGTAATGTTTTTGATATAGTCAGACTAGAAATGAGGACAGGACAGTAGATTGTACATATTATGGATTTTGTACCTTTTGAATTCAGCAATGAAATGGGTGGCAATTGCCATTATTTCAAACAAAAAAATAAAAAGTAGAAAATACATTTACCAATTTCTTTCCTTATAAAAGTAGAAGAAATTGTATGGAATAGTACCTTTTCCCCACAACCTAGACACACTCAAAAGAAAACAAGAGAAGATAATTTGGTGCACACATGCTAGAAGAATATCCACATAAATACATTGCAACATCTATTGTCCAAAGAAAATTACTACCAAGATCAAAGCATGAAAGTCTAAAATGAGGTAATTACCTTCTCGCCTCCCACAGATCTAATTTTACTATCAGCAGCAGGGCTGTGTACTCTAAGAAACTCAGATGAGAGATTGAACGAGGTACCATCTGAAAATTCAACTTCTACCTACGAAAGATCCACTATTATATCAGTAAAACAAAGTTCATCAAACCCTTTTACCAGATATTAGCCTAAATGGCATATTACGTCAACCAAAATCACATAGATCAAGGCACTTTAACCCTTGAGATGAATAAAAAAGATGTAAATTTCTGTTCATATTGCATGTAAACCAAGTTCATTATTGAATTACGTTAGCAAATGAAAAACTAGCTGAGCTTGGCATTTACAAACACATATCAGGGCCTAACTGGGAAAGCCATTGCTCCCCCAATCCAACCATGTCAAAAATTGACAATGGCAAACAAGATACATAATGACTTGAGCAAAGTTGAACATCAAATTAAATGAAGAGTTTTCATCAGGGGAAATGTGGATCAGTACATCAGTTGGAGGAGTTAAATATAAAGAAAAGATAAAAATCCTGACAGATGGAAGACATTACTGCTTTGGGAGGATGGAGCGCGAATTTGGTGAGGCGAGGAGGCAGAGTCTTGCTAGAGGCGGAGTTGTGGAGGCGCCGAAGCGCCGAGCGTAGCACCCAAGCGCTCATGACGTCATGTATAAGTGGTTCCTCGGTGCTCTCCGGACTCCGGGCAACAAGCCGAGCTCGAACGAGCTAGGCCTAGCCCGTGATCGGCTTGTAAAAAAGGTACGACGAGCCGAGCGAGCCAAGACTTTGGTCCCCGACTCCCAAGCCCGTGATTGGCTCGTATTCAGCTCGCCGCAGTATGTACCAGAGAGAGAGAGAGAGAGATCGAGGAGACTAGCCTCCTTAACTGAGGGAGAGGGACTTGCCTTGTTGAGGTTTTCAGATGATCGACGCTTCAGGGCTCGACGGCGGATTGGGGGCTTGGGGCGTCGTGCGACGGCCGCGCGAGGGGAAAATGAGGAGGGGATGGGGGACCTATCCTCTGTAGTACTGTACAGAACAGTAAATCACTTTACGGCTCAGATTTACTCTCAGCCGGTGCCTATTCGGGAGATTGGAGGGAGCAGTATTATTTGGGCTTTGAGATTCGTGCAAAGTAAAAAAGAACGATCCTTTTTTACTGCTTTTGGATGATTTATGTTTCAAATTTGCATGTCTTCATTTATTTGTTAATGATATTGCACACCAATTATATTTATTTTCCAGGACCAAAGAATTGAAGTCTCGAAAATTGATTTTTACTGATTATATCCCCCTCTTTATATAATCTATATAATCAAATTCTCGCCCAAACCAAACACACCCAAATTTCTTGAGAAAAATAGAATTTATTCCTTATTAAGTGCTATACTATACTTGAAAAATTGGTATTGTATTGGTACTGGCCGGTATAGTAATTGTATGTCAGATGCCAGTATGAATAGATAGATTCAGTAATGCAAATCTGTAACAACATCTTCATCCATATAAAATTTAGAACATGGTCAAGCCTATGTTTAGTCAAGTCTGGATTATTAATTGGATAAAATTGAATCCAATTTTGGTGGAATTCTGATCAGATTTTGTTATGACTAGATCAAACAGTAAAAAAAATCAAGTTTGTTAAGGAAGGTCATCTTGTGTGATTTGTGTTCTTATGTCTGACTGAATTTTATTTTGATAGTGTCTTGGTTACTGTGTTTGTTAAGTCTGTTTAAGAGTTCTGTATTGTTTGTAATCCAGAAGTTATGATAAATCAAATGAATTGACCACCTACTCTTAAAGTTCTTGAGGAAATTAATTCAAGAACAAAATCATATTTCCTAATTCATTTTAATTGTTCTTTCATTCATAACTTCTTGTAAATTATTTTCTAACATAATTCAATTTTACTGGTAAGAATGCAGAAAGTGCCGGTTTGGCATCAGTACTTTCGGCACACCCAGAATACTTTAGGCACCAGGAAAAACACAGAGGATAGTGTTGAGATGTCTAGAAGGTAGAAAATTCAAAAAATAATTTGTTCAAAAAGAAAGGATTTCAACAGATGGCAAATATTTTTACTAAGCTTGCCATGGTCAATGAACAACTTCTTGAAGAATTAACGCTGTAATTAGATAAGAGAGGATAAAGAGCTGGAACTTGATAAAGTTCCATATTTCTCCTATCAGTGTTGATATCTAACAAACGAGTACATCAAACATTTGGAGGGTAAAACTAAAAATGAGAAAATATTTTGAAGGGAACAAATCATGTCTTAATATTTAAAATAGAACAAAATATTATTTATTTTTTTCGCAAATTATCATATATAGGAAAAAACAAAAAGAAAATAAATAGTTTTTCTTGATTCAGGTGGGTCATTCTGATATTGACTGTTGCAGCATGCGGGGCATTAACTATGGACACACTTTATATATATATATATAGAGAGAGAGAGAGAGAGAGAGAGAGAGCGAGCTGGGCTATGGTGAGTTGCGAAGTAAGATGTCATTTTTACTTCACGCTCATATTCTTATTTTGAAAATCTAAACACTCGATCCGAAGATAAAATCAATCGAAAATAGTAAAAACTACTACATTCATAAGAACATAATCATTATAAAATACATTAAAAATATCTTTTTGGAGTGCGCTTCCATGGCAATTTTTCCTGTCATCAGTCCGCTAAGAACTTACAAACTTAATAAACTCATGATCACTCTCAACCCTTGTCAACTGCCATCCACAACCAGACATCCATCCCATGCCCATCCTTTGCATCTATCAATATGCAAACATTTCTCTGAGCTGTTATCCCACACGCCACCCAGATGGGCTCCTCGAAGCCGAAGTCGCATTCATACCACCCCATCCTACACCAACTACTGAATATGAAGTCTACTCTCTGTGTTCCCTTCTCTCTTTGGCCCCTTTCCTTCTCCTCTCTCTCATCCCACATCTGCTGTGCTTTCATTCTTACAAACTGTTCATCGACCCCTCTTACTGCTCTCCTTATATTTTGTTCAATGCCTCCAATGCTCTCCGCTTCTGTTTCTGGTTCTTTTATTTCAACTTCGAGATGCATGTTCCCAAACGACTCATGCGATAGTATCGGAGCCATTCTCTTACGAAAATTCACAACATGTGACATAGACACTATGTTCTCACATTTTGCTCGTTTAATGCACCTCCAGACCAGTGCAGATACGGCTACGACCCGTGTTGACTGGCCAACACCGACCTGCTTAAGCATCTCCATGGCTTTTGAGTTGATACTGAAGCATCTAATGGCGCCATCTTGATTAGGACCACTAAATTCAGTAGATATTTTATGCGGTGTGTTTTGAATCATCTCCTTGGGAGGAAACACCGATGCACAGTCAAACCGTGGCGGCAGGGGAGCTGGTGATGAATTCTCAGTAAACCCACGAGCAGTGCGAGACCACCAATTTATAAACATGGAAAGAGATGCACCATCAGCAATATGGTGACAAATGGACAGACCAAGTACAAATCCTCCACCATCTAATACATTAATCTCTGAACGGCAAGCAGGGGATCGTTTTCTCGGTAATCGAACATACTTTTCTTTATTGGTAGGAGTTCGTTAAACAATTCAACTGCTTGGCCTTGACAGATTGATTCCAGATTTGCACCGGTAACCCGAGTTTCATTAAATTCAACACCCTCATCATTGCATTCAACATGAAGTTTTCCTTTATCAATTTCTTTGATCCTGCCAGCAAGTGGGTAAAAGTATTTCAGAGTTTGAGAGAGAGAAGATTTGAGCTTCTCTGATGTGTTTGGTAAATAGGTAGAGTAAAAGAAGAGGACGTGGATGTAGATTGGAGGTGAGAGTTGGTCGAGGAGAGAGAGAGAAAAATGGGAGGAATAGAATTGCATGTAGGTTGCGAAGGCATGATGGTTTGTTTTGAGAGAATGGTCACCTTGGCCATTTTCAAGGACTGGTTTGATTAGCAATTGATCCATCAGGTTAACATTTTTGTACCTATATATATAATATTTGAGCTGTAGCGAGGTAATGGGTAAGGACTGAGGAAAAGTGATGTGATCCCCTACCGTTTTTAATAAAACTGGAGAGATTATTTTCGCTGTAAATTCCATTTCTCTGTTTAAATAATGGAGAGCTGGCAATAGAAAGTAGACGCCGGTGCAAATGGGGAGTACAGAGTACTTTCCTTCTTCTTTTCTTCCATGAATCTATTATTATGATTAAGAAACATTCTGAGCACAAATAAAATTTTATATCATTATTGCTCTTATCAATGCTTTCCTAAACTTTTGTCTAAGCTTAATTATTCTTTTTTTTTTTAGAGTGTGGTGGCAAGTTGCCATCTCACAATTTCAAAATTATATATTTATAGTAGGCCCACTAAACATTTCAGCACAATGTTTCTAATAGCTAAACCTATCTAATTAATGACCGAGTCATCTTATTAATTACATTGTTTATTCCCCAATTTACTGATCCCAGTTGCCTCTTAGCATGCATGCATAACATCCCCATGCACGCACAACCTCGCGGAAGATATCCGTAGTATTTGCATGAACATTGTTGTACCTCGAAAACGTCGATTCCGTTACCGGCGGATAAAAGGACGAGTAGCGTGCTCATTCACCCAGCGACAAGAAATTGGAAATTTGGGAGTTACCGTTGGAGACAGCGATTCAATAAGAGAAGAAGAAGAAGAATGGGGCAGGATGGGGAAGACAGACAGTCAGGATCCTATTAAAAGGACTGTCGCTGACAATGGGGCCCGCACATTTAAACACCAAGACAGCGTGAAGGGATCATGTGACGCTTACAGTAGGGGACCGCACAAGCAGAAAAAGAGAAGAAAGGAAGTTGAACGTTGACTGACAACAGCAGAGGTCGTTAGGGAGTTTGTTAGGCCACGTCAGCGCTTCACGCTGATATGGCGCTCCGTGAATAAAACCACTGTTTCCTCTACCGTTTTATCTACTTCTTTTTACAATTCACATTGCCTTTATAAGGCTTGAGCTCCTGTGGAGTTGTATCAGAATTTTAGTAAATGAAATAGGTGAATTGCTTTGAGCATATTCGTTAGTTAGTTATCTTGTCAGATTTTGTCTTTTATCAAAATTACCACAAATTACTTGTTCATATTTATTGTATTCGATCAATCCTGCATCGAGATTTAGGCTCGTTGCACACCTCCAGTTGGTTGCAATCGAGTGTGTGAGGTCCCCAAAACCTGCTGAAGATTTGACAATTTTTTTGTATGCATTTGTGAAGACAACAAAGAAACTGAAAATTTATCTTAGAAACCGGCGGGCTTCTCGGTGGCTTATTTCTTAGGTCGAAAACTTTGTTGCTTTTGGATCTTAAAATTTAAAAAGGGTTGCACTTAATTTAGTTTACTGTTATTCATCCATAAACTAATATTTATTTTGATCATTAGTCATATCTTCTTCTTCTTTCCTTCATAAATCTTAATCATTGGTAATGGTGCGATGGATTAATATTTTTTTGGCTTTTGAAATGATGTTTTTAGCATGTGTATTTCACTGCTAATGTAAATTTTTTAGTAGTAATCAGAAACTATGAATCTTGGTTTGCTCCTGAAGACCAGAAAAAGGTAGAATTATAGATGGTTAAACAACCTTGCATGTTTTTGCATCAACGAGCTGGGGGGAGGGGAGGAGGCGTGATTTGCAGTCTCTAAAGTTTATTTCTCTCTGGAATTCTAATTTGTAATTTGAGTTAAATTTAAAGTTAAAATTAGAATAAATTCTTAAATTCTAATTGATAAATAGAATTAGAAGTTAAAACATTAGAAATCTTTTTTTTTAATTAAAACATTAGAAATTAGAGGTTAGAAAATTGAAAATCACAAGTTAGAACATTATTTTTTATCTAATACCTGATTAGTTAATATATTTGAACCCGATTCGCTATTTTCTTGCTTCCCTACGAAAAAAATCCTAAATCCACCCATGTCAAACTCTCATTTGCTTAGTACACGGTGGCTTAATTTGCTTTTGAAGATCAGTGAAGGAAAATCTGAATCATTGATGTCTGAAACCAATATAACTCTAGAACTCTCCAACGCCATAATTAATTGGTATCGTATATGATTATAAACCAGTAACTCCATTTTTTAATATACTTAGGCCGCTATAATAATAAGAGCAACTAATTCAGATTAAAGATTAAAGAGCTAAAAAGAAGATTTTCAAAGGATTTCAATCTAAAAACTAAAACCAAATAATACAATCACAAAACAACTTTAGGGGCATACAGTTCAAGTGCATGAAACACAGAAATACTTCTTATACAAGTTTTCCATTATTCTACTCCACTTCTGCCAAATAGTCATCGATTTCGGAGGAGCTCAATACCCTGCATTTTAGTACCATAAGAGAGCAAAGTATGAATAATAAGTCAAAAAGATTATGTGGCGAAGAGCACTATATTATGTACCCACAAAAAGGCTAATACATCCAAGGAATCATAAACTCATTTTGCTGATGCTATACCAAGTTTTGGGCCAGATTTTAAGCTTACACCTTTCAACAACAAATAACAATAAACCGTTAATAAGTACGAAAAAAGTAGGCCAAATATGAAACTAGGGTGGTGAAGTTAGGTTTAGAATAGGAACCCAGGGCAGCATCAAGGTTTACCCGTTTTATACAAATTCTGATAAGTGGTGGAAGCAAAACTATGTATATGGTGATAATAAGAATAATCCAAGGAAACTAAGCAGTAAGCACAAATTATGAGTAAACAAAAGTAAGTGCCTGAATTGACGATCAGCGCCAATGATTCCAATTTCAATATTCTTCCCCGAAATTTGACCTTCAAATCTGCACATATAAGAAATAAGTTATTGTAGACCGCATTATTAGCTTACCATTAATTATGATCAATATAGAATTACTTCTAATGGCACAAGAAATAAAATTAAATACCCTTCTTTTAAGGTTAAAATGGCTGTGTGGATAGCATCTTCAAGCTCCATATCCTCAGTGTATCTACAATTAAAAATATCACATACATCATACAAACTGCACAAAAGTGTACTAGCAAGATACTGGAAAGAAATATTTCTGAGCATAAACATAATAATAAAAGTAAAGAAAAAGTAGGGCTTTTGTTCAATTCTGATGAATAGTAGGTAAAAACTGGTTGCAAGACTAACAGATATAGAAAAAAATGAGCCAAGAAGATAACACTAGTGTACCTTTTCTCAAGGAAAGTTTTTGCATTAGAAACATTTTTACCCATAGCAGAGGCCTTCCATGAGAAGTATGACCCTGATGGATCAACCTGGCACATAATTTTGAAAATTGACGAACAAAAATCTATTACCAAATATTTAATCTTAACAAAATGAAAATAAACAAACATATGAAAGGATAAATACCTGATATAACTGTGGGCCATTGTCGTCATAACCAGCAATCAGCAGAGAAACACCAAAAGGCCTCACACCACTAAAATAAACAAACAAACACCAATAATATTTAATTAACATACATATAATGAGGGAAAAAGAATGACAAAACGAAGAAGAGGTAGAATGAAATAATATACCCAGATTGTGTGAATTCTTGCATGACAGCAGCTGTTTCTCTGACAAGTTGTGTAACTGGGATAGGCTCCTACATAAAAGTGAATCATAAATGAACATCAGAAATCTATTCAAACTAATAATCTCTTGAATTAAGCCATCATGTACAATTCAGGACTCAAAAGCTATATTAAATTCAAAGAAAGCAATTTAATAATACTGAAACATTTAACACCTACCTTGTAAAGGCGGAAATACTGTTGAGCTTGTTTTCTACTTTTTCTCACCATAACACGGAAATCCGGACCGATGCCACTGTTATTATACAAAGGGGACAAAGTTTATTTACCATCTGTAGTAATTAGAGAAATGGAAAAGACAAACGTTGCATAATCTCTGGAAGCACAGAATTTTGGTTTGGACTATAATTAATAGCGGGCTTAGTGTCCAGATCTCTTTCATCAAATTGAAAATGATAAAAGAACTATCACCACTAGAGTCTGTCTAAAGAGACATTTACAGTAGGTGTGAAATTGTTTTATATGTACTAATAAGAGTAGAACTAGGGTGTTCTTAAGTTCACCAAGCTTCTTTGTGAACTCAACCCTAAAACCTATCGGATTGGCTTCAAACGATGAATCTGAACCGTTGAAACCCATCTTCCTAATGAGTGAAGTGTCTACATGCGAAAATTTTAAACTTTCGAATTAATTTAGTATAGAGTCAAGTGGTAAAAAACATTCAAAAAATGAATGCATTAAGTTAATTTATAAACCTTCTAATTTTGACCGCTTGTTTTTATACTTAATTATGTTGAAAGTTCAAAATTTTCGCATGTAGACGCATCACTCATAAGGTAGATGGGTTTCAACGTTCGGATTCGTCGTTTGAAACCAATCCGATAGGTTTTAGAGTTGAGTTCACAAAGGAGCTTGGTGAACTTAAGAACACCCTACTTCTACTCGTACTAATAAACCTTCACAGATAAACTCATAATAAGATACTAAATAGAAAAACTTGTAACAAAGGAAAAAGTATATAGAAAAGAAAAAAAACCTGTATACAACCCCAATATTAGGAGTCATCAGCTGAATCTTTTGAACCTGCACAGTACACAGTAAATTTCATATTAAATCCATGCAAAAACACTTGATACCGACGCTTAAAAGAATAAAAAAGATTACTTAAATTAGTATTCAAAAAAGTTAAGATACTTAATCACTTGCTGGGTTTTGCTATGGTGCTTTCACTTTTTCTATTCTAACCAAGATAAGTATTATTTCTGGGGTGCTGTTAATTTTTGAGGTTAGGATTATAGTTTATCGGAGACCACTGTATATGTCATTCAAAGGGGTGGGTTTTGTGTTTTGAACTTGAGATTGAGGGGTTTGGATAACAGGTGGTAGAGCACAAGGTTTTCTGATGCAGGGTGTAATGATCAGATATTGTATATTGGGGTTGATTACTTTTGTGAAACCGATGGTATAAATACCACTTTTTTTATAAAAAAAATTAAGATACTTAGTCACTTGCCGAGGTTTCATCCACCAAAATTGACGGCAATTTCTTCTCGGTGGCTACTACCACTCCGTTAGCAGCTGGATTAATTAGAGAAACAAATGTAAACTTTTACTAAAAGAGAAATATACTTATAAAGTTAATAAATCTAGCAATAATACATGTCTAAACCATATGACTGATTGAAATTAAGCAAGCATCACCACATGTCCAGAGAAGAAATGCCTAAACTAAGAATTAATAAAAGAGGAGTGATAACCGCACCTCTTATCCGTGCCCCTTATCTACACCCCAGATGTATTTATACTTCATACAAAAAATATTGATACTTGATGATAAAAATATTTATGCCTTACATTACTACGATTAAAAACTCTGAAAGAGATAATTTACTTATTCAACAGAGTATTTGGTTTGAATTTTCTTATGATTATTTGGAAAAGACATAATGATAAATACTTTGTATACTAGGTCTAAACACTTGCAAATTCAGAAATAAATAATTTCTATGTCAAGTAAACCATTTTTTGGGGGGCAGAAAATGGAGTGCAAAAATAATTTCTGTTAATAAAAATATAACAAAGTACAAAACAGAATCTTATATCAGTATTTGCAAACCGACTAAGTTTATAAGGAAAAAAGACGCACCTTTAATCCCGAGTGAGGTCTGACCAGATCCAACAGCCTGAAGCGCGTGCTCGATCTGAACAAGTTTCCCCGAAGGACTGTTTCGATCGGCATTAAAGAGAAGTAACAAGTCAAGCAAAATCACAAGCACGCTGATATACCAATTTGAGGAGCAATAAAATCGAACTAGTAAATCTAAAATGACAGAGAAATCGAACCTGAAAGTGGTGAGAGAGAAGGAGTACTGGCTGTCGCCCATTGCTCTTTCTTCTTTTCAAGCACCTCTACCGCGCGAAATTGAGGTGAGAAAATATAAGATGCTCTTTCCCGTTGCGCAAGAAATGAAAAATGGAGGTGGTTTAGAGCGAACAACACTAATGATTTGTCGCGCAAGCAGAAGAGGGGAATCACGGGTAGTCAGGTCTCTGCGTAAATGGGCTGACAGGCCGGGCCGGATTTTTGACGATTTTGCGCTTAAATCATAGTTCGTCAGGGTTGGATCAGTATTTGCGGCTATTCAACCTAAATCTATACATGCAGGGTTAAAATTGATGTGAATGTGTGGGGGCTGAGATTAGATCTTAGAGATCTATATTCCAATAACTCAAATGAGTTTTTAAATAACTGTTCATTACTTTTTAAAAATTAAAATCTCTAAAGTTTCTTACTTTAACATTTCTGAAATTAATTTTAGAGTTTCTATTAAGCCACGTCAACAACAAATTAAAAAGAATAAATAATTTGAGTCAATTATTTGATCATCATAGAGTTTATAAACAGTTTCTTAATAAGAAACTTTACTGCATATTTTCTACATAAGAAACTCTCCCACATCCCTGAAACTGGATTAGAAACTGCCACATCAGATTAGAAACTATAATAGTACCAGGTAGATGCTCTTAGACTCGACTAAGCTGCAAGGTATGTCGAAGAAAAATGGCGATGTTCGGTAGCTCTTCTTAAGAAGTTGAGAATTAAAAATGTAATCCTCGTCAAAGAATACTTGTTTGATAAAATAGTAAGATTAATAATGAAAATTTAATATAAATTAAATAAAATATATATTGTAATATGTAAAGACCTAAATACCCTTCTCTACATTTTTTTAAACCACCTAATATTATTATATTTCAACATATTACTCACTTTTTAGTGTAAATAATTAAAATTATCTAAAGTTAATACATACGGAGATGATTTACTACAACAATCACAGGGATAAACTCAGTCTCAAAGGCGCAAAGAATTGAATTTGTTTCTGTTGCGCAACACTCACAACCATGCTCGTTTAGGGGTGAAAACGGATCAGATACGGATCGGATAGTGGTAAAACTATATTTATAGCCGTTTTTTTCAGATATGAATACGGATCGGATATTAGATGGATACAGATCGGATATCCGTAGATATATACATAAATAGTTTCATAATATATATTAAACTATATGGTATATGAGAAGGGATCCACTTACACCGTTTTTGGTGACACCCGATTACACCTTATATTTTCAAAAATTTCAAAATCTAAACAATCGATCCAAATCGCTCAACATGATGGATATATTAAAATGTGCTTGCAGATCAAAATTTTATATTTTTTTTAATTTTTTAACTATTTATTAAGTATTTTACAAAATCATTATTTTCATACCATTGAATTTTTGTACCCATCTTAATAAATAGTAAAAAAATAAAAAAAAATGTAAAATTTGATCATGTTATGATACAAGACTTGCAGTGTAAAACCCGAAAAAATTAGTAATTATTATTTATTCTTAAATGATTTTTTTCATAATATATATAATAAAATATTATTGATTTTTTTTTTGGTAACATGTTCTATTTATAATACTTGAGATGAATAAAAAAAACATTTAACTGTTGATAAGGTAAATTATACGTACATTATGGCAAGTCTTTTATTTTTATTTTTTCAATCATCCAATAAAAAAGGTTCAAGATTCTTAGGTTGGAAAGAAAGAAAAATTGGAAACAAATTATAAATTATGTTTTAATCATTGCTTCCTAATTTCACCGGTTACAAAATCAAATTAAAGGATGCCGAATCAAAATAGAAATAACCTCTGCCAAAGGTTGTAATAACCTCCTTTAATTACCGTCTCTCTCTCTTTCATTGTCTCTTCGGAAAAAGAAAAGGAAAAAGAAAATTCAAATAGAAAATAAAGTCAGAAAAGAAATATACAAGAAAAATATTATGATATCAATTATCATTCGATTGTATGCTCAATTCGAATTCCTACTATGTCGTAGTGATTCTAAACTGTTGTTGCAATCCGTTTTGAAATTCCGAACATCTCGCTATCAGGTAAGCATACTTCTCTATAATTTGTGTTTTTGTTTTATAGGTTGATTTGAATATTAGTATTGCATATTAGATTATGATGGCATACTTAACAGGATAGCGGGTCTGAGGTTTTAATTTGATTTGTGATTGTAGTCTCTCACTATTGGTAAGACTTTCTAGTGGGTTGGCGACCTTCCAATATTGGATGGATTTTCTATTGGATTGGCAGTTTAATGAATTGTGTTATAAGAATGCGAGAATCGTCTGTGGCAGAGATTACACATGTGTGAATATGATGTGACTTGTTTTGCAGACAACCTAGACCGACGTGCTATCGCCGGTTAAATATGCATGCATAATTTGATATGTATTTGTGTGGATTAATCCAGGTTGTTTGAATGATTGTTAAATTAAGTCAATTATAGAAAAATGCGTCATTAAATAACCGGTCACTGAGCTTTGTAGCTGACTCCGTTTTGTTATTTTCTTTTCTTTTCTATTTGTGACGTAGGTTGACGGGCCAAGAAAAAATGCGACGTTATAATCATGCTCTGAATGGTCAAAATCTAAAGTGTGACAAGCAGTACATGCGGTAATCAACAACCGATTTAATTTTGTTTTTGCTTTTCATGTTCTTATGTTCTTAGATACCTCGATCAGAAGAAGCAATTTTTCAAAATGTAGGAGCCTTGCGTAAATATAAAATGATAAGATGTTTTGTTATTAATAGCTAAATGTCTATTAGCTGCATATTGTATTGTGCATGCTTGACATGTATAGTGACGAGTTTGTTGATTTAAGAGCGAATTTTTAATTAACTAATAAATTTTTAGTAAGGGGAGAACTGAAAATTTAAGATTGGAGGACTAAAACATAAAATGTATAAAATTTATAGGAGGAGGGATTGGATGACACCGTGCATTTTCAAAGTTTTCAAAGTCGAAACAGTCGATCCAAACCGTTCAATATGATGGATATATTAAAATGTACTTGCAGATCAAATTTTACATTTTTTTTGAATTTTTTTTACTATTTATTAAGTATTTTACAAAATCGTTGTTTTCAGACCATTGAATTTTTGTACCCATCTTGTATTTTTTTGCATAATATCTATAGATACATACGGTTCTTTCTCCTTAAATATTTTTTTACTATTGATACATATTGTTCTTTCTCCTTGAATAATTTTTCATTTTTCTTCCGAAGTAAAAAAAGTTTTCAGTATTGCATATTAATTACAAATATAAAATGATAAGAATTTTTGCTATTGTTAGGTAGACATCTAATAGTTTCGTATTGTATTGTGCATACACAACATGCATAAGTGATGAAATTGTTGGTTTATTAGTTAATATTTAGTATGACATAATTAGAAATTTTAGATCGGAGGACTGAAACATAAAATGGATTATATTTATAAATACATAATGTGTGGTTATTAAAAAAATTATTAAAATAAATTGGCGAGAGTGGGATTTGAACCCACGCCCTTTCGGACCAGAACCTTAATCTGGCGCCTTAGACCAACTCGGCCATCTCACCAATATTGTCTAGTTATTGGAATTTAAATTTAAGACTCTAGAAATTACAAAGTAGAATTATAACAATAGATTACAAGCACAAATTTAGCATTTTATGAGGAGGTTAAACTATATAGAAAACTTTAGAATAAATAAAAAGTTAATTTAATTTTGATAATTATAATTAAAAAATTTAGATTATAAAGGTGGCTAACCACTTCTATCTGTACATCCATCCTTAATGTTTAAAGGAATGGTATATGTTCTATTAGTATGGTTTATAGTTTATACCATGTGTGCAACTATTTGTACATCCTATTATTGTTCCTAAAAAAATGTTATAATTCCCTGAAACATGTTATAGATACATTTATTTCCATTAGTATTAGGGGTGAAAACGGAGCGGATTCGGAGCGGATAATGCTGATACCATATCCATATTTATGTTTCAGTGAGCGGATACGAATACGGATACGGATAGTAAACGGATGTCAAAATGTAAAATCAAATCCACCTTAAACGGATACGGATACAGAGCGGATAATCCACGAATACGGATTCGAATACGGATACTAAACGAATATTATCGGATAATTGAGTCATATGAATTTTAAGATACAAATATTAACTAAAAAATTTAATTCCCGGCGCCTAGCCTAGTTTATGTTCTTTGATTGGGTGGTGCTCTTCGCTAATAAAGAGTCATCCTGTTATGATGAAACTAAATTAATTGACGAATCTCAAATTAAGAAAACCAAATCAATAAATGAAAAAATGGAGGTGTTCTTGAATGTAGAAATGGAGAAGTTATACAATAGGAACAAACTTCAAAGCACTAAAGCAATATGTCGAATTTTTTTTAAAAACCATAATTAGAAAAATCAAAGTTAGGAAACCAACATGATTACTTCGGATTTTACAAAAATCATAAGAACCGAGATGCCAATTCGGTTCCAAGATTTTTTTTCTCTGGAACCGAATTGAAATTTCGGTTCCAACCCCCATTTCACAATTTTTCCGAAGATCCGTCACGGAAAATCCAAAATAGGCCTGGACCCGAAATCACTTTTCGGGTTTTTTTTTTTTGCACGTGGAACCGAAATTAGAATTCGGTGTTTTATTTTTTTTCACGTTGGACCCGAATTCTAAATTCGGTTTTTTTTTTTCTTCATTGCACCCGAATTCTAAATTCCCTTTTTTTGCCATTGTTTGTACTGATTAAAAAAAGGGGCAATTTGCTTTTGATTAATAAAGGCATGATAATTACAGGGACAGATTAAATATTAATCTATTCTCTTGGACCAAGCTTCAATACTTTGGGTCTGGAATCTGGATAGAATCAGACAATTATTTATTATTTTTATCATTTTTATTTATTGCCTTTAGTGTCATGCTTTTATCATTTTTATTTATTGCCTTAATTAGTCTGGATACGAATTTTTTGTACAGCAGTAAAATTGGAAGTATTACTGTACATTTTCTTAAAAAAATGAAAAAAAATAGGTAACCGAAACCTACTTTCGGTTCCATCAAAAAAAAAAAAATAACCGAAAGCTAGTTTCGGTTCCAAATAAAAAAAATGTTTGAACCCGAATTTGGATCTCGGGTTTTGCTCTGCACACCAAATGCCACACCGATTTTCGGAAAAATTGTGAAAACGGGGTTGGAACCGAAATTCCAATTCGGTTCCAGGAAAAAAAAAACTTGGAACCGAATTGGAATCTCGGTTCTTATAGTTTTTGTAAAAACGAAAGTAATCATGTTGGTTTGCTAATTTTGTTTTTTCTAATTATGGTTTTTAAAAAAAATTCCAATATGTCGGAGTCGGACCAAGCTTTAAAGTAAAAAAAGAATAAAAAATGAGTTCAAACTCCAAAGCAGCGACGTCCGTCCGGATTGATTGACTATATTAGTCCCACATTAGAAGAAGAGTAAAGGAGGAAGCAGTATATAATGCACTCTGTTTGTAGTATTTCAAACAGTGAAGTGTGGAGCTGCTGGATACTGCTGGAGCTGGATCCGGGAAAATTTGTATCCGGATATATACGGATATCCGCTCCGTTTAGGATCCGCAAAAATTATCCGTATCCGGATGTTTTCTACTCACCTCGAATATATCCGGATTCGAATCCGGATATTATCCACTCCGTTTAATTCGGATTCGGATTATCTTCGAATACGGAGCGGATTCGGATCGGATAATCCGGCTCCGTTTACACCCCTAATTAGTATTCATCCATGAATAACAAAAAAAAGATTTGATTTTCTTATTGGTATTATTCTTTCTCTCTGAACATTTTTTTGGCTTTTGATTCAAAGAAAATAAGTATTCAAGTATTGTATACTAATTGCAATTATAAAATGATTAAAAGTTTTGCTATGAATTGGTAGATATTTAATAGCTGCATAATGTGTTGTGCATGCACAACAAGCATAATTGACATATTTATTAACTAACTATTGGATTTTTAGTAAGGGCGAAACTAAAAACATTATATTGGAGGACTGAAACATAAAATGCATAATATCTAAATATTGTTCTTTCTCCTTAAATAAATTTTTATTATTGATACATATTGTTATTTCTCCTTGAATAATTTTTCACTTTTCTTCTGAAGAAAAAAAAGTTTTCAGTATTGCATATTAATTACAAATATAAAATGATAAGAAGTTTTGCTATTATTAAGTAGACATCTAATAGTTTTGTATTGTATTATGCATGCACAACATGCATAAGTGATGAAATTGTTAATTTATTAGTGAATATTTAGTATGACATAATTAGAAATTTTAGATCGGAGGGCTGAAACATAAAATGAATAATATTTATAAATACATAATGTGTGGTTATTAAAAAAATTATTAAAATAAATTGTCGAGAATGGGATTTAATTTGAACCCACGCCCTTTCGGACCAGAACCTTAATCTGGCGCCTTAGACCAACTCGGCCATCTCACCAATATTATCTGGTTATTAGAATTTAAAATTAAGACTCCAAAAATTACAAAGTAGAATTCTAAAAATAGATTACCAGCACAAATTTAGCATTTTATGAGGACACTGAACTATATAAAAACATCAGAATAAATAAACAAATTATTTTATTTTACTATTTAAAATTTAAAATTTTAAAATATAAAGGTGGGTAAGAATTTCTGTCTACATCCCTCCTTAATATTTAGTGGAATAATTTGTGTTCTATTAATATGGTTTATACTATGCATGCAACTAATTGTACGGCCTACTATTATTTCAAAGAAATTGCTATAATTCCCAACAACATGTTCTAAGTACATTTATTTCCATTATTATTCATCCATGAATAATAATGAGAAAAAGAGATTTGATTTTCGGATTTGTAATGTTGTTTTTTCTAGAACATCTTTTAACTTTTGCTTCAAAGAAAATAAGTATTCAAGTATTGTATACTAATTACATATATAAAATGATTAAAACTTTTGTTAATAATAGGTAGATATCTAATAGCTTTGTATTGTGTTGTTGCATGCATAACATGCATAAGTGAAGAATTTGTTAATTAACTAATGAATTTTTAGTAAGGGTTGAACTAGAAATTTTAGGACCAAAACATAAAATGCATATTATCTATAGAGACATATTGTTCTTTTTCCTAGAATATTTTTTGGCTTTTGCTTCATAGATTTTTTTTTTCAAGTATTGTATACTAATTACAAATATAAAATGATAAAAAGTTTTGGTATTAATAGATAGACATCTAATAGCTTCATATTGTATTGTGCATGCACAATATGAATAAGTGACGAATTCGTTAATTTACTAGTGAATTTTTAGTATGGTAGAATTTGAAATTTTAGATCGAAGAACTGAAACGTATAATGTATAATATTTAAAAATACATAATGTGTGGATAATGAATTTTTTTATTAAAAAAATAAAGTTGGCGACAGTGGGATTCAAACCCATGCCCTTTCGGACTAGAACCTTAATCTGGCATCTTAGACCAACTCGGCCATCTTACCAATATTGTCTGGTTTTTAAAATTAAGACTCCACAATTTTCAAAGTATAATTATAACAATAGATTACAAGCACAAATTTACCGTTTTATGAGGAGGAGGCTGAACTATACGAAAACATTAGAAAAAAATAAAAAAATATTTAATTATGAATTTTATGAAGGTGACTAAGCACTTCTATCTGTCCATGCATCCTTAATATTTAGTGGAATTGTTTATGTTTTATTAGTATGGTTTATACTATGCGTGCAACTATTTGTACGGCCTAATATTGTTTCAAAAAAATTGTTATAATTCCTAGCAACATGTTATAAATGATAGTGTAAGGGCCTGTTCGGTGGACTATTGGGCATAGGAATGGGCACAGAATTTGAACTGATTTTTACTGTTCATGTGGAAAAAAAAATTCACTTCCCACGTAAATAGTAAATGGCCGAACAGGCCCTAAGTGTCTTAGAGCAAACATGGTTATTGTTTTATGAGTAAAGTTCATAGAATAGATTAACTTGTTCAATTTGTTGCCTTGAGTTTGATTACTTAATAGTTCATCTAAAGTTGAGGATCTTGAATTGTGAAGCATTATTGTACATAAACATAAGTAATAGAACATGCATTATTTATAAAATATGACTCACGGTAAAGCAATTCTATCTGAAGGTGGCTAAGCATTTCTATCTGTACATCCATCCTTAATATTTAGTGGAATGGTTTATGTTCAATTAGTATGGTTTATAGTATGCGGGCAACTATTTGTACATCCTACTATTATTTCAAAGAAATTATTATAATTTTTAAAAGTTACTTATGCTACACGTTTGATTTAAAAGAATAAAATTTGTACATGTGAAATTCATGAAAGGAATGATGGCTTGTAAAATAAGACATGAAAATAATGCGGTTCAAGACGGGCATGTATTGGACGTCGATCTCTCATCTGAAAATTTCATAAAGCAACTCATTTTTCTTTTTATTGAACCTCTTCTTTATAATTCAATTGGTTTTGTATGCTTTGTGGTGGGGTTGCCGATAATGATCAATGTATCCCACTCTGAAAGTTGGAATTTGTCTGTCTACAAACTTTTTTTTTAACTTTTGAATAATTCAGCCAACTTTTGAATAATTCAGCCGATAAAAATAAATCAACAAAATTAAGAAAATCAAATTGTACTATGAGATCACAAATATTATTTCAAAATATTTGGCTCACACTAGTACAGAAAACACGATCATATACGGTCCGAAAAGCTAATAAAACACAATTACACGACCGTGTCAGCGAGCGTCGTGTATGAATAGGGGTACTTTGTACACAGTTTCCGAACCGTGTCTGTATTGAACTAATATGCACGGTTAACTAAATCCAACCGTGTCAGATCACAAAAAAGGGGCGCTGAAAATGTTGGTTTGTACACAGTGGAGTTAACCGTGTGCAATGACTAGCGTTATATACGGTTTCTACAAGTCATCCGTGTATTATTTTGAACATTGTACACAGATTGTTGTTTAGAACCGTGTATGATTTCTTTTTCTTTTTCTTTTGAATGATTTATAATATGCTAGCTGTTACACCCCGCGGCCAAGGGTCGCGACAGTCCCCCGCCGTAAACATCCAACACCGTGTATGCTTACCAGGCAATTAATAATTCATTTAGAAAATACGCAACACATGACATAAAACAAGTTTATAAACATAAATCAGAGTACACAGTCTGGTCAGAGTAATCATACAACAAAAGTATCTCATCCGGATAGTAACCATCAGGCTTAACCTAGAACTATACAACAAAAATATATATATATCTATATCTAAGGTCATATGAGGGCACTCTACCAAGGGCCAACTACTCGCGTGCCTCCCCAGAACCAGCCGCACCTGAACCTGTAAAAATTACCCGAAGGGTGGGGGTGAGAATAAATTCTCAGTGCGAATTTGCCACAATCAAGTTATTGGACTTGCAATCAGAATTCATATCCAAAAATGAAATCCATACAAAATTACATTAACAGTTCAAACACAATATATAAATTGATACACATGCTGGACAACAATAATCGAATGAAATACAATTTACGGAATTTCCAAGATGAAATCCAAACAAAACACGTATTTGGCCTAACTTATCTCATTATGACTGGTAGCACCAACAGATGTTCAATCGAGCTGGACCCTTTGTCAAACCCTCATCTGTAGGGTTACTGGCACCTACAGATGTCCCACCGAGCTGGACCCTTTATCTGACACCCATCTGCAGCGCTTTGGCTTAACCATTTACTAAAGTCTGGTTCGAAGTCAGCTATACAGCTCGACTTTACAAATGCATCTACACGGAATCAAAGTCAGCCATCTGGCTCTACTTTGCAATTTCATTCAAATAAGGTCAAAGTCTGGCAAATTCATTTCACAGGTCAACGGATAGGCCACCGTCACCTTATCCAGCTACCTAAACAGGTCAGCCTGGCAAATTTGTTACACAGGTCAACGGATAGGTCACCGTCACCTTATCCAGCTACCTCTATGGGTCAGCCTGGCAAATTCAGAAACAGGTCAACGGATAGGTCACCGTCACCTTATCCAGCTACCTCTACGGGTCAGCCTGGCAAATTCAGAAACAGGTCAACGGATAGGTCACCGTCACCTTATCCAGCTACCTCTACGGGTCAGCCTGGCAGATTCATTCACAATAGAATAATAAATAGAACACATCAATTGACAACCGTACGAATATGCAAATCAACCATCTCACAACAATTCAGTTCTAATTTGATTGGGTTATGCACATGAATCACACAATTTCAAATTATGCAGCAATCAACATACAACATGACAATCGAAAAACAATTTAATTCCTGAAAATGAAACATCAAACAAGTCCAAGAACCCCGCACCTGATTACGAAGAGCGTATTTCGCACTTATGGTTCGGACGTCTCGAAAGGTCCCGCAAACTCTTGCTCACCCGAGCCTACACCTATACCAACATACATACTTGATTTAAATCTTTGTTCCAAGCACTTATTCTTAAACCCTAATTTGGTCGAAATCCAAATTAATCGCTAATTGACAAGGTTGAGGGAGAGGTTTACCGATTACGAATCTATTCGGTCGGACTGGCCTAATCAATCACCGACATTTTCTCAAATTTCTGATTTGGTACCCAAAAACCCTAGAAAAAGGAAATCCAAAATTGAGAGGAATTCGAGAAAAGAATCGACAAATAATCAGCAAGGAGGTCGAAGGAGATAGACTACCAGCAATTTAAACCCAAATCTCGGGTTAAAAACGAAAATCCAAACCATCGGGAAATCTGAGATTTTGGAGAGGAAAGGGAAGAGAAGGAAATACCGAATAGGAGGGTTAGAAGAGATCTACGGCCACTTTCTCGGTTCCAACTTCGATTTCTCGGACTTTTGAGCGACTTGGAAGGATTTGGAGCTCCTTTTTCTTTCTTCTTTTCTTTCGTTGGGCGGACCTCACCAGAACAGGGAAGGGGCGGAATGAGGGAGTGAGAGAGAGAGACACAGAAATTTCATAAAATAAACCCTCAACGCATCCAGTGTGGGTGGTTCACCCGCACTGGATCTGAGTGCGGACGCAGTCAGTACTTAGGCAATTTTCATCAACTCTCAATACATCCAGTGTGGGTCCTTCACCCGCACTGGATCTGAGTGCGGACACACTCAGTACTTAGTCGAATTTTCGTCAATTCTCAATACATCCAGTGTGGGTCCTTCACCCGCACTGGATCTGGGTGCGGACGCACTCAGTACTTAGTCACATTTTTCGTCAAAATTTCACTTGTCAAGAAAAGTCCGAGCCTAATGCGTCCGCATTCTCCTCCAGTGCGGGTCAACCACCCGCACTCACTACTTAGAAGTCGTTTTGAAGAAAAATCATATCACAGGAGACTCATGAGTGCGGACGCACTGATATCCAGTGTGGGTGGTTCACCCGCACTCACAGAAATTCAGAAAACGAGTTAAAGGAACAAGGTGCCAGTGCGGATGGACCACCCGCACTCACCACCAGTGCGGACGCAGTGAAACTGCTGAGTGTCAGAATTTCGTGTTTCCAACGCAGTTTCTATTCTTTTAGCGAACTAGGGACGTGTTTTAAAGGTCAAATTAGATATACTTGTCTGGGAACATTATTTTAGATTTTTTATTCCTTATCAATAGAATTTTCGATTATGTTTTTAAACATTCTAATTATTTTATTGTTGAAACTTTCGATACGTAACACTAGCACCCATATTTGCTAGCTATTAAACATACAATTAATATTACACATTCATCATTTAATAAATATTCAACATCACAACATACAACATCAATCATATTATAGAGGTTGGCTAATATTAAAACGAAACGTTTTTTCCGGAGCTGTGGTGCAACCAATTAGTTTTCCGATTTTCAAAGTTCAAACGGTCGATCCAAACTGTTAGATGTGATCTTTATATTAAAATGTGTTTGGAAACCAAATTTTACATTTTTTGGATTTGTTTTTAACTATTTATTAAGCCAGTTTTAAAATTGTTGATTTGAATAAACTGTGAAAAATTTATGAATTATTTAAAACAACTATTTTAAAATTGGCTTAATAAATAGTAAAAAAATTTCAAAAAATGTAATATTTGGTCTCCAAGCACATTTTATTATAGATTGAATGTTAAAAGATTTGGACTTTAAAAATGTAAACCGAAGCATTTGTTCCACAGTCTAGGAACAAATATTTTAATATTAGCCAACCTCTATATATATATTCTAAATATATTTTGCTTTTTGGGTTTTTCTCGGACAGAAGTTATACACTCTATTTGTTTTTATTTTTTTTATTTTTCTCTCTGCTGTTCAAGGCAAAATGAAATGGTGTATACAGGCTTGAGGGTAGGGGTGAAAACGGATCGGATATTATCCGTCTGTATTCAGATCCGTATTCGAATTTTTGCGGATTCAGATATTTAAATACGGATAATTTGTGAATACGAATACGGATATTATTATTCAGATACGGATACGAATTCGGTTTCAATTTCAGAATCGAATACAGATACGAATACGGATAATTATCCATATCCGTATATTTGATCTTTTTGGATATCCGGATTTTTTATTTCCTATTTGATCTTTTCGGATATACGCACCTATTTCTCTTCATTCGTTGTGGCAGTTTTCATATTTGACCCTGAAAGTATTTTAATAAAAAAATATCATAAGAGAAATATCTTTTTCGAAAATATAAAAAAGCAGATATGTCTTAAAATGCACACTCCGTTTTATTGGGTAACTGTCAACTGCATGTGCATTCTAAAATTATAATAAAGTACATAATTTATATTTGTGCCAAGACTTGCCGATTTTTTTATTAATAACCTCAGAAAAAAAGAAAAAAAACAAATCTAACCTCAGTTTTTTATATTTTAAAAGTAACCTAACCACTCAGGGGTGGGGCGGTCAGCTTTTCCAACCATCCGCCCCCCCCCCCCCCCCCCCGTTAGGCGGTCCACTGCCTAAAAAAAAAAATCACCAAACCGCCCCATTATAGGGCGGTCCACTATTTTTTTTTTGTTTTTTTTATTTTTTTTTACATTTTGAGAAAGATCTCAAGGCAAACCTAGATAATAAAAAAATACATTAATTAGTATAAATGACCAAGGGTATATACGATGCTTTTTAAGAACCTTTTTTATATTGATGAAGGGAGGAATATTGTATGCTTAAAAAGTTAAAATATATGAAAAAAATATAAATGAAGGGAGGAATTCTTTGATTTATTTTTCTTTCTTTGCACATAAAGAAAAGAATTTGTCTAGGGAAAGGTTTGCTTAATATTTGCAACATATTATTTTTTAACTATATTTGGTGATATTTTTTTAGGCAGTGGAGCGTCTCACAGGGGGGGCGGTTGGTTGGAAAAGCTGACCGCTCCACCCCTGAACGGTTAGGTTACTTTTAAAAAAAGAAAAACTGAGGTTAGATTTGTTATTTTTTTTTCTGAGGTTATTAATAAAAAAATCGGCAAGACTTGCTACCAATATGCACGATATATTTGATCGATATCCTAAGTGAGTAAATTGATTTTCTAACATAATTGATATGCTAAATTTTACTTCTATTTTTAACCGGAAAAAATAATTTGTTATATAATACGTTAATTTTGTTATAATATCCGAATTAGAAATTTGAATTATATCCGTATTTGTATTCATATCCGATTAATCCGATCGTATCCGTATTAGAAAAATAAAAACGGATACGAATATGGTTTTACCACTATCCGATCCGTATTCGATCCGTTTTTACCCCTACTTGAGGGGCAACCTTTCAAGCATTAAGACGAATTATTGATATTAAGATGAACCAATCAATATCCATTCAATGGAAATAAGGATCGAACGGTTCTACCCACGGTTATGGTATTTAATTAAGCTTCAATGGATATATTGACTTGGTCAATGAATATATATTTTAATTATTATCAAATTAATATCTTTACTCAAATCTTAAAACAATAATTTTATTATGTCTAAAATAGTTCTCATCACCAGGTGAGGTGACGCCTCGTAATTCTAGAAAAAACCCTCAATTGTTAAAGCTAATTTTCTTTAGATGCAAAGAAAACTAAATTTTATGGTGTAATATGACTACTATGTTGTGATTTTGATCACATATTATGCCGTGCTATGATCAAAATGATAGAAGGAGGTCACGATACGCGAATAATAACGATACGTTAATCACAACATAACTTGATTATGTCGTGATTGGTCACTTTTTTTTTTATAATTTAAATTAGTTTATTGAAAAAAAAAAATCATGTTTTGTCACTTGTATTGATCACGTGCTGTGTTGTATTATATCTCATGTTATAATCAGATCAGTTCGCATTTTGTGGGATATTATTTATTTATTTAAAAAAAGAAATAGTCACGATACATAACCGAAGCGTGTTGTGACGGAATTGTATCATATTGGCGATACATTACAAATTGAATGGAATAAATTTTGGCTTTTTTCTTCTGGGATATTATTATATTTTTCTGCTTTTGCGAAAGCAACAAGCATTTGCAGTTGGTATAAGTGGAGACTCGAGAATGCTTTTCAAGTGGAGGTTTTCGAATTTCTCACTAGTTTGTTTCAATTGTGCTTGTGCCGCTTCCATTAATTATATTAAATATTACTTCTATTTTTATTTGAGAAGAACTAGGGTGTGATGTGCTCACCAAACTCTTTGGTGAGCACAACTCTACATAAACTATCGGATTCACTTCAAACGAGATGAATCCAACAGTTGAAACCGATGTACTTTACGAGTGATGCGCGTACATGCAAAATTTTGAATTTTTTGAATTCATTTAGTCTCAAGTCAAGTGGTCAAAATTGAGAATTTTTTGAATGCATTAAAACAACTTCATTTTGAATCATTCATTTTTCATCAATTTTGACCACTTGACTTGAGACTAAATGAATTCAAAATTTTGCATGTACGCGCATCACTCGTAAAGTACATCGGTTTCAACGGTTGAATTCATCTCGTTTGAAGTGAATATGATAATTTATGTATAGTTGTGCTCACTAAAAAATTTGATGAGCACATCACACCCTAGTTCTACTCCTATTTTGTAATGGAAAAGAAAACACGAGAAAAAGTTGCACTTGGTTTCTCTCTTCGTTCTCCAACCAATGAACCAAGGGAAAACTAATATCCAGCAACGCAGCTCTAGAATTTTGACAAAACGATCCTTACTTATCCTTTTGTTTATTGGTGGGCGGACGCGGCGACTAGTTTCAGTGCATGCTTTGACATGGGTCCCCTCCCTGCAATTGGATTCATAGAATTTAAAATGGTATTTCTAATATGATCAACCCTTGAATGTTACCATTAACAATCAATATCAATATATCATGACATGTGTGACTAATATAATTGACAATTTTTAAAAGAAGATTGTTGTCATTTTATCAACTAATAGTTTATTTAAGTTGGTATGTAAATTTGGGACATTATTATATATATAACAACATAAAATATCAGGGTTCTAAATAGCACGTTATAGCGTTTTCGGACCACAAAAACTATGACGCTATTGGCACTATTGTTATTTTGTGAGTATGAAATTCTAGAGAAATAGAACATGCCTCCAGCTGTGATGCCGTGGAATGGTAGCTGTCTATGGGATTTGGATGTCTACGATGGGAAATGACACAACACCTACAAATGTAATCATGATGCAAATGTCAACTTTACGACCAAATCTTTCCTTCATTCATATTTCATACTATTTCGAGTCTTTTCAGATTTCTATGTATAGTAAATCATTCTTAGGTTCACACACTAATTATCATGTCACAATTTTTTTTGTGTTTGATAGAACCCTACCCTGAAAATAAATCTGCTGTGATTCTCGGGAATCGCAGGACTCTGCGATCCCGAATCTCAGCTGTTAGTTTTTTTCGTGATGCGTGCATGAAAATTTACTTTTTCAAAGTGTTTTCGAGATCCGCACACAGAAAAATTTGAACCGTTGATTCGGAATCGCAACAGATTCGGACTCCCCTACCCTACATAGTACATAACCTAAAGTTAATCACAATTATTTACAACACTGACCCAAAAGTATCTAAAATTTGTCTTCTTCTGGTCCCCTGCTAAGGCCACCTGAAGACATCCAGCTCAGGAAATGAAAAGGAAAGAGAAATATATATAGAATATTAGGGCATTGTATTCTAGTTCAGTAATTAAATAAAAGCTACATTTGTATGCTTTTATATCGTGCTGAATTAATGTCTTTGTTTTTATTAAACTATGTGCATATCAGCTCCAAGTAGGCGGCAGAGTCTAAGGGCCTGTTCGGCTGCAGTGTGGGTTCGGAAATGGGTACGGGAAAACAAAATTTTTAAACTGAAAATTACTGTTCACGTGGGAAAAAAAAATTCACTCTGAGTGAATTTTTTTTTTCCCACGTGAACAGTGATTTTTCCAGTACAGCCGAACAGGCCCTAATTGAATTAATATAAAACTTGATTAGTGGAAATTATAGATAGCATGCATAATGACAAGATTCGCGAATTATACCCGAATAATTCGTTTTTTTGGTGATGCCGAACCGAACGCCGAATTATTCGGTTGACCGAACTTTGACCGAATTATTTCCGAGTAATTCGCGAATTTTACGAACTTTTCCCGAATTTTACGAATTATTCGCGATTTTTTCCCGAATTTTTCCCATAACATTTTTTTTTTGGTTTTTATTTTTTTATTGCTTCCTTGTAGGACTGAGATCTCTGCTCCGGATTATTCCTAATCATTCCCGAATTATACCCGAATTATTCTCAAATCACGAATTTTTGATCTCGCCAAACCGAACCCGAATAATTCATTTGTCACTCTGATAGCATGTTAACATTTTTTATTCAAAACAGTTTAGTAACTATCAAGATATGTATTTTAGTACTACATAGTAGGAGCAATGATTAACAAATCTTACTCTCATTATATGACTTAAAATTATCAAATCAAATGATAAATGATTATCTATAAGAGTGTACTTTTTTAATTTAAAATAATTATATTAAGTGTGACTATTGAAGTAAATTGTTTTAAATATAATATGTGAGTAGGGTTAAAATGCACTATTGATTTTGTGCCCTAACAATATCTCATATCTTTATCTTTGTTCTCGAAGTTCAAACAGTCGATTTGAACCGCTCAACATGATCTCCATATTAAAATGTGCTTAGAAACCAAATTTTAATTTTTTTTTTTTAAATTTACTATTTTTTTATTTTTTTTAGATAGATACAAAATCACTGGACCACCAAAGATGGTGATTTGTACCTATTTAAAAAGATAGTAAAATAGTTTCAAAAAATATAAAATTTGGTCTCCAAGCACATTTTAATATGTATATCATGTTAAGTGGTTCGGATCAACGGTTTGAACTTTGAAAACAAAGATAGAGATGTGAGATACAGTTAGAGCACAAAACCAATAATGTATTTTAACCCTCATATTTTATTATGCAAGTTTCAAAAAATTATATAAAAAAAATTCTCTCTCCGAACGCCCAGCAAACATATTTCCATGTTTTCCGAGGGTACGGAAGGAATTGTGTTCATCTATAAAAGCCGACACAACCAGGTTCTTCCCACCTAAAAGAAAATATTCTTCTTTCTCACACACTCCCAGCAGAAAGTAACACAACCAGCCCAAAAAAAGGAAAAGAAAAAAAAGAAAGAAAGAGAGAGAGAGAGATATAAAGAATCGGAGAGTAAAAATATAGGAAAGGAAACAAATCAAGCAAAATGACAGTAGCAGGCGTTTCATCTAGCTCCTTTGCAAAATCTTCTCTATGGCATTCCCCGGTACCGTATCTCTTCACCGGAATCGGTGTCATGGTGATTCTCATAGCCGTGGCGCTCGCAGTGTTAGCATGTTCGCACAAGAAACAGCCGCAACCAGATGTGGAGAGTTCTCCGCTTACCATCATCAGCCCGGTCGATCGAGAACCGCCTATTTTTGTAATAGTTCCCGGCGAAATGCTTCCTTCCTTTATTGCCAAGCCGGCCGTTGCGAACAATCTACTGTCGGTATAGCTAGAGAGATTGGTGTACCTTCTTTTGTTTTATTTTTTCTTCTTTTCTTGTTTTTGTTTTGTTAAAGGCTTGAAATTCAAGCAGAAATTTTGATGCATGTAATTGAAAGTTCTCTGCATTAAATGTTAACTTACTTGCAGAGGTTATCTTTGTATAATATTCTGTTTTTGTATGTATGTAAATATATGCTTGTTTTTTAGCACTGGGCATATGTGCTTTAACAAGTAATTACTGATATTATTGATTGTACCTCTAGTATGTTACTGAGCTACTCGTTGCCTTCTATTTTTTGTATTTATTTATTTAATTATTTATTATTATCATCATCATCATCACTATCATCATCATCATCATTATTTTGAGGTAGTGGTTTGAAAAAATCCGTCCGGTCCAGGACCGGACCGGACAACCCGGGGTTCGGACCCGGACCGTGCCCCAAATCCGGACCGGACCGGACCAAAGCTAGGGACGGGTCTAGCACAGGTTTGGTTCGATTTTTGTCCCTATATATACCCGTGTAAGACCGGACCGTGTAGACCCGTGCAACCAACCCGGACCGGACCGGACCAAACCTGGATTGCCCCGTGTAGACCGACCCAACCCGCCCAAACTCGCTAGACCCGTGTCTAAACCCCTCAGACCCGTGCTTAAACCACCCGGACCGGACCGTGTCATTTTGGACCAAGTCCTGACACGGGTTTGACCTAACAAAAAAAAACGGGCCCGCCGGACTTGGCCTATTTAACCCTTCCAACCCGTGAGACCCGTGGCCCGTGGGAACCGTGGACCGTTTTCAAACAACTATTTTGAGGGAGGCTCGAACTCAAGACAACAGATGTATTAAGTAATAATCCACTTTGTAAACAATTATTGGCTATATATATATATATCACTTCCATATCCTTGCAATGGGAAATTATTGGAAATATAATTTTATTTTGTCTTTGGGATAATATGATACATAATAATTGGCATTATTAAATAGAAAGCTGATCCAGCAAGAAATTTGATGGAAGATCATTAAATGAGACTAATTAACTGGAATACAATCTGAATATAATCTCTTATGAACAATCAATCGACAATCATGTAGACTGTTATTTCCTTTTTCTGATCATTTTGCAGTGATCTGAAGTCTGGTCACAATGAAGTGCTGGTCAATGTGTTTGAAATATTTATATATAGTTGTGTGATTGAAAAAAGTTGAGGGTTAAATATAGAAATATTTTATGAGGAAATGGTCTCGCATTTAATTGGGTTTGGTAGAAGTGGAGGCTCGATGTCGATGAGGTAATGGAATTGTAAATTATTCTCCAAGTCATGGTAATGATTCTGTAGTGCGTCAACAAGAAATTTACAAATTCCTCACTTTTCAAAAAGCAATTGACAATTTGGCCATGGAGTCTCTAAAAGAAATATTAGTCCATTTAATGTGATCTGTAAAGATTAAAGGAGTGGTTAAATTATAATTCCATATTGTCCTCCAAATCTAGAAGAATAGCAAGTCTTTTAAAATTTCTTTTTTTGCGCTCTAAATTAACAGAAAAGAAACTTATTGTGACGACATGCAGGGTTCTCATATTGTCTAATTTTTTTCAATATATATAATTGTGCTATTGTATTTCGCGAAGTATAGCTAATGTTTTACTTCACGCTCATATATTCATTTTGAAAATCCAAAACGTTGATCCGAACCGTTCAAGTTGATCTCCATATTGAAATGTGCTTAGAGACCAAATTTTACATTTTTTGGAATTTTTCGACTATTTATTAAGCCACTTTGAAAATTGCTGATCCATTGGTCTATAATTTTTTATTGTTTTGCTACTGTTCACAATGGATCAACGATTTTCAAAGTGGTTTAATAAATAGTAAAAAAATTCCAAAAAATATAAAATTTGATATCCAAGCACATTTCAATATGGAGATAACTTGAACGGTTCGAATCGACATTTTGGATTTTCAAAACGGATATATAAGCGTGAAGTAAAACATTGGCTTTACTTCGCGAAATGTACAATAGCCCTACTCTCTCTCTCTCTCTCTCTCTATATATATATAGAGAGATAGAATTTGGCTAATATGCTACGCGTAGCATAGAGGACATCCATACTACGGCTCAATATTTGAGTTTTCAAAATTCTAACGGTCGATCCGAACCGTTCAACATAATTTCCATATGAATATGTACTTGCAAACCAAATTTTACATTTTTTATAATTTTTTTACTAATTTTTTAGATAGGTAGAAAATCATAAAAGGCAAGTATTTACTCTAAATTATAAAAGGGTAATTATATGTTACCCCTTGATTCCTTCCTTCATTTTTTTCCCAACTAACTAACTTCCTTTTCTAACTATAATAATCAATTCTAACTAACTAATGGTCCCTACAAATTAATTAGTAGATTTTCTCCTTCTATTTCTTTCCTCTCTCCCTCCCTCTCCCTCTTCCACCTCCGCCTCCCCCTTCCACCTCCGCCTCCGCCAGCCTCTCCCACCTTCGCCTCTCCCTCTCCGCCTTCGCCTTCCACTTCCGCCTCTCCTTCTCCGCCTCTGCCTCCGCCTCCGCCTCACCGGACAAGGATGAATACTTGTTCAATGATAGATGAATACTTGCATGACGAGGGTGAATACTTGTGCAACGGATAACTCGAAAGTAGGTCATCATGGATCTCATTTTAAAGAGAAAATTATGTAGAAGACGTTTGTGGTTTTAGATTTGCAAAATTCCTCACAGATCGTCAGAAATATTAGTTAGATTGAACGGAGAAAAAAAAAACCACCTCTAAAAATGTGTAAAAGATGGGTGTGATATGTCCAGTTTTTTTTAAAAATACTTGATATATCAGAGTGAATACTTGATGTATTACATGTGAATACTGCATGTATTATAGATGAATACTTGATGTTATTTCCACTTGCGGACGGCAGTTGTGGTACCCTACTATCTCCGCGTAATTAATGCTCTTAATGTCGTAATATTTCCATATATAATTCTTTCTCAAAGATGAGTACTTTTATTTATATGGATGAATACAACTCGTGTTAAGTGTGAATACTTTTTCGCAAATCGTCCCCTACTAATAACTTGTTTGGATATGTCCAGTTTTTTTTAAAAATACTTGATATATCAGGGTGAATACTTGATGTATTACATGTGAATACTTCATGTATTATAGATGAATACTTGATGTTATTTCCACTTGCGGTGACGGTTATGCGGTCTCCACGGTAGTTAGTGATGGCGGTTGTGCGGTCCCCCCACTTAATTACGCATTTTCTTTTGTTTTTAGCGGACGGCAGTTGTGGTACCCTACTATCTCCGCGTAATTAATGCTCTTAATATCGTAATATTTTCATATATAATTTTTTCTCAAAGATGAGTACTTTTATTTATATGGATGAATATAACTCGTGTTAAGTGCGAATACTTTTTCGCAAATCGTCCCCTACTAATTCCACCACTTATCTCCGCATATTACTGTGGTCCCCTACTTATCTGAAGTCGCGGTTGTGCGGTCCCACCATACCTTCATGTACTCTTTACACTTACACGACGAGGATGAATACTTGTTCAATGAGAGATGAATACTTGCGTACGAGGTGTGAATACTTGCGTAACGGACACCTCGAAAGTATGTCATCATGGATCTCATTTGAAAGAGAAAATTATGTAGAAGACTTTCGTGGTTTTAGATTTGAAAAATTCCGCACAGATCGACAGAAATATTAGTTATAGTGAACGTAGGAAAAAAAAACCACTTCTAAAAACATGTAAAAGATGGGTGGTAATGTTTCCTTATATAATTATTTCTCAAAGATAAATACTTTTATTTACATGGATGAATACTACCTGGGTCAAGTGTGAATACTTTTGCGCAATATGTCCGCCGGTAATGTTGTGATGGCAGTTGTGGTCCTCTACTAATTCCAACAGTTATTAACTGTAATATTGTGGTCCCCTACTTATTTTCAGTTGGGGGAAAAATGGGGGATGAGTGATGGGGGAAAGCTAGGCCCTCCCATTATAAAATCATACGTAAATGCAAAAACATAGGATCAATCAATCCCATTCTTTCTACTTAAATCCGCTGTTGTTTGTAATAAACAAACATTAACTTAATAATGACCTTTAAAGGCAAGCATTTAGTATGTGTTTATGTCAAGTAGAGTAATAAGAGGAAATTTTTTATTGGTAGAAATTAATAGAAAAGAAGAGAGAGAAATAGAAAGAGTACATCAGTTCTTATATTAATAGAAAGATCGGTAGAATTTCTACTGATTTTAAAAATCAAAAAGTTTGGATCGGTACAAATTATACCGATCCAAACTTAGTTTTTTTTTTAATCTGATGTATAGATGGAGGGAATTCTTATATTAGATTTCTAGTCAAATATGAAAAGTTTTTCAAAAAATAGATAAAATATATCTATTATATCTAAATTTTAAGATACTCTATCTATTTTTTTTTTAAATTTACTAGAAAAAAATGAAAAGAAAAAAACAAACTGACTTTTGAATTGGTAAGAATTTTACTAATCTTTCTATTAATATAAGAACTAATGTACTCTTTCTATTTCTCTCTCTTATTTTCTATTAATTTCTACCAATAAAAAAACATTGAACCTTTTTATATTATAGCCCACACTTTTTTATTTTTGGATGAGAAAGAGAAGGGACACACCGTGGGACGGAAATAAATCTGCTGCGATCCGTGACTGATGAACAGTAACCCTGAAATTCCTGTTTTTTCAAATCCAGCCGTTAACTTTTTCTGTGCACGTATCTCGAAACAATTCAACAGTTGATTTCGGAAAAGCAGGAATTGCAAGATACTGTTCACCAGTCACGGATCGCAGCAGATTCTGATCCCCGTGGGACACAAGTACTGTTCGTACGTACCTCTCTCCATACCAAAAAAAGGAACTTGCCCGTTGTTTCGTTAATTAAAAGGTGATCAACCAAGGCGTGAAGAATGGGAAGTATGATGACATGAAATTTTAACAAAGGCAAGTTGTTTAATTTAGCTTTCAAAGTTGATGACTAAGTAAAAGTAAAAGTAAAACGAAATGATGGTGTCCACTTTATTTTTGTTGGGCATATTCCAAAATCCCCTTCCCACCACAATTGAATTAAAAGACAGTTCCATTAAAGAAAGCCTAGTCATGACTCATGATAAAACATTTATGTAAGGGGTAATTTCATGTATACCCATCAAAAACATCAAAATTACGTACTCCCTCTAAAGTTCATAATAATAAATTTACCCTTCTAAATTTCAAAAACTCATAAATTTATCTATTTTATTATCTTTTCAATTAAGACACATTTTAAATTTTAAAAAATACTCATTTTATCCTTTCTTAAAAAATAAAATATGTGTAGTATGTATTCGAAATATATTATTCTAATTGGTCAGTTTTTCGAGGGTAATTGAGTCATTTCTCTATTTTCTACGCATACACGGTGACATTTAGGTATATGCTTGTGTAAGCGTCAGAAGTAGAGAAATAACTCATGTGCCCTCATAAACCGACCATAGAAGACACATTTTTCTTAAATACGATACATTTTTTGTTTAATAATGGATAAAATGAGTACTTTATAAATTAAAAATGTGTTTTATTAGAAAAGACAATAAAATGAGTAAATTTGTGTTTTTGAAATTTAGATGGATAAATATATTATTATGAACATTAGAGGGGTAAATACGTATTTTTTATGTTTTGGAGGGGTATACATGAAATTCTCCCTTTATGTAATTTCCCCTGATCATTATTATTTTTCATTTTATTATGTTAAAAATTTTAGTTATAAATTACATCCTTTCAATTTGTTAGTATTATTCTAGTCAAAGTTGTCATCCAGTAAACTTAATTGACTAGCCTCTTTAAGTTTTGAGTCATCTTAGTAACTAATTAAGTCTACAATTGATAGAAGGATAAGAGTAAAATCTTATAGAGATAATGTTTAATTGTCTCTATTTCTTCACTTTAATCCCATATTAAACGTAACCCAGAAGCAATCACATTTCAATCAAAGAAAATATCATAAGAACAATATATCAAGCTGCTGAGTTTAACCTAGGGAGAAAAGCATTCTAATAACTTTCGGAGGTTTCAACGAAGAAATAAAGGGACATTGGAATCTTATAAAATAAGATTATTATTATGCATGCAAAAATTATAAAATTTAATAGACAAATTATAAGTTTTTAATTTATAAAAAGTGTTTAGTCCCTTTTCCCTCACTTTTTTCTTTTGAGTTTTCAAACAAGTAACGAAATATAATTACAGTTAAGAAATGTATTTACTATAATTTTTATGATTTTGTATAATGTCTAGTAATTGGAACTGAATTTCTTATGTAAAAAAGTAACCTTACATTATTTTTTTTAATTTGGTAATTCTGCTACTAAGGGTATGCTCCAGAAGAAAGTAGAGGAGGGGAGGGAAGGAAGAGGGGGGGTGACTAGATCTGATCAGATTTTGTTTACTTGCTCGAAAATTTTTAATTTTGAGAGGAGAAAATGAGAGAGAAATGGAAAAAAAGGTGAACTCTATATATACAAATTATTCAAATTTTGTGTCTCCGAATTGAAGTGTAGAGGGGGTCAACTCTTTACAATGCCCTCTTCCCTCCTCTTCCGTCCCCTCCTGCTTTCTAAAGCAAAGCCTGAGTTTAACGTTCTAGCTTCATTCTCATCATCTTCACTATCACCTTCATTATCATTAGTTATTACATAAATTTTTTTTTTGAATGAAATGGTTGTGTTAAGTCACCCAACACTTTTTTTAAACTCTTGTTAGTACAAACAGATTTTTTTTCGTTTGAATTTTGAATCCACGACTTTCCATATCAGAGGATATGTGTCTTTACCACTTACATAAACTTAGTAAGTCATTCAAAATAATAATTAAGAAAATCAGATTTTAAAAAACGATTCATTTTAGAAATTAAAAATTTTATTATTCGGAAAAAGTAATTATCACTTTTTTCTAAGAAAAAGTAATTATCACTTTTTCTAAGAAAAAGTAGATGGAGCTGCGCTAAAATACAGTGGTTTCAGTATTTTTCAGACTTTAAACTCTATCTTAATCACAGGATAAGGGATTTTACTATTGGTGAAATTCCACTTATTTTTCGAAGAAAAAAATAATTTATTTTTCGAAAATTTGATTTTTTTTATAATTTCTATACAAAAATCTTAAAAAACTATAACTACAAGATACAAATAAATAACACAAAAATAAGCACCGTGGACAAAACGAGGCATCAATAATTTGAATAAATGTCCGATACTCAGATAACTATGGCATAAAATGTGTTTAATTTTCCTTTTAAAACATTAAATACAATTTTGATAATAGCAGTTAAAATTTTAAAATAACATACATTTTTCTTCCAATTTTTCTCCATTTAAAAGTCGGTTGCACTTTTATTTTATTTTTTATTTCTAAAATTGCTTTGGGGTGATCATGTATAAGAAGAAGGTTTGTTGAGCAAATCAGGCCCAAATGGGCCTATTCTGTGATTAAAACGGGCCTAGACTAATCAGTTGTAAGCCCATTTCTTATGCTGCTGTTTTCTTGGATCTTTCATAGAACCCCTTTTTGATGTTTGGTAATATGAAAATGAACCTCGGTTGCTTTTTATGTTAGGTCTCCGTTGCTTGCATTTTTCTAACAATATCCAATAGTTTTTTGGGGGAATTTCATGTATCCCCCTCAAAAACCTTGAAATTACGTATTTCCGCCTCTAAAATTCATAATATCATATTTACCCTTCTAAAGTTCAAAAACTCACAAATTTACCCAATTTATTGATTTTTTAATAAAACTCATTTAATTTTTTTAAATTACCCATTTTACCCTTTATCTCTCTTTTCTTCTTCTCATTTCTCTTCGTTCAAAGAGAAAAACCATGTCACATACTGATGCCATATCTCCTACCCCAGACTTTGACTTTGACTAGTAGTAGTGATAACTTCTTTGCTTCCTTAATAGATGATGGGTTAGAATACAAATCACTAGCAGTAGTATTTTTTTGAGAGAAAAACATTAAATAGTCTCAAAGCATTACATTGCCATACTGAAGGAAATAGAGGAAATTAAAGTACCTACTGCTATCTGAAACAAAAAGGTCCTAGAAAAACTAACTTGAAACATAAATTCCTAGAAAAACAAAGAAAGTAAGAAATCATCTAAGTAACAGCCCCTTTCATTTTTAAAATAAGTGAAAAGGTGGGGGGTCTCCTCACAACTTTCTTTCTTCTTGTCTGATAGCCTTGTTTGTTTACCAGTAAACTGAGATCATGGCCATTTCATCGCCTGAGACCCGAATTCCTGGGTTTGGATACGTTTGTATTATCCTTATATACGTTTGAATTCCTCAGCTTCCAACGCATGCTTTACAAAAGACATATTGGGTTTGGATGCCTGGTCAAAGTCAAAGCCAAAGTCTAGAGAAGGAGATATGACATCGGTATGTGGGGCCGCCACATGGTTTTTCTCTGGAATTTATGAGATTTCTCTGGAACGAAGTGAAAGGAGAAGAAGAAAAGAGGGAGAAAGGGTAAAATAGGTAATTTAAAATTTTCAAATGAGTTTTATTAGAAAAATCAATAAATTGGGTAAATTTGTGAGTTTTTGAATTTTAGAAGGGTAAATATGATATTATGAATTTTAGAGGGGGAAATACGTAATTTCAAGGTTTTTGAGGGGGATACATGAAATTCCCCCTAGTTTTTTTAATATCGAACCGTGATGACGTGGTAGCACCGTTTAAGACTTTTAAGTTTTTTTTTTTTAATTCAGCACCGTTTAAGCTTTCAATGTGGAATCGCCTCGGTGTCCCCATTGCGATTGGCTTATCCGTAGAGTTTATCTGGTTGTCCGTAAAAAGCTATGTTGCATAGATATGGGTACGGATTATGGCTGATTAATGAGCGAGTTAGGGTATGTTCATGTTCGGCTCATTAGCTTAATGAGCGAGTTAGAGCGTGTTGTTAATGAGCGAGTTGTTAATGAGCATGATGTTAATGAGCGAGTTATGAGCGAGTTGCCGAGTTATGAGATTTTGCAGCCGCGCCAAAAACTTTTCAAAATTTTTAGCTAAAAGTTCAAAACCAAATAATATTCATTATTATTCACTTCCGTTCAAGGCTTCAAGTTATAGTAGCTGGGTCTGGGCCTGTAGTTAATCTATTAATGGATATTACGGATGATTCTGGGGCCTGCTTTCTTTAGCCCAACGATCCTATGGCATGCATGCTTTAAACTTGCTTCTTGGGCCATTCCAAAAAAAAGAATCAAGGGATTAAATGTGGCAGGATTTGTGTAACTCAGTTCTTAATGAGCTAATGAGCGAGTTATAAGCGAGTTGAGGTATGCTCATGCTCGGCTCATTAAGTAAATGAGCGAGTTGTTAATGAGCGAGTTATAGCGAGTTGTTAATGAGCATTTAGCGAGCGAGTTATGAGCGAGTTACGAGTTATGAGCGATTTACTCACCCCAAGTACGGATATCCTATCGGATACGATACGGATATGGCGATACGGTAATTTTTAAAAATTCCGGATACGTTAATTAAATATATTATTTTATTTATGTTATCAATTCAACACTTATTAAATATCAAAATTATTAGCTGAGACTATACAATAATCCAATTATACATTAAATATCATAGCTATTATATTCTAACAACAAATATGAGTTGGTGCAGTGGTAAAAGGGGTATGTCCTTAACCCAAAGGGAATGGGTTCGATTCCTGCAGAGCACTAAAATTGATTTTTGGTGCTGGTCCACCACGGTTCACTGCGCTGGTGCATGGCGCGGTCCACGGGTCTGGTGCATGCGGGCGTATCCGGGTGCGTATCCACTCCATATAGCCGTATCTCTGCAGTGTCAACCCGTATCCGAATGCGTATCTACTGAGTAAAGGATACGCCACGTACTCTGATACGCCAGCTGGCGTATCAGTATTCGATACGCACCTGATACGGTATGGAACCCTAAATGAAGTATCGGGGTAACCTACGTAAAAACTAAAAACTAAAAACTAAAACCATTGCGTGTTTGTTGGAGCGGAGAATGCGCCATAATATTTGTTTGATCTGTATTGTTCAATATTATTCGTATAAACTGTCTGTGTTAATTTTTAATACAGATTGAATAATTTAGATCGAATATCGAACCGAATTTAATCTGGTGTTTATGGGAACTTCTTTGCAATTAGTGAAACATTTTCTTCATTCGTGTAACAACTAAAAGATGTTTAATTATTTGACTTATGTTAATTATATATATATATATTTATTTATTTATTTATCTAGTTCCCAATCTAGAATTTGTTGGAAATTATGGTTGTGTACGAGATGCGTCATTTGCCTCCTCACAGATATTTCACAGTTGAAGAGATTCTTTTATATTATTCTACAGTCCAAAAATCAATTGTGTCGTGCTTAAGCGGCTGGCCCAATTTCTATAATTATCATATTTTTAGAATAATATAAATTAGTCAATTGAAACTAATCTTTAATTTTATGGTCAAATAAAAAAAAAACTAAAATCAGGAAATATAATGAAAACGTAACTCACACTAAAAAAAATGATTTTTTTTTTTAAAAAACATCACTAAATCTAAAAAATTTACGAAACCAACGTGATTGCAACTTTCTTTTTTTTTCAAAAATAAACTCCACCAGATACCATACTCGGTATAATACCATACTCTGTATTATTTGCTACACAGTATTACACAGTACACAATTCGTTTCAATTTAAAAGCCTTACCGAAGATGGGGGCCGGTTTTCCATTTTATCATACCGGATACCATACTCGGTTTATTTTTTTCTTTTTCTTTTTCTTTTTGCTTTTTTTCAATTTGTCAAACGATAATGGATGGGAATTTTTTTGCTTTTTATTTTTATTTATTTAATATCTAATCCAATTAATATTGTATGAAACCGAATATAGTATCCGGTTTCTAATTCCATCAAACCGAAAATGGTTTATGGTTTTTTTTTAGAGTATGGTATCTGGTTTTTAAATTTTCACACCGAGTATCATTTCCAGTGGAGATGATTTTTGTATAAAAAATTATAATCACGTTGGTTTCGTAAATTTTTAAGACTTATTGATGCTTTTTAAAAAAAAATTCAAAAAAATGACGTATGCGGTACCCCTTAAAAATCTCAAATTAGGTATTCTCCTTCTAAAATTCATAATATCATATATGCCCTTCTAAATTTCAAGAACTCACAAATTTAATCATTTTATTAATTTTCTATTAGAACTCATTTTAAATATATAATGTACCTATTTAGATCTTTATTGAAAATAAATATGTAATATGTGTCAGAAAAATATTGTCTTCCAACTAAGAAATTTCCAATGATAAATGGTTCACTTCTCTACTTGTGACAAATACACTCATTTAAACATATGTTTGTGTGTGTTTCGCATGTAAGAAAATAAATCAATTGCTCTAAAAAAGAACCAAGATTAAATATTTCTCTTAAACATGACACACATTTTTTTATTTTTGTAATAGATAAAATTGGTACTTTTATAAATTTAAAATGAGTTTAATAGAAAAGTCAGTAAATCGAGTAATTGTGTGAGTTTTTGAAATTTAGAAGGATAAATGATATTATGAATTTTGGAGAAAGAAGAAACGTAATTTTGAATTTTGTCAGGGGTATATATGGATTTTCCAAACAAAAAAATGCTTGCAATTATTTCAAGCAACGTGCCATTGGTGTGTTGAACAAGTCAAAATTGAAGCAGCACAGATATTTCTTCTTAATCTTCCGATCACACAGTTCTTTATATTTGAGAATTTGAAACATTATGAAAAAAGAAAGTCTCATGAACGTTTTTCTATCTGATATATTTTGTTTTAAAGTTGAGATGGAACGGTAACACAGTTAGTTAGGAGAGAGTTTTAGAACTATGGTTATTCAAAATATCAAGAGTCCGAGCCTCTCTCGTGACTTCGCAGCTTCTGCGAAGCTTTAAAATATATATTTTTTGTTTTATAGTTTAAACACTATTTTGTTTTATATTGTGTATCAATTAATTTTGCTATAAAACCGATTATTACACGTAATAGTAGCTTATACAGATTAATTAATTTTGGGGCAAAGTCCAAACTACAAACGGATCAGACCGCTAACTAAAAATAACATGTCCAAACTGCGAGAGACACCCGCTCTTCATTTTTATGAACACAACATGCACATCACTGATTGAGTACAATTCTTCCTAGTAAGTCTGATGTACTTTCAAGCCGGTCAGTTGAGTTTTCAGGGACATGAAGTAATGCCTCTGAATCGACTGATTTGGAGCTTGAACTAGACATCTCTATAACAACAAAATATGATGTCAAATAATTATGAAATTAATTTAAATTTATACTGTCACGGCATGTAGTTGAGAGCTTGAACTAAAGTTACAATTTTGCAATAAAATAGAAAAAACGATTTCAAATAATAAAAGTCAAGGCAAAAGATTATTATAAAATGAAATTAGTGACAGAGAAGAATTTGATTTCAAATATTCATTTGTGTTGATCTTATTTGATACAGATTACATGATTGAGGAATAAATTAACTATGGTAAGACAAATCACACAAGGAATAACTGCCACTGGAATGAAAGCAAATTTGACTGGTCCATTGTATTTATATCATAAAACAAAATTAAAACTAGAGATTATTATAAAATAAATTAGAACTATAGATTAAGAGCTCACTTTGTAACGGAGAGTAGTAAGCTTCAATTAATTGTCTTGCTTGAAATTGAATGCATGTGTCTCGTTCTCCAGTCCACTCTTTAGTTGCTTGATTTCACAATTCACACTACAAGAGATAAAAGAGAGAAGAGCAAGGGACGGGAGGATTGAATTAAAATTAAAGAGAAACCCTAGCTAAAATGATTTGGCGGGAATGAGAAGAGCAAGGGACGGAACGATTGAATTAAAATTAAAGAGAAACCCTAGCTAAAATGATTTGGCGGAAATGTCTCATTTCCGCCAAGGATTAGGTCTCATAATAAGTTTCAGAGTCTTTGAGATATTTATGATTTTATTTTATGATTTTATTTAGATTGGACTAATATAAATAATTTGGGTCTCTAAATGAGAATTATGGATTATGGCCCAGACTGGTTAAACGGATAAAATTACCGATTATGCGGAAAACGGCCGACTAATAGGAAAAAAACAGCAAATTAATCATTTTCAACAGTTAACAGGTCTCCGTTAAGGGTATGCGTGATGGATCGTTAACGAGCATTTAATCAGCTGTTAAGAGCATTTTTTACAACACTGCTTTGTACAGGAAAGAAACAGAAAAGGATTGGAAAAGCAGTATTATTGAATTAGAGGGTTCAAATTCCTTCCACTTATTGGTTTTTTGCGCCATATGATCTTGGTTTTCTGAACGGTAAGCTGCACAACAATCAAAGTAGAAAATGCGCAAAATTAGAATTCCGTCTAAGCTATCGGCTTATTAAAGATTTGAAATATCTCTCCGTGGTAATTCAATCTATAAAATCCTCTGAAAAACTACATTGCAGTTCCGTTCCAGCTTAGGAGAGAGAATGATTACTCGGTTATCAAATAGAACAATTGATATTTAAATATGGAGTAGAACTAGGGTGCTCCTAAGCTCACCAAGCCCTTCCGTGAGCGCGACTCTAAAACCTATCGAATTGACTTCAAACGACATTTCCAAACCGTTAGATGTTCAATCTATATTAAAATGTGCTTGGAGACCAAATTGTACATTTTTTGGATTTTTTTTACTATTTATTAAGATGGTTTGAAAATCGCTGTTTTTATTAAAATTCTGCACCATTGGAAAACAGCGATTTTCAAACCATCTTAATAAATAGTAAAAAAAATCCAAAAAATGTAAAATTTGGTCTTCAAGCACATTTTAATATAGATTGAACATCTAACGGTTTGGAAATGTCGTTTGAAGTCAATTCGATAGGTTTTAGAGTCGCGCTCACGGAAGGGCTTGGTGAGCTTAGGAGCACCCTAGTTCTACTCTTAAATATGTTATCTAATCTGAGTAGTTTGGTCGAAAACATAACACGATTCGCCAAACCTTGAAAAAAATATAAATTTTACCTTGGGTTTGCTGTGCATGGCCCAAACAAGTATTTAACGAACTAGCATAGTAGCATTCATTTTTTAGGGCTTTACAAAACAGCGTTAGGAGTACGAGGAGGGATTGGATTACACCGTTTTTTGGTGACATCGAATGACATCGTCCATTTTCAAAGTCCAAACAGTCGATCCAAACCGTTCAATATGATGGATATATTAAAATGTGCTTGCTGATCAAATTTTACATTTTTTTGAATTTTTTTACTATTTATTAAGATGGGTACAAAAATTCAATGATTTGAAAACAATGATTTTGTAAAGTACTTAATAAATAGTAAAAACATTCAAAAAAATGTAAAATTTGATCTGCAAGCACATTTTAATATATTCATCATATTGAATGGTTTGGATCGACTGTTTGGACTTTGAAAACTTAAAAATGGACGATGTAATTCGATGTCACAAAAAACAGTGTAATTCGATCCCTCCTCTAGGAACATATCCAATTAACAAGTTTGGAAGGGCGTCTACGTAAAATATCCAACGAGCAATTAATCCAAATCAGAATGAATCCCCTCTTGTTTGCTTTCCCTTTCGGATCTCTCTCTCGTCTCTCTCTCTTTCTCATGGCAGAGGTCGCGGAGCTTCTCCTCTACCACGTAGACGAAATTTTCGAAACCTTTATCGGGGAGTCAGAATCTGAATCCGAGTCTGAGGCCGATGACGAGGAGGACTTTGGACCGGCCGTATTCTATCCCAGCCATGATACGGACCCGTTCAACCAAACCCTAGAATCCGCTCACAGCTTCGAATTCGAACCCGACATGGGATCCGGCTACCTTGGCCTGGGACTCAGCCTCGGCCTTGACCAGCCGCACGATTTTTTCCCATCCAACGATCCCCAGCCGTTCGATCCGCCCCAGCCGAATTTGGGTCTCCGGATTGCGGGATTCGACTCAGATTCTGAACCTGATTCTGATATTGACTCATTTCGGTGGGATTGCTTGAGGATTGGGGATGGGACCAGGAATCCAGAACCTGATCCGGCTGAACCGGAGGATTTTGAATGGGAAGAGGTAGCCCCTGAGCGCCACGTGGACCAACAGGATCTGCTGATGATGCTAGCAGGACCTGATGCATATGTAGAGGATCAAGACGAGGATGTTGATTTGGATTTGATACTCGGCCGGTCAGATGTAGCGTGGGAGGTGCTCATGTCAGAAGGAGGCCTAGAACTAGAAGAAGACGCAACAGATCCAGGGCAGATGTCAGAGTATGAGATCCTTGCAAGTCAGATTGATAATGCAATCCGGTGTGGCAACCCACCTGCGGCCAAAGGCGTGGTTGAATCCCTCCCCACGATCGTCTTGTCTGTTGAGAAGGAGGCAGTGACGTGTGCAATTTGTAAGGATGAAATGGTGGTAGAAGAAAAGGTCACTAAATTGCCCTGTGGGCACTTTTACCATAAGGATTGTATTGTGCCATGGTTTGGCATTCGCAACAGCTGTCCAGTTTGCCGTTTTGAGTTGCCCACAGATGATCACGATTATGAGAACTGGAAGGACAGGAGGGGTAGCAGAAGTACCGGGACAGGCTCAGGGCTGGTTGAGCTGCTTGACAGGTTAGAACTTGATTGGGCTGTTTGATTTCATCAGGGGTTGAGAGGAAGATTCATTTTCTTGCCCCTTGGGTTGTGGTAAAAAATGGAAAGAAAAACATGAAAAAAGTGTAGCTGGTAACTCCTTTTTATCTTTTTTTTTTGTTGGTAAAGAGTTGGTTTTTTGGATCCACAATTGGGGATGTTGGTATGGTTAAATGGTTTGTATATACTGGCTTTCAACTAAATAACAGTTGTGACTTGTTCAACTTGACTATTTTCGATTTATTTGATATGCACAAGGTATCATACATCATTTGGATCACTTGAATGTGTAAAAAGGTTTGTTGTCAATACTGTATAGTTAAATTAAGAAGCTTTATAATATGCCGGTGATGGTTAAAGAGTTGGTTTTTTGGATTCACAATTGAGGATGTTGGTATGGTTTAATGGTTTGTATATTCTGGCTTTCAACTAAATAACAGTTGTGACTTCTTCAACTTGACTATTTTTGGTTTATTTGATATGCACAAGGCGTCATGAATCTTTTGGATCATTTAAATGTGTAAAATGGTTTGTTGTTAATATTGTATAGTTAAATATAAGAACTTTTATAATATGCCAGTGATGGTTATCCAAAAAAGGGTTCAGTCTGTGCTCGGAGATGTGAATAGAAGACTTAAAGGGATGGTTGTTACATATTTGATATGTCTGTGGATTGGTGACAGTTTGAGAAAATGAGAAGAGATAAAAGACTGATGACTATTAGCTAATGTAGAAATAATTCATAGAAAATAAAGTTTTAACTTCAAACGCTCCGTACCTCCTTTTTCTGTTAATTGGGGTTTGTTTATCAAATTTTTTGCTGAATGCTGAAGAAATTGAAAAACAAAAAAAGGATTTTTAATATCTTGTTTTCTAATACTTGTAATTAGGGAAATGGACGTTTCTGCTTTGATGATTTTGTCATGTTCTGGCATGTCATGAATAATCTGATACCAGAGGTCAATAACAGTTGGATTCCATACTGATACATGATGGCTCCTATTGTATTTTCTGACAACAAAGGTGTCTTGAGTCAGATCAGGTTATGGCCTTGACATATCAGATTCAGGGCATACTACTTTGAATCAATTTCAAGTCTAGGAAATTTAAAGAAAAAGAAAAGTTCAAGTCTTGGGTTGCTCAAGTTGTTCAATTCAGGCTTATTACATTAGGTCAGGTTATTTCTGTTTTTTTTTTCTTCCAACATTGGATTTGGCACATTTCCAAGTCTTTGGTCATTCTGGCTTAGGCTTTGGGTTAGTTGATTTCACATTTTGATGCATTACTTGTCAAATTATCTCGCCATCTTGGGTCAGGATGGTGCTTTTCAGGGGGTCATTCTTGGATATTTAGTCAGGTTTTGTTTCACGTCAATATCAGGGGTTGGTTGGGTTCAATCTCCCTGGTTCAAATGTGGATGTCTGGGTCAACAAATTGGTCAAGGGTTAATTGTGGTTGTTTACTTTTAAGAGATCTGTTTTGGGGGATGAATGGATGATGCTAGATTTCGCCAACCTTAGCTACTTAAGAATATGAACTCGTGTGCATTATGATGTCAAGCAAATTAAAATTGCATGGAACCTTCTCTTTTCCAAAGGGGCTTTTAATCGGAATTCGTATCCTCCGAGTTAACTCATTTTGAGTTAATATCTGGACTGTCAGATTTAAATCCGCACTAATATTAAAGGATCTCGTGCGTTATAGACGTGAGCTGAATTTACCCGAATTCTGATCTCAAGGCCGAAAAAATTAACTCAGACGGTGCAGAGGATATGGACTTTTTAATCGTCAAGTAATGTTGTGCCATGTACTCTACCCGCTCAGACTTTAGGGTATGTTTGGTTGTAAAACAAGAATAGTTAGAATAGCCAAATCAAGAATAGCTATTGTTTGTCTTATTAGAATAGTCAAATCTCAAAATCCTTAAGAATAGCCTATTCTAATAAGACAAAAGGTTTGGATTCACTATTCTAGCTATTCTAACCCAACCAAATACCGAATAGGCTATTCCGAATAGCCTAACTCCAAAAATAGTCTATTCTCAATCCAACCAAACATACCCTATAACTATGCTATAATCTCAAATCCAAAACATTCCGAACTTTTTAGTACATCTTTATAAAAAATTCATGTATATATATTTTTGTAGTAAGTTGAAGATCAAGTCACCCAACTATTTAATACCCTTATTAATACGACAAAATATTTTTTCCATCTGAGTTTCGAATCCATCTTCTTAACAAATCTTATGAAATACATATTTCACTATTACAAATTGCACTCTTTTTTATTATTGAATGCACACTAACTAATTACATAATGTATACGTATTGTTTTGAAATTGTACATTCATTGTCCACATTACTCATAAAATAAAATGTATTCTTGATTAATGTACATTTGATTATTGTATAATGCACACTTCAATGTTACATTAAATGCACATTTACTTATTTAATGTTTTATGAAATGTTGACCCGAGATTCAGGATTAGATTTTTACCTCCCTCACTTAGCTGCCTTCAAGAAAAGAGATCCGTAATCGTTGTTGCTTTTGAATTTCCCAATTCGACGACATAAGTGAGCAAATGTCGTTAGCTTTGCTCAGTTCATTATTCCCCATGTTTTTTTTTTACTCCAATGGACTCTTGGGTCGAATCGACTAACCCAAATTCAATCCATTTCAAACTAAATTACACAAACCTACTAAATTCTTGATTTGTGAGATATACCTTTTTTTTTTTGGGCACTGTTGCCTTTCTGTCCCTTTATATTGGTTTCTTTGCTTTGTCATTGTGCGTATAATATCAGAACTAGTATCTTCATTCCATTATTAAGCACGTTGGGAGTCCGATTTGCCAACGGCTACGATTGAAAGATTATTTTTTAGATTTAATCTCAGCTCTCCAATCATATAATCTATTTTCTTTTGATTAAATGCATTTATTTTATGTGTAGAAGTTTAAATTTAGTTACAAACATACTCGCCACACATACCGCCACACGATGCGTTACAATTAAAATTAAACAGACTCTAAAATTTAGCGATATAATTCTCCGTTTCCTTATTTATTTGTTTCCTTATTTCTCCCTCTCTAATTGAAATTTTCTATACGGCGGATCACAATACAAATTAATTTTTTGTTTACTTCCTTATTTATCTACTTCCTTATTTCTATATATATTACTGTGATTAATCTAGAATATATTTCTAATTTTGTTTTTTTATGAAAATTTGTCATTTTGTATGAAAATTTATTTTTGTTATCTTATCATATATTCCGTTGCAATGTACGGGCATGATACTAGTTAGATATTTTAGTTTCTAAAACGTAAGGTAAGGGGACCTGATGAAGTAAATTTCACTTTTCCAAAAGGAAATAGTATTGCATATTTCAAATGAAAAGGGCCTTAACCGTTCCATTTCGCAAAAAATATCTGTTGTTATTCCTTTTTTAATTATAAAAGTGGGAGAATATAAGCTCGGACTGGATCAACTTTTTTTCGCTCTTTAAAAAAAAAAGGCTATTCTAAAGGAGACAGAACCCTAGAGCAGCCGCCAACTCCCTCCTCCACCTTTCACCCCTCCATTCCACCTCTTTCATCTAGAATCTAGGTCTCACGTCCGACAACAATATCCTCCCCTCTCTCGGCTCTATCTCTTCGAGTGGAGAGGAGAATGAGGGAGAGGGGAGGGAGCCGAGCCGATCGGAGCCGAAAGCGCGGTATCGTCGGAGTTCGGAGCGTAGAGTCCTCATCTCGATCGGAGTGCGACAGTGAGTAGATCCGGTTGTCGGAGCACGGCAGCGATCGAAATAGCGGATCCGGTCGTGGAACGAGATGGGGATTAAGGTATTATGGTGATTATGAGTGTATGTAAGTAGGATTAGAAGAGTAGATCTAGAAATTTAGAGAGTGATTAAAAATTATTAGAGTAATTTTGAGAATTTCGTGAGAATAAAGGAGTAGATTTAGAAATTAGAGTCACTTGACTCGTTGTAAATACGTTTTTTATCAATCAAATTGTTAGTAGACATTAAAACTACTGACCTTAAAAAAAGAAAAAAGTGGGAGAATATGTTCACCGATTTCATTGAAATCAGTAAATATTTTTGGTACAAGATGCAGCAGTTTAAGAACTTCAAAAGCCAACAAAAGTTACACGTCAGTATGACAATAAACAAAAACATATAACAAGAAAGCCTACGGGTTTCTCCTAAAAAAAAAAAAAACTATATAACAATAAAATATGCCGAAATTTTTATTAATATCCAAAATTATTAAATAATTTCACAATCTGCACCGTCGCTTGGATTTCACAATATACATTGGGAGGTCCTTGTATTTTTTTTTTTTATAAACCATAATTAAAAAAAATATTTTTACGAAACCAACATGATTACTTTTTTTTTTTTACAAAACCATAAGAACCGAAATCCCATTTCGGTCCGAAACTTATTTTTTTATTCCGGATCAAAAGGACATTTCGGTCCGGTCCCCTTTTTAAATTTTCTACGGCGACTCATATGAAAACTTGTGAAAAAGTACCACAGTAAATCCAAAAAGGGAATTGGACCGAAATGTCATTTCGGTCCGGAATAAAAAAAAAATTCGTACAGAAATGACATTTCGGTTCTTATGGTTTTTGTAAAAAAAAAAGTAATCATGTTGGTTTCGTAAAAAATAAAATTTTAATTATGGTTTATAAAAAAAATCGAGGTCCTTAACCGCATATCACATATGGCAAGATAAGAGTGAGCTTAAAATAATAACCCTCACCTTTATTTTTACATCACAAAGACAACTAAAATATATATTATTACGTTCTAACCAAGCTGTTCAAATTATTGCTCCATGTACTAATTCCACAAGAATAATTATCCTTGAGAGATATTTGTGCATCTACATATAGCCAAGATGATCAATGTAGGAGCAACTAAGAGGGCGTTTGGTTCACACTACGGACCATTTCAACAAATAGAATGATTTCAAGGAATATAATACCAAGAGTACCATTTCAGAGAATGTGTCAAAATCATGTTTGGTTCGTACATAGTTTCAGTATTCCAGAGAATTTGTCATTACCATGTTTGGTTGACACATGTCCATTGCAATGGCTATCAACACACATTTCTTTACTGTTTTTAAATTATTAACTAAATTTTGATCAAAAAACTTATTTAATTCGCATAAACATAAACCGAACTAATCAAATTATAATACCAATTAATATCTTTGTGGACTGGTGCAAGGCATAGAAGCAATTTTTCTCTTGAAATTTTTTAATTTTTTAATTGTTTAGTCAAAGTTTCATATAGGCATAAAAAATTATATGAGTAGAACTAGGGTGTGATGTGCTCATCAAATTTTTTGGTGAGCATAACTCTATAATTTATCATATTCACTTCAAACGAGATGAATTCAAATAGTTAAAACCGATGTACTTCACGAGTGATGTGCGTACATGCAAAATTTTGAATGTTTCAGATTTATTTAGTACGAAGTCAAGCAGTCAAAATTGATGAAAAATGAATGCATTAAAATAACTTCTAAAACTTCATTTTGGATCATTCATTTTTCATCAATTTTGACCACTTGACTTTAGACTAAATGAATTCAAAAAATTCAAAATTTTGTATGTACGCATATCACTCGTGAAGTACATTAGTTTCAACGGTTTGGATTCATCTCGTTTGAAGTGAATACAATATATTATAGAGTTATGCTCACCAAAGAGTTTGGTGAGCACATCACACCCCCTTTAGTGAGCACATCACACCCTAGTTCTACTCAAATTATATACTCTTGATTAAATCGTTACTCTTGATTAAAATTAAAGATATAAAACCATTCTAGGTGAACTAGAAAACAATTCTCATACACGTGCTACAAAATATTGACAATCTAATGTAAAAGTATGCAAAATCAGAACTAAGTACTGTCCGAGAATATCTTCCCAGAAACTTTTCAATACATAAACCATGCACTTCATATCCATTAAAAAATTTAAATGATAAGATAAAAAAATAGCTATATCATTCAACCAATAACATATTAACTCAGTGATTATTTCTTGAACTCCTCCACATGATAAACATTTTTTGAGCTAAATTATTCCTCCAATTGGTTTATTAATCTGTTGATTCAATATGTCTAATTAGCTCATCATCTAGCTCCTTTGGCAGTTGGTTAGTCTTTTGCATTTCGACATCCAAAGGATCAATAGACATTTCCCTTCGAATATGATTATGAATGAGCGCAAATGCTGCAATTATTCAACATTGAATAAGAAGACCAAAAATCATTCTATGACATTGCATGCTGAAGAATGTTTGAAGTTATAAAACTCTCGTGTTGTTCGTGATAATCTGCCACCACTCCAATCACTTAAATGATATCTTTGACCACTATAAGACGTAAGAAACCCCTCTCCATTTGAATAACCGGCATCACAAAAATAGTAGTAACCTATAGTTAGAAAAAAAAAATTAGAACAAGGTCTTTTGTTGGATATCAATGCCAAAAATACAACATGGTCTTTTGTTGGATGAGAACACATAAAAATTAGAAGAAATAAAATCTAAATGTTCCAATAGATTGAGAATATGAAACAGTTGAAAGCATTATTTCTGTCTTGCTAAGGTATGCTTTATGTATGCAAGTCAGTATTGTACAATGAAAATTTGTTTAGATCGGTTTGGATTTATTGTTTGAAGTCTATTTGATGTATTTTGAAGTTAGTGTCATTATCGCTGAAATAACACGAATGTTATGGTAGCCAGATTCCTCATAAATTAGAATTTAAGAACCATTCTCTCAATTTAAGCGCCTTTATCAAATTTTTTTAAGTAATAAAGGATAAAAAAATATTGAACAATTAATTTGTAAAGAAAAATTTATATTTTTTTTTCTAATTAGTAGGAGTACTATAAAAAAAACTTAGTGGTTTCATCTTGATAATCACACATTATTATTGTCTATGAGAGAGAGAAGAGTTGGCTACATAAAAGAAATAAACGGATATGTAAACATCTCGAAAAATTAAATATTATTATTTATGCTTACATGAATTTTTTCGTAATAAAGAAAACTATAGGTCTTTTTATGGAAGATTTTATATGTACTAAGGAAAACTATACTGCCTTTTAAAAAAAATGTTTAATGTTGATAATTATTGTACTCCAATAGTTATTTGTATACTATAATGATAGGATTTTAAACTTAAATAAAAAATAAATGATAACTTGGAAGTTTATATATTGAACAAAGAGGGGTTCAAATGCACCATAATTTTTGTGCTCCAATATGCTCCACATCCTTTATCTCCATTTTCAAAGTCCGAACAGTCGATTCGAACCACTCAACATGATCTTCATAATAAAATATGCATGGAGACCAAATTTTATATTTTTTACCATTTTTTTACTATTTTTTTAGATAGGTACAAAATCACATTTTTAAGGAGATTCTGGACAATCCGATAAAGTGATATTGTACCTATGTAAAAAAATAGTAAAAAAATTCTAAAAAAATATAAAATTTGGTCTCCAAGCATATTTTTTATTATGAAGTTCATGTTGAGTGGTTCGGATTGACTGTTCGGACTTTGAAAATGGAGATAAAGGATGTGGAGCACATTGGAGCACAAAAATTATGGTGCATTTGAACCCTCCTCTTGAACAAAATGCATTAAATAGAAAATTGTTATGTTAAGTAAAGAAGGCGTTGGACCAATTTCCTTTTTTCCATCTAATTTGTTTCCCACGATTTCACCCATGATTTCTCTCTCTTTCCTATTTTTTCATCCCTTCCTCTTCTATATCGTTTTGATTTGGAAACATAATCTCTCAAAAAATATAATTGATAATTAAAAAATGGAATGAAATTGCATTACTGCTATGTGGCCGCTGCATGACATGATCCCTTTTTAATCCATGTTTCTCTTTCATTGTCTTTTTGGAGATGCAAATTCAAACAGAAAAGAGAGAGAGATAAAGGAAAAAAAAAGAGAGAAAGAAATTTGATTAAATATTGATTATTATTCGCTCGTACGTTAGATTGGAATTCCGACTACGTTGCGTTGATCATGAACCATCGTTGTAATTCGATTTGGATTTTCTGGATTGATCGCTATCAGGTAATTAGACTTCTCAATAATTTGTGTTTTCGATTTGTATGATTAAAATTTGGGTTTTGATATTTATTAGATTATGATGGCATATTTAACGGGATAGCGGGTCTGAGATTGAAATTTGATTTGTGACGTACTGTATGTTGTGGAAGTTGGAAATCGCCTGTGAGCAGAGATTTCAACTGTGTGAATTATGTGTGACTTGTTTTACAGATAACCTACATGCATAATTTCAACTGTGTGAATTATCGCCGGTTAAACATACATACATAATTTGATGTGTATTTGTGTGGATTAACTGGCATTTTTTAATGGTTATTAAATTAATCCAATTATAGAGTAATGCATCGTTAAATAACAGTAACACTGAGCTTTGTAACTGACCGTTTTGTTATATTTGTATTTTCTCTGTTAGAGACGTAGGTTGACACAGAGTGACATGATATTTGTTCATTTTCTTCTTCATTTGTGGATCGTTATTGTCGTTGTTTTTTATGCTTACAATACCCAGTAGGCAATTGTGGGTTAATTTTCCCCTTCGGATGAAAACAACTGTAGAGCCATTAGAGGAATGAAAAATACTGGAGCGCAACATGTTCAATTGCTTTATTTTTCTTTTTCCATGATTTAAAATCGAATAAAAATCAACAATATTACGGGTCCAACCAACTTCATCCCCATCAAACACCAGATTTGTTTTCTTTGTAAATCCCAAAATTTCGACTTCTCAACTACTTAGTCGTGTCGTGTGGGCCTCCTTTGCAAAAAAGATAAAGCATGTCTGTTAATTGGGCTGTATAATTTCTCCTCCACTTGTTCAAATTATACATAGGCCCAAGGCCCAATTAGTATGTTGATATTATTTCTAGTCTATTTAACTTGAAAAGGTCGGTTGTCAACCCTAGCCATCGCAACCTCTGCACGGCGTCTCTTTCGTGTTCGATTATCGAAACCCTAATTTCTGAGCTAGAGAGGGGGGAGGAGATATTGAAATGGCGGGTGGAAACTTCTTGGGGAGAGTATTGAGCTATTTTGTAAACGAGATCGTCGTTGAAGGGCTCGCAAATAAGTAATTCCTCTCACCTTTTTCTCTTCTTTTGTTTTTCCGATTCGAATGTTATGGATTTCTTGATCCTTCATATTTCTATTTAGATTTTAGGCTTCATCATCTGGTCGTTGAGGTATCCATCCCCAATTGACCCGTTCCCTTGAAGCAATATTTATAGTTGTATTTGCTTATTGTTTTTGTATCAACCTTATATTTGGATACACAACAAGCTTCTACATACATTTGAGAGCTACAAAGATGATACCTGTTGTTAATTTGCGAATGCACAAAATATTTGGTGTTATTTGCAAATAAAACCTTTTTATTTTCTGTCTGATAAAGCTGTAATTGGGATCAAGAACAGTGATGAGCTCTATACAGACCTGTAATGATAATGCGGAGATGATCGCATTACTTAATGAACATCTAAGGGGCTGAGTTCTGTTTTCCCTGTTATTATTCTATATGAATTTTGTAGGATTTTGCTTACTTTTGTTGGTTTTATACGCATCAGATTCTAACGTTTACTGGTCCATACATTAAAACTATTGAATTTATATGCTTTATTTATTTGTTAAGCCTGTGGATAAAAATGTATATGCATGGGCTTGTAAAACAATAAAGCTAAAATTGGTTTCCTCTCGCTATCCGTTGCATTTGTTATATTTTTGCAATTGGACGTCGAGGAACAACATTCTTTTCTAACTTTTTATTTTCTTATTTTTTGTTATAGTTTTGTGTTCCTGAGTATAATCTGGAATTTTCACTTATTAGTACAACTAAACTAATTGGGTTTGTTACCATTTGTTCCTCTTCTAGTCATACATTCCAGAGATTTGCTGTCAGAACTAACAAGGCGATAAACGAAATGTCAAACAAAGGTAAGTTGTATTAATATTGGTTTGATATTGAAAGTAATAATGGGCATAGAGAGAGAAAAATGTTTTTGAAATTGTTCTTTATTGGTGATTTATGCAGCTGCTCAAGCAAAGGAAGGAATACTGGAACAAGTGAAGGAGGCATCCAGGAATAAAGATGTGAGTCCGATTAATTCCAACTTGCATATGTACACTTTCAAAACCTGAAAATATGTTTGTAACCCTACAAATTATTCAAGTATGTTCTAAATTCTGTAGAAAAAAAGCCAAACTGTCCTTCCATCTGATTTTAGTTCCATATAACATCAGATGTATTAAGGGTCTGATCGGAAAGAAGGTGGTATGCGACTTCAATTCAATTCAATGGAGATGAATAGAATAGAGATAATTTGAGATTGAAATTTTTAGATCGGAAACAAAACTAATGCAAGAAGAATTCATCATAGTAGTGTTTTAAAATAGCCAAATAACTCCTTTAATTTACTATAAATGCCATTGAAATTCCTAGTTAGGGTTTGCTAAATCAGTACAGAAAAAGAGGGAGTAGAATCGGAAAATAGACAAAGGGGTAAAAATCAATAAGGAGAACACCATCGTTATCTTATCGGAACTATTGTGCTTGTCAAAACTTCTGAAAAGCTCATCTCTCGTCGCGTTGGCAACAAGGAGAAGAAAGGCACTGAGGTCTTTTAACACGGGCAAATTCAATTCTCGCCAAATCTCTACTCTTCTGGTGTGATTTCACGACGCGACTTTTTCATTGTCAAATCCCGTCGTCTCTATTCCTTTCGTGTTATTATAAAGTTTCCAATCAGAAAAGTGACAAGAATTCACAATCCAATTCGTGTTTGAAGGAGGAAGAAGCGCTTCCGATCAGAGAGTAAAGGGGATGGTTATAAATTGTTATGATGTTGTGCTGTGAAAAAAAATATAGTTATGGTTTCTGTAATCTACATTAATTTCTATTCACTAATTTTTTCTTTTAGTTTTGTATATTCACAGAATGTATTTTGATTGTCTTATTTTTGCAGGCTTTCAAGAGGTAAACTGTTTTGCTCAGAATAATCTTGTGCTCTTTGTTATTAGAATCGAGTATACATTTAGAATTGATTTTATCTAGAGTTCTATACGATGTTCCTGTACTCTCTTTTTATGTCTATATCGATGCTCACTTGTTATGTTTATTGATTAACGGATCGACTTCAGTAGTAGTCGAACAAAAATGTAACTTATTGCATCAGCTTGCGCTGAACATGTACAACAAGAAGTTAAATGGTGTTGAAACCTGTATAGTTTATTTGTAATTGTCTTGTGGTGGGTATTATATCAAATAATAAGGTGGGAGATGTCCGATGGATGTTATTTTGAATTGAAAAACACAAAGAATTGATCTTCGGGTCGGACATTGTAACACATTACTGTTAGGCTTGCATTAAATTATTAGATAATTTGTTATTAAGATTGGTTTCAACTATCCATTATTAGCAGCATGATTCAATTAAGCAGGTCAGAGTACAAAAACCTTTGAGTTTTAGCCCTTCATTTCGAATGGATTGAAACTATCTGATTGCATAAATATATAAAAAACGGAGAAGGTATAAAAATAGTTTCAGTAGTCAGCTTTGTTGGAGTACATCCGAGGAGAAGGATGCAAATACAGGAGCGATCTTAATCTTTTGAATTACATGCTTTCTGTATTTTGTTGTAACCAGGACTTCTTTTAGAGATGTATGAACTGCCATTTGAAAATATTGAATTGTTCTTCGTTTTAAACCTAAACGTATTCTAATGATGTCCTATCTCTCTAGGAGATTTTTTGTGTATGATATGAAATATTAACTTGCTTTTTAGATAAGAATTACAATGCCGTGTACCATGAAATATTAACTTGCTTTTAGATAATCTTCATTGAGTGCTGGATTTGAAACATGTGACCTTCCATATAAATGATATTATCTTTAGTAATTAGACTAGGCGTAATTTTTATATTGGACCTCCCACTAGGCACTAGCTATGTCTATTCAAGTTATATAGACTCCCTATGATCCTCCCACAGTGCTGGAATGATCAAAGATACCCGTGTAACTGTGTAAGCATGAGATGGAAAAAGCACCGACATTTTTATTAATATCCAAAATTAATTATAAAATATTAATTATACCCAGCTTAGTTGGATTTTTTTTTAAATGTCCAAACCGGCCAAAAAAGACTGGTTGGATTAAAAATTAGAACTGGCTATTTTTTCACCGGTTAGGAGGGTTTTTTTTTAAAAAAAAAATTTGTTAGATTACTTCTTTTGATAAATAATTAGCATAATTATACTAAAATACATTAAATTACTTAAAATTATGTTAAATTATGCTAAAATACGGTAAATTACGTACGGAAATTCATTTTTTTTAGTCCAATGACACATCAGGTAAACAAGGTTAAAATCGTGGCTTCGTTTATTATTATTTTTTCATATGGGTGATTTTTTCTTACAAAATTAGTCATTTCAATCAATTAACTTAATTTAAGTCATTTATTTTAAACTCTATTCTATATAATGAATCAATCTCTATTTATACTTCTATCTCCGTCAGAGGGTTAATTCGGACCCGTGCCACATATTATTAAGTCATATTATGATTACATGATACTTGGGTTAGTGATATTGTGTTGCATGACCTTCTTTAATAAAAAAAAGAGCCAAATTAAAATCAAGTAAACCAAATTTGATATCTCAAAAATCATAAAAGACCCCTCTACTATGTTTTTCTTTTTTTTCTTTTTATTTATGAGGAGGGTTCTAATACCTCTATTTTTTAAAACGTTAATAGCTCAAAATTTAAAACATAAACATCAAAATAAAACCGTCAGATGCGATCTATGTTATTACATTTGATTTTGTTTTTAATGTGAATCAATATGTTGAAATATCAACATCTAGAAATCATCTATATTAACATTTTTACAAGCTCTTGTTGACAACCAAAACAAAGTTGAAATGCAATAATTTTACACATAGTTATTTTGACTTTTAAGTTTAAAAATTTGAGTTATAAAAGTTTTTAAAAATGGAGGCATGATGGGGATACAAAAAATGAAGGCATTTGAACCCTCCTTTTTATTTCTTTATTTTTATTTGTTGGTATGAGTTAGTTATGTTTTTTACATGCTAAAGCAATATTTCCTTGAGTGGGTACACTTTGACTCTTCAAAGTAAGGAAGTAATAAAAGAGTTTGGCAATATGCCTATATTACAAAGGAATAGTTCTCTTATCGCCTGCTTGAATTTTCTAAATCAATAATTAAACTGTGCCAGCTTTGTTTTCTGACAGTGATTGCTCTTTCAAGACTATTGTCCATCACTGTGTGTTTCTGGTTTTTTCTTCCTTTTTTTAATTTAGGAATCAAATTTTTTAACTTAAATTTTTTTATTAAAGATTTTTAACCGGATTTCGAATGTGCAAACTGTCATATAGAAAAATATTATTTTTATTACTAAATCAAATACCACATCTCAACACTTCACTCACTGTATTATGTTATTGTAAGTGGGCTTCTCAAAAATTATTTTACGAAATTTGAAACAAAAAATCTGGACCCAACTCAAGTCGGATCCGACTCTGCTGTTTTTCTCTAAAAAAAGCAGGATCCTGCTTTTCCGATTCCAACAATTCAAAATTTTTCATTCGCGTATCTCGATAAAGATATTTTTTTATGCACAATTTCAACGAATTTAAATAGTTGAGATCGGAAAAGCAGAAACCTGCTTTTCTTAGAGAAAAGCAACAGAGTCCGTTCCACTCAAGTCACCGGTCAAGAATGAAAATAATAGCTAATAGACAGCTTGTCTTGTCTATTCAAATTCTTCATAGTCATAAAAGCTATTCTGAAAATAGGCACTTCAATCACCAATTTTAGAAAGCTAATAGATAGATGCCATGGCGCAAAAGTACTTCCCCAACTCCAAAAATCAAAGGATCCGTATCCTCCCAGGTACCTGACTCAAGCAAATTGAAACGGACCGCTCAGGTTAAACCTATTTGGACCAAACTCAATCCGGTGCTAAAGGAGACTGTAGGGGGTCTATTTTGAGATTCGTGCCATGTTAAAAGAACCGTCCAATCATAATTGTCTTTAGTCAGGTAACCTGAGGTGATGTGAATTCAAAATCAAATCAATGTACATATCTGTTTATCTATCCGTTGATCAGTGACTAGATTAGATCAATTATTATTGGAGTTCAAAAGTAGCTCTAAGCCTTCAAATAATTCTAGCACATGGATTGGTGCACCGTTATGAGCACGTTGAAGGCATGTTTTTGCAACATATATAGTGAAAGTGAATGTATCTATCATTCTCTAAAACCAAATTAGAAAGAATATGGCTACAAACCTGTGATCATTCTGCATGCTTGGCATGTAGAGAGGGAAATAGCAGAATTGTAATATAATCTCTCATATGGTCACAGTTTTCATTAGCTTTCTTTCCTAAAAGGGATCAAATTCCTTTTTAATTAATTTATCCTAGCCACTCTTTTTATCTCTTTGATAAAGTTCTTTAAAATATCCATGTACTTGTTTAATGTTATTTTTTAATTTAATTAAAATTTATTTCTAATTAAAGCTGTAGGCAAAGGAGATAAAAAAAATCAACTTAAAGCCATGATTTAAATCACAAATTTCAACCAAATAAAAATGATTTGTATCATGACTTAATTTTACATCTCAACCAACATGAATAATTTAAACCGGTCTAAGTTGAAATAACTAACTCAAAACTTTCTTAATCTTAGATCTCAACCAAACACCACTTGTGAAATTTGAACTTCTTTCCTTCATAAAAACAAAAATTTATCAATGACCATTTGTACTGGATATATTGTTCTTGAGGAGGGATCCAATTACACCATTTTTTTGACACATCTTGACACTGTTTCTTTATAGGTTAATTTTGCGATTTAAAAATCCAAACAGTCGATCCGAACCATTCAACATGATCACCATATTAAAATATGCTTGGAGATCAAATTTTACATTTTTTTTGAATTTTTTTACTATTTATTAAGATGGTTACAAAATCGCTGTTTTTCAATGATTTGAAAAAAAACGATTTTGTAACCCATCTTAATAAATAGTAAAAAAATTCAAAAAAAATGTAAAATTTGATCTCCAAGCACATTTTAATATATCCATCATGTTGAACGGTTTGGATCGACTATTTGGACTTTGAAAATGGTAGATGTCAGAATGTGTAAAAAAAAAAAAGTGTAATCCGATCCCTCCTCATTATTCTTATTATATTAGTGCTATAGTGGGTAATAAATAAAAGATGTTGTTTTTACTCCACATGGATGATGGTTGATGGATCCTTATAATTTTTAATTTTTTGCATCAACACAAAAATATTTATCTTCTTGTTTTCGCTATATCTTCTGATCTAACATCATGCTCCAATGTTACTCTCTTGCGACCTTATGAGATTATTTCAGGTAACTTAAAACTATGAATAAATTTCTAATTTTGTTTTTCAAATTCAGTTTACCTCCATTTCAATAAAAAAATTCATAGTTTTGAACTATTAAAATATAATTAGTCATTAGACTATTTTCTTACGTCGTAATTATAATTTTGACAAAGAAACTTGGTACGATTTAAATTGTAATCGTGGAATTTGATGCTGCACATTTGAAGCCCGTACATATATGTCAGGAAACTAATTATTTTAATTATCCTTTATTTTGTGTGTAATTCAATTCGACTATGTAATGAATGACCATCATTGAATAACATTGTTTCTGGTGGTTGCTTGAGGACAAACCTAAGGTCCAAATTGAAAATCTGGCACAAATCAATAGAAATTGCAGAAAATTAAGCACGCAGCTCCTTCCTTAAAAAATAATTTGCAAAACCTCCTGCATACTCAATAAAAACAACATAATGTCTAGGGTATGTTTGATTGTAAAACAAGAATAGCTATTGTTTGTCTTATTAGAATAGTCAAATCTCAAAATTTTTAGGAATAGCCTATTCTAATAAGACAAAAAGTTTGAATTCAGTATTCTAACTATTTTAACTCAACCAAACACCGAATAGCCTATTCTCATTCCAACCAAACATACCCCATGAATAATATTGATTCCGAAAAGAGACTCTCCAGAGAACCTCTGACATTGTAAACTTATGTTTGGAGGAAGGAATAAATTTTAAAAGAAACAAATAATGAAAATATCCACATTTTCAACTTAAGTTGCCAAATTCAACTTAATTATTTTTCAGTTTGTGTTACCATAAGATATTAATCATTGTAAAAAAAAATATTCATGCTAACTATGATTATTAAATCATAGTAAGTTAAAGTAGGATTGAATATTTGAGTATAGGTACTTAAGGTAGAGATCTTTATTGTTTTATTTTCTCTTATATTTTAGAGATACTGTTGAAATTTGGGTATGAAAACGGTTAATGTTTTTCTTTTCTCTTATATTTCATATTTAGATATTGTTGGAATTTAGGTATGAAAACTATTATGTGAGACAGATACACTGTTTGCTGAGGAGATGCGTTCTTTCGCTGAAGAATATTCTGTCGTTGAAAAAATGTGTCCCTTCGAAGGAATCTCTTCATATTTTCTAAATACAGTGGTAGACCTCACATTCAAAGGATAAAACACAAATTTCAGACAGTTAGGTGACTTAGGTCTAGATATTCGAAAAAGAGAGAATCTTGAGTACTAGGTACTTCGGTTGTGAATCAGTGGGACATGCTCGGTATTTTTTTGTGGTGTCTCTGACTAACGTTCTCAGAAACTTAAAACAAAAAAAGTAGACTAGACAAACTATGAAATCAGGGGCGGAACTAGAAAATCATGATAGAGGGTGCTAAAATTTAAAATGCACAATATTTTGTTAGTGGGAATTGAACTCAAGCTCTCCACAATCACAAAATAAGCTCTAACCACTGAACTACAAGTAGATATATGATACTTTATAAGGGGGCTAGACTATATAACAAATAATAAAATAATAAAATTCAATTACATTTCAATATATATAATTAAAATTTTAAAATCATAGGGTGACTTAGCACCCGTACGGGTGAATGTAGATCCGCCCCTGTATGAAATGGCTCAGAAGAACTAGACATAAAAGAAACCTTCACGTTCAAGTTACTTTCCGCTGGAGTAATTCTGATCTTGAATTTTTACGATTCATTATTTCTAACACATGCATATTTAGATTAAGCTTTTGACTTACATCATGACCTGACATTGAATTAGCTTCTCTAACAATTCAGGGTTTTCTGCAAATTCAGAATAATGTAGGGGCTATTTGGAGAGTTCCTGTTTTGTGCTGGCCTTATCGGCCTCTTAAAGCCCAACAGGCCCAAAATATTCTGTCACCAAATAACGGCCGTAATATAAGCTCTTCACGGTGCTCATTTATTTTAAAGTAATTTGTTATTATTTCACTTAATACATTTTACAAAAAGCTTAAATTTTATAATAAAAACTTAAGCTTAGGAGTATTAAATATCTCAGGCAAAAAGTCTAATATTAGACCTGCGGTTCCCTATAACAGCTTCTCCTAGGAAATTTGGTTAGTGTAGTTTACTTGTGTTTGAAGGATATGAACAAGAAAAGATTTAACTTTTGTGCTTTGCTTTTTTTAACTTTTTGAGGAGAGGAGACTAACTGCTTAAGTTAAACTGTTAATTCAAAGTATGATAATAGTAGTCACATGGGAGAGAGATTAGAATAATGTAATATACTGTTACGGGGTTGGCAATGTCAGTATGACAGCTAGGAGCTGTAATTAAACAGTCAGGTAAAATAAAAGACCAAGCTTTGCTAAAAGCTAACACTAATCAATTAAAGCTATAGCTCAACTAAACAAATCTTTGGTTAAACTAAAGAAGAATTGCTTCATTGCTTCTTTTTACTTTATCTTACGGTTGCAGGTTTGAATTAATAATCTATTCGCCTATTGGCCGGTGCATGGCTAATCATTTATTTACCTCTGTCTCCTTTAAAATAATAAATTTCCTCAAAATTTGTTTTCAATAGATGGTTGGTAAAAAAAATTTATTTATTTATTTATGGACCGGTCAACTGTCATTGCTCATGAAATTACTTGGTAGATTTCATGTTTGACCATGAATTCTAATTATTTATTTCAAGGACAGGTGAAGTGAAAAATTAGGTAAACTTTGTTTTATTTAAAATATGCCATGTGGTATGAATACAAAGGTATATTTGTATTCTATAAAAAATCATTAAAGAAAATAATAACCCACATTTAATGTATTGGTTCTTGGGAAGCAATTTTAAATCTTCTACACAGAAATCTGAATAGTTCTAATGTTCTATCCAAGAAATAAATAATAGGAAGGAATCTTAAAAAATAATTTCTTCTTTATAGAAATTGAAAACTTTATCAAGTGAATGGACAGGACTGAGAATTAGTGATTTATCTTCAACATATTTATTTCTTGGTACTTATTCATCTCCAAATTTTTTTTTTTTTTTTTTTGTTGAAGAAGAAATATGAAGGTTTAGTCTTCATATTCTATTAATCATGAACCAACACCAGAGCAAAACTAGACTTTCGAACTATAATAATCAAGTACATTTGGAGATCAATCGTGTAATTTTTTTGTACTAAGAATTGAGGCTAATTTTACAATACCATACAATTTTATTATACATTATATAGAAATTCATACATAAATACAAAAAAGTATAAAAAAAGAAGGTCAATTGACCCCCATTTCCTCTTCTTTCCTCCGCCTCTGTTTAACATAGACCAGTGCGACTTCTCGAAGTATCGAGTTGTTTTATCATGTAGAACATCTGAAACGAAATTCTCAAAATATCTGTTCGTTGATAAATATTTTGTGGTAATCTAGATCGAGAGAGCATGCACCAACAATGATCATTGACTTAGATTTTTTACATAAATATTTAGTAATAAGCATCATTTTACTATAGTTTTTTCTTAAGTTAACCTAGCTACCAATGTATTACAACTTTCACAAAAAGTACTAATTCATGTCAAATAATATATCTTCTCGTTTTTCCTCGCATTATTTTTTGGACCCTGAGGCTGTGCTCCACAACCGGAGACCGTAGAGGAAGGGGAAGGGACAGGGAGGAAGAGAAATGAGGGTTCTCCCCCTCTGAACAGTAAATCCTATACCCCGAATCGGAGGTGACAAATTTCACCAAAAATCAACACCACGCTCCTCTCTCCTCCCCTCTGAACAGTAACTCCTCTTCGCTTCCTCTCCGTTTTTTCTCTTCTGGAGCAGGTGAACGATGTGGGCAGCCCGACAATCAACATATTTTCCCTTCCTTCCCTTTAATGAAGGGGTTCTCCCCCTCTGTGGAGCACAGCCTGAGACGCAAAAAAAAAAAAAAAAAAAAAGAAAGAAATTTGAACATATAATTGAACACTCTTACGTGAAATTCAAATGAAGGTGGAGAACCTTATTTGCTTAAAATACAGGGGGCGCGGTAAATAGGCTTAGGCAAGGCATTAAATTACACGGTACAGAGAGAACTTTAATCTTTATCAACTGCTCCATTAAGAAAAGGCTCAAACACAAGCTTAGGTTAATTAAAGTTGCTGTGGGAATCTCAAGTGGGTATCTTTCCTTTTCTCTACTTTCCTTTTCACTGTCTGGTTGGTCGCTTTCTCTCCTCCTCCCTCCTCTCTCTCTCTCTCTCTCTCTATCTCTCTCTGGCTCCTTTAACCTTTAAGCCTTTAAGCCTTCAATCCCCCCCTCTCTACTATTAAGAGAAGAGAAGGTACCTCTCCGCTTTTTAACAGTTCGTTTTGGGCTTCCTCTCTTACCCACTCTCTCTCTCTCTCTCTCTCTAGCATTTTTGTTGTTGTTAAACTGGGTTTCTGTGCCGTTTTTAGTTTCTCTCTAGAGATTACACTCCAAAGGCCAGAGTTTCCTTTCCTTTTAATCTTTAAAGTTGGTTTTGGAGAAGAAAGCAACAGGAGGAAATGGATTTGAGCGAAAGCAATGGACTCGAGAAGAGAAATGGGGATCAGCTAGACCCCCAACTGATCCCTCAATTTGGGGGCCCAATTGGCATGGTACCAGGTACCGGTACCGGTTCTCCATTTCCTCTCTGGCCTGGAATGCCAAATCTTTCCAATCCCATGGTCGAATCCTTCAATCCTAGTATTTTAAACCAATCTTCAAATAAATTTCCCTTTTCGGGTGTTATCCCACCAGGTTTACCTAATTTCCCATCTGAACCCGGTTTTATAGAGAGAGCTGCTAGATTGTCGTGCTTCGGTGCAAATGGTGCTTTTAATGGAGTGATGAGTAATTCGGTTTTGAATCAAACTCATAAGGGAGAGTTGAATTCCATGTCTATTGGTTCTGGATCCAGCCATGGGAATCAACTTAAAAATCAAGGAACTATTGAGAAGAACACTGAGAGTAATGAAGGGGCCGATGATAGGATTTCTAATGGAGATAATGCAAATGCAAATGCTGATTCTTCGCAAAATGACAGTGGTGCAAAGAAGAGAAAGAGAACCAATCAGGTAGATATTATAATTTTATTTTTAGATAATTAAGGAAATTAGCAGTTGCTGTTAACAATCAAAAGAGCAAGTTGGTGCACATCCTTGCAAAACACTATAATTTATTTTAAAGAGTATATTCGGTTGGCATCTAAATCATTTACTGCTTCATTTTATCCAAAAATTTCCAAATTGATGAGAAAAAGAAAAAGGAGGAACATTTTTTTTATTCATTTTTTCAATTATTTTTGTCTTGAGGGCGGTATAGTCTTGAAGGTGATATTTGTTTATATTGATGCTCAACACATTATTGTTCCCACCATGACATTTTTTAGGTTTTCAACAGCATGAAATTCATTTTAAATCTAAGAGTGCTTAGAGAAGGGTAATTTTAGAGAAAATGTGGATATCATCAGTTTGCTATATTGTTGCCTATACACCCTTCCCCACCAAACGTAAAAGAAATCATTATAAATAATTTTTTTTAATAAATACTACTGTCATAGGATGTGGCGATCGAACAAGGGCAAGGTAGCATGAAATCACAAGAAGAAACTGGCATGCAAACCTCAGAGAGTAAAAAAGAAGTAGAAAATAGTGGTAGTAAAAATGCTGGAAAGAATAGTAAGGATGCAGCCGATGCTTCAAAAGGAGATTATATTCATGTCAGAGCACGACGTGGTCAGGCCACAAACAGCCACAGCCTTGCTGAAAGAGTAAGTTCATTTTGCCTTGCTTTAAAGCTGAAGGGTATAGTGGTCGTTTGCAACCCTCTTATGCTGTAATGTTTTCAGGTGAGAAGAGAGAAGATTAGTGAGAGAATGAAGTACCTGCAAGAACTCGTTCCAGGATGTAGCAAGGTAACTTTGCCAGAAATGGTGTATCACTAATAGTTTTAAATTTATCAGAAATTTTGAACACATTTCCATTATTCAAAATTTTAAAAATTTTGGATGTAGGTGACAGGTAAAGCTGTTATGCTGGACGAGATCATAAATTATGTTCAGTCATTGCAACGACAAGTTGAGGTATGCATAATGCTATTTTAGAGCCGAGATATTTTACTTCATCATTGTTGGTCTTATATTTTAACTTACTGTACTTGTTTTGTTTGTTTATTTGTCGTGTAGTTTCTTTCCATGAAACTTGCTGCTGTCAATCCAAGGCTGGACCTCAATATCGAAGCACTCCTCTCCAAAGATGTACCTAAATATCTAACTCTGTCAATTATTGTTATTAATTTTTAAATCAAAACATATTATACATGACATATTTTAATTTTGGTTTGAAATGTGTAGATTTTACAAGGGCGCGGTGGTTGTTCTTCCACAGTCGGTTTCACACATGAAATGTTTCACTCTCAGCTGCATTCACAACCGGGTTTGCTCCCACCTGGATTACCAGGCATGTTAAACCCGTCCGAACCATTTAGACGAGCCATCAACAACCCGCTATCTGCAATGAATCCATTCAAAGATCCCAATCATCCTCAGGTAAATTGAAAACATTTCAATACCAAATTTTAACTAAAATGTGACAAGGCTAGTTTTGATACTTCTTTCTGGGTTTCTGTAGTTATACCCATTTTTTTTATAGTACTTGAAAACTGAAAAAGAATAAAAAAAAGAAAGAAAGAAAGATTAAGCTCATGTGCAGGTAGTACCTAATTTAAGTTTCTGAGTTGTTTTGAAATAGCAACCTACTGTGCAAACTGCAACTGTAGTTAGGAAATTTCTGGATTGCATTCTACTCTTTTCCATTCCCAATGCTGAGCAACTACTATGAAGAGATTACAAGACCCGCAAATCAATCTGTTTCTCGTTTTTACACTCTATTTTAACTGTATTTATTAAGGCATAGCTTATTTAGATGTAGGAGCAAAGTCATCAACAATATAGTAGCATATACATTTTCCATTACAGCAACTATCTCCAAAATGTTGGTGTTAATTCGAAATATGGAAACATTTGCACCGACTTACAAATTATTGCAAACTGCTGGATAATTAGGAAACCCTCTCCTGGTTCAATTGGAAAAAAAAAAGTTAGAACATTAATAAATTGACAGAGGATTTATAACTCAAATTGCGTTATCTTAAGCCAAGAAGTTTGTCTAGTTCAGTGCAAGCTTAACAAAATAAAAGTACTTATTCTTTAATTTGGTGTCGGGAAGCTGGATTTGTTAAAACAATTCAGTACATGCAAATGCATTATCTGCTCTGAGCTCTCAAATTAATGTTAGCCAATAATAATGGATCATAAATAATTAGGTTGGCAGTTCTCTTTGAATTACTTTAAATGCCCCTTATTGCACAACTGGCTTATTATAGCACCACAAAAGGGAAAAGGACTTGGCGCTCATTATTCTACAGGTTTGGTATACAATGTGAACATTTATGAAATTGACCATCTGTTTTTCTTACAATTTATTATTTTTTTTTTGTGTAAAGATGCCCACCTCTTGGCAAGATGAGCTGCACAATGTCATGAGCATGAATTTTGCTCCTAATCCACAACTAAGTAACCAAGAGGTTGCCACAAAGCCGGGTGAGGGGTTTCAACTATGAGTTCCTTGTAAAAGGCTGACACTTGTGATTTTATGATGCGTGCAAAATGCTTTTCATTCAAGTACATAACAAGCTCATCAATTAAAGGAAGGATTAAGGGTATGTCGGAATTGTACCCTTACTGCATGTAAATTGGGGCATTATTTTCTAAGAATAAATGCGAGTTGATGGAATGCCCTTCTTGTATGATGAAATAAATAGAAGATGCGCAAGATGTAAGAAAAGTTCTAGATGTATCATGTTCATCTTTGATTAGGTGTAAAGTAATAATGGGTTTATTACTTCTACGGTCGATGTATCCTGATTAAATAATATTTTTAAAACAGGAACACTATGCTATTTTGCATGTACCTTTTTTATTATTTTAATTTAACATTAAGATTAACTTTCTGAAGAGCCATAATCGTATAAAGCAGTAAATTACATTTAAGATTAGAAATATTGTAGTTAATCTTGTAAGAAGATTAGTCCTTATTCCCCTAAAGGCCTAAACCACCCCCTAATCATTGTATTGCCAAATTTCCCAAAAAACTCGGTAGGCAATCTGCAGTGGTACAAGTGTGTAATTTAGAATGATTTAAATAATATATATGATAACTCGAAGTAACAAGTGTGTATTTTGCAATAGCTAAGTGAGTTTTATATAATATTAAATATTCATTGTGAAATATCAAGTGTTTATTTAGAAGCTAAAAATTAAAGGGGTTGTTGGCAGTTGTCAAAATAAGTTTTAACTCAGTTATCAAAGTTTATTTATATAAATTAGATAATTGCACATTACTGAATGTGTATTGTATAATATCTTATTGTGTATTTCAATATGCATCTTATGGTCGGGGTCCGGATCCCCTAAAGTAACCTAATTTTTGGGTTTTCGATCGAGACCGTCTAATTCGAATCCGTCGTTCGAGGTCGTCTCGGGATTCGAATTCATTATTGGAATATGTGCGCTCCACTTCGGATCTCGCGCGACAGATTCGAATCGGACGGTCTCGATTCAAAACCCAACTTTTGGGTTACTTCACTTGATCTCGATTCAGCAAACTGGGGGGTTGCAGACTTGCATGCGAACATTTTGGAATTGGTGCACACAATGTATGACCGGTAGCGCCACAGGAGATCCATCCAATTCATGGCATCCTTATCCGAATGGATTTCGTTTGGATTATCTGCAGCCAAGTGTTAGTAGTGAAATATGTAGCGGGTTATTGAGGTGTATTCACACTCCCATTCAATACAAGAGCCCCAACTTGTATTCCAAAAAGAGCCTGCCGAGACTGTATAAAATGCGCTACAGAGAAAAGTCAGAGGAGTAGAAGGTATCATTTCTTCTTCTTTTCGGTACTGAAAGTAGAGAACCCAATCCGTAGTGAACAGTACAGTACGTCTGTATCAGTGTAATTTTTCGGTACAAAGAAATCATGGGGTACAGATTTGGGCGGTGCAAGGCAAGCGCAATTTTGACCAATGAGGCAATCAGCAAACAGCTCCGAGTTGAAACAGTCGAGGACTGGAGAGCCATAAATGATCTTGCATACTGTTGTTGTGATTTTTACGGATATCTCATTGATGACATGTCATTATCTGCACGGGGCCCACTTATCCGACAAAGATCCACTGGAGGTAAGCTGTTCCATTGTCCATTTCTCTGTAACAACTGGACGTGTGGAACCGCATAATAACACACTATTATTATCCCAATTATCAACCTCCCGGCCTGAAGGAATCTATAATTTCTGAGAGTGTGTTATGAGGCACTGGCAGCTGCTACTACTGTGTGGCGGGTCACTTGGAGCTGATCCCGCGAGAAAGTTATTTTTATCTGAGGCAAGTTGCTTTGCCTCATCAATCCTATTGCTTTTCCAACAGTTGTGCTTAGGTTGATCAGATTATGTACAATGAAATTGGAAGGTTAAAAAGATTGGTATATCTACAAAATGAAGATCACGAATTCAAAATTATTTTTCTGTCTGAATTTTAGAACAAAATGAACAATCAATCATCGGGTGTTTTGATACCGTTCGAATTGAACATGATTTGGCGTTGACCCGTTTGGCTCGAAAACACCGTTGATTAATTAGTATATTTGTCATTTTCAAGAGCAGTTATTGCTCCAGTGAAAGCTGCTATCATTTCTGTTTCTTAAACAGTTCAGATTTTAAACTTACTGGTATACAACATACCAAATTCAGTGTATCAAGATGAACTACAAAAGCTATTTAATAAATGTCAAAAATGAACAAGCACAAAAAAAAGAAAGGATTATTCTGACAATAGGAACCCCATATGTTTGTAATTACAGCAGATGCTTTTAAGCAAGAAATCTCTTAGAAATATATAAAATAGATGTAGTTCTCAACAGCAGGCCGAGTTGGCTGCACCTATCAATGGCTGGACCAGCAGAGTAAAAATTAACCTTTTGACCCAACAAAATAAACTGTATGTCTAAGTATGCATGAGGAAACAAATAATTGGTTCCCGGGAAGAATCATGCCTCCTTTTTCTTACGAAAAATAGCATAAGCATCACTGTATAATGCCACTGCATTTGCTAACACTGCGAGTACGATCATGAAGATGGACAAAATCTTGTCCTTCTTGGTTGCAATTCCATGAGGATCCCTAAAATTTGATAGAACGTGTGATTATTCTTGTAATTAGAAGTTATCCATCATTTAAACAGCAACTTGTATTTTAATGGAGGACAACACTTCACTTTGGCTACTGCACAAACAAAAATGGCCTGAATTGCATAAAATTGTGTCTTTAAATGACCACAAAAAGGCTGAACCCAAAGTTAACTACATTCCCCTCAAAATTTGTATATCATCATCACATAATCTTCTTCCAAAATTCGACTTTCAGACTCGTGAAACCTCTCTTTCTTAAAGCAAATTATACTTTAAGAATTACTTGTGATCACAGGAAAGTTGAAACATCACTACCTCCCTTACTGAGGCTTGAAACAATCCCCAATGGGGGAACCAGAAAATTAAGATTGGGTGGCTGGATTAGCAAGTGTCTTGTAATTTTATTTATAAGGAGGGCTAATTGTATTAATTTTTGTAAAAAATTATAATTTTTAAAGGGGAAAATGAAAAAATTTCAATTTATAGGGGGGGCTTAGCCCCCCTTTCCAGATGCCTCCCTCCGCCCTTGCCCCCCACCACCACTCCCCTTAAAAAAAGTGATAGTAAATAGAGAAAGAACATGACAAATAACCAGACACTAGAATACTAGAAATATACATGATATACATGATTATTAATATTTCCAGCATCAAATCTATTTTATTTGCCTACTTCATATGATAATCAGATGACATTGTCAGTTTAGAAAGCAACTACCCAACTAGGACAGTAAGGTTATTTTGGTCACACGATGTAATCAACAACTAAATTTGATTTTTTTCTTTATTGATTATGAGTTCCTATTTTGCCTGCTTGCAGTTTTCCAAGGGTAACTATACTATAATCCTAAATTTCTATACATGTAAAGGGTACAACATGAAGTAATAAATATCTTACTTGAGTACAATCGAGGCAGGGAAGATGAAACCGACACAGACTGCAGCAGTCGCACCGGTGATCTGAAATGCATCCCAAATACTAGGCACAAAAATTGCAATGAAATATACCACCACAAGAATCCCCACAGTGAAAGAATAGAACCTCCTGTTGTCATGAGCAAGCGGCTTGTGCCTCCTGGATGGGAAGCAGAGCCCGTCAAGGTTGACCCGCAATGCGAAAAAGACAAGGGGGAACACAAGCATTATATGGAGCACGTAACTGACACGCACTATGTCGTTTAGGAGCGTGCTGAAGGGGACCCCCAGGTCAGAGTCAAAGTTAGTGAGCACGTCATCTTGGGTCTCCTCTCCAAAAAGGAGGTATGCGAATACACTTGTGAGGACGTATACAATAGAACAAAGCCCCAAGGAGGTCCTTATGATTGGTTGAATTTTAGATTTGTTCTCCAGTTCATTTATGATGCTGTGAACTGCAAAGAAATAAGAGTTTTTAGGTCTGCTGTTCTGACTTCTGAGGACTTGGTTAAGGCATTTTGGGAGCTTGATTCAGCACCAAACATTCTAAATTAATGATAAACAGCATCACCTAAAATTAGTACCCGGTATTAAACTTATTAGGTCTGCTGTTCTGACTTTTTGATCAGAAGCTTTTATTTTGTACGTCTTTTGTGCAAAATCATTTTTCAAATACATTTTCTTTTACATGTGAATGTTGGGCCAGTTTTTTCTTCTTTCTGCACAGAAAATAACGATGCCTAAATATAACATTGCGGAGAGCTATCAACCTATTAAACTTGCCCAATATACTTCTTGATATATTGAATTTGAGCATGCACCTTAAACTTACACAAGCAACCTAGCAATGGATGGTACAGTATAATGTCTGCTTATTATACGATGCATTAAGGTTTCCAAACAATTAGAATAACTTAAAAGAGAAGAAAGGAACGTACGGTTATAATGACAAATATAGGCTGTAACAATAACTGGGACTGAAGTAAACAAGTGCCATACAGATGCCAAATCTGTAATTTGAGGAAACAGTCTCGGCATTTCTATAGTTCCAGTGCACAGCTTAAACATAGTAATTCCAGTGGTAACAATGACAAATACAATCGCCAGGCCAACTGAAAAAGCCGATGTGTATCTCAATGAATCTGCATTCAAAATATTTGTATCAGTACTGTACACACTTTTCTGGCATTTTGGTCATATTTATAAGATTCTGAGAGAGCTGGTGAAACAAACCTATGTGCTTAAGGCATGTAAGGGGAGTGAACACGAAAATTGTAGTAATGAGTAGGACAAAAGTGCGAGCACTCCACCAGTGATCTCCAAACCAACTTTCCAAGAGACCAGTATGAAGAGTACCACTAGATGAAGTTCCCGACAAAACATCACCTTAATAACAGAAAGTTTACTAATTAGATGACAAATTTAAGTTAAATGAAACAAGACGTCATTAGAATTATTCCCCAACAAATTATACAATAGTTATGGTATGGATTATACAAAAGTAATGGCACTAACAACCGAGCGAGCATTGAAGTAATCCTTAAGTGTCAATTGAACCATTGCTTACTTTAGTCCAGGCACAATTAACCCTCATTATCCATTAAACATCAATGCGAAGCCCAAAATTAGTCTCCATTTACCCTCAATTTAAACACCCAAAAGCCTTGATAGAACCGATACCATCAATTCTGCAATAACACCTAAAATTACCCCCCAACAGAGTCTAAAACTAAAAATTTCTGTTCAATATTCTGCGATGTATGCAATTATAACACCTAATTTCTTGTCCATATATCACCAATTATGTGATTAAACACCCGGAAAGGCCTCAGAAACAAAACAGGGAACAAATAAAAGAATTAGCCGTGCTCTTGTAGTTAATTAAGTACATAACATGCAGAAAGGACAATTAAGCAGCATCATGCCAGACTGTCAGTAATCCAGATATGATACAAAACATACCAATTATAATCATGTACACAACCATCATGCCGGCATTATTGATAATAATGCACAGTTGGAGAAGGATCCTTCCAGGTCTAGCAAATGCGTCCCGCATAACTCTCCCATATGTGTTCATCTTAGACGCACTTGTGAACCTGACAAGAAGCTCGAGAGACGCCTCAGTCAAGCACGCAACAAACAAAATCAACAAAATCCCCGGCACAAGACCCAATACCTTCAAGGTGGCTGGTAGAGCCATGATGCCGGCACCAACAATAGAGGTTGAGAGGTTGAAGACGGCACCAGAAAAAGAGCCACCAGTAGCGTACTCCGGAAATTCCTCCGGTAAGTCAGTGTCATCATCTTGTGCTGTTATTGGTAGAAGCGGTGATGGTATGGAGGATATTTCCTTTGGTTTTGGGTTTACTGAAGAGTTTCCCGCTTTCATGTTTGGAATTTCTACAGAGAAATTTTGGTATGTTAAAAATTTGCTCTGTCAATTCGGGCTTTGAAATAATATTAGTTGTTCACTGAGCAAAATCAAATGCCTATTGTAAGGAAATATGAACTTCCAGTAGGAATTTTAGTTTGCCGAATGTGCAAAATCTGGTGCTCAATAGTGCATCTGGTTTTAGTACAAGTGATTGATTTTAATTCAATGATCTCTCAGCTCAAGTCTTAAGTCCCCAACCATATGATTATCCAAACTAAAAACCAGTTATAAAATTAATCCTGAAGAAGATCAAAGCAATAAGTTAATGAGTATAGTACACTTGCCAGAGCTTTTTTAGGGCCTAGAGATTAAACTTCTATTAGTCTATTTAATAATAATACATAAACTTCGTTAAAATTAGACAAGTTGAATGCACTTTATGGATGTTTTTGCTGGTGTACATGCAACTGACCAACAAAATTTTGATGAAAGCAGAATGTAAGATTACAATTGAAGAATTGACAAAACAAAAAGAACTTACAATTGGCGCCTGATCAACCTTTCAGCTTAACTCAAAAACAATTTAACCTTTCTTCACTTGTGTCCGAGAAGAAGTGAAGCTAGAAACAGACTCCCCTTTCTTATAAGCACCTGCTAGAACAAATTGCGTGTCGTTCAGTTCTTTCTCGCACCTTCGTTCTTAGCAAGATAGAATTTGACAATCACGCTGCGACCCCACGCCGATAGTTGATGTCTATTTCAATGGAAAGGAAAGCGTACTTCTTCTCTTGGAATTTTCCAAATAATATATTTCCCCTTCTTTGAAGAGAACTGCTGAGGTTTTTCTTTGTTTTTTTATTGGTATTAAGAACTGCTCAGTCGGAGACGGAAGGAAAGTGCGACAAAAGCATCTCAATCGACTGTCCAGTAGAATGTAAGAGAACCTCATATTGGAATAAATAACATAATTGCCATTCTAATAGTTTTCGACGCCTATTACTCCGTACTCATTTCTATTTTTAAATTTCAAATAATTAATCGGAATTATTCAACATGATATATGTATAAAAATGTACTTACATATCAAATTAAAATTTATAACTTTTAGAATTATTTTACTATTTTCTAAATAGATAGAAGATCACTAGATCATTTAAAACTAGTGATTTCCTATCTATCTAAAAATGTAATAAAATAATTTTAAAAATTGTAAAAATTGTAAAATTTAATTTGTAAATATATTTTTATGTAAAAATTATGTTGAACAGTTTAGATCGATTATTTAGATTTTGAAAACAAAAAATTGATTCCGACAATGTATGATATATAGTACCGCGGTTAGATGTGTTCAAATGGTTTAGTTTGTTTGGTTTTGAATTGACTAAAAAATTTCGATTTATATAGTTCGGTTGAATTTTTAAATTATTTCAGTTTAAATGGATTAGTTCGGTTTAGACTTTTAAAAACCGACTAAACCGAACCGATCGAATTATAATGGTTCAAGTGTGGTTTATATTTTGTTTGGTTCAATCATAGTTTCCTTCCTTCTATCTTAGTCTGTATATTTTAGAACATCGATATATTTTGTATGAAATTGAATAGTGTGTATTATTATTTTGATATTTATTTCTATAACATTGCTAATATAGACTTTTTGAAATTTAATTTCTTATTAGATTCAACCGAACAAATTTAATTCGGTTTAAATAGTTTGGTTGTGTTTTTACAAACCGAAAAAAAAAAATTTATCTATTTTATTTTGATTTCAACCAGATAAACCGTTTGAACACCTCCGACCGCAGCCTCACCCTTAGCGCGAATTCAGATCCAGTGAAGTAACCCAATCTTTGGGTTTTAGATCGGGACCGTCCGATTCGAATCGGAGAAAATCCATCCGCGAAGTGAGCGCACACATCCCGACGACGAATTTGAATCCCGAGACGATCTCGCACGACGAATTCGAATCGGACAGTCTCGGTCCAAAACCCAAAGATTGGGTTACTTTAGGGGATCCGGACCCCCTTAGCGCATGGTCGGTCATTAGTTATTACATTGTGGCATAGTTGTTATTTAAGTGTAAGGTCAGGGCTTCTTAATTGCCGCAAAAGTTACTTACGCGACTACCAGCAAACGTGTCCCAGATGAGGATAACTGACACGTGTAGGGTCAGTAGGCAACCCAATTCTGACACGAGAAAACGATCTAGTTTTTGAAATAAAATACAGAGAGAAGAAGATATTATGTGGATGCAAATTGTTACGTTTAATAGCAAGCAACAACCATACGTTTATAGAGAAAATGACGTGGAATATCTTTATTAGAAAAATTAGAAAAAGTTAGTTTGTAATACATATGCGTTTAGCATTACACCGATACTTTCCTTAATTGAATTTGATTTAAGAGGAGGGATCCACTTATACTTTTTTTTTGTGATACCGAATTATATTTTATATTTTCAAAGTTTAAATAGTCGATTCAAACTATTCAACATGATTGATATATTAAAATTTGCTTGCAGATCAAATTTTACATTTTTTTGAATTTTTTTTACTATTTATTAAGATGAGTACAAAAATTCAATGGTCTGAAAACAACGATTTTGTAAAATACTTAATAAATAGTAAACAAATTCAAAAAAATATAAAATTTGATCAGCAAGCACATTTTAATATATCCATTATGTTAAACGGTTTCGATCGACTGCTTAGACTTTGAAAACTTTGAAAATATAGAATATAATTTGGTGTTACCAAAAAAGAGTGTAAGTGAATTCCTCCTCTTGAATTAAAAATGATATTTATATTGTGTCATGTTAGGACACTCGTGTCGATGTTCTTATTATATATTTTTTTTTCATGGAAGTCAAATGATATGACTGCACTTAATTTTTTTTAATGACAAGTCTATAGATCATTCAAGACTCAACACACATCCTTTATCATAAATAATTTCTAAGTTATACATCTATCCAACTATTGACAATGAAAAACTACAGAAATTTGGGTATGAAAAAAAAAAGAATAGATTTGACAAGTTTGGGAGATAAAAAAGGAAACAGAGAAAAGTTTTGTGACACACAGGTAACAAAAAGATGTAAATTATAATAATATTGTCTAATTAAAAGGTGATGTAGAAAAATTGACTGGCCTACTTATCAAAGGGGAAAAGGCAAGAAAAAAAAAAGAGAAGAAAAGAAAAATAATCAGGTAACTCTTTCTTTGAATTTTTATTTACATACTAAAAATATTTATATGTTTAAAAAAATTTTATACCCGATACTAAAAATATTTATATTACTTACATAGCAAGTAAGAATATATTTATAACAAGAGGAGGGTTCAAATGCACTATAATTTTGTGCTCCAATATGCTCCACATCCTTTATCTCTATTTTTAAAGTCTGAACAGTCGATCCGAACCGCTCAACATGATTTTCATAATAAAATATGCTTGGAGACCAAATTTTATATTTTATAGAATTTTCTTACTATTTTTTTACATAGGTACAATATCACTTTATCGGATGGTCCAGAATCTCCTTAAAAAAGTGATTTTGTACCTATCTAAAAAAATAGTAAAAAAATGCTAAACAATATGAAATTTGGTCTCCAAGCATATTTTATTATGAAGATCATGTTGAGTCATTCGGATCGACTGTTCGGAATTTGAAAATGAAGATAAATGATGTGAAGCATATTGGAGTACAAAAATTATGGTGCATTTGAACCCTCCTCATTTTATAAATATTCATATCTTCAATTGGTTAATAGAATATAATGATTCACTCAGGTAAGAAAATATCATTCTTAGTTTCTTACTGCCGTCTTTAAACAATTCTTGCTATTTCATATGATTCTAGATTTTCAGCAAGAAACTTTTCTATTTAATCTACTTTTTTTACCATAAGCAATTTAATCATCAAAATTCGAAACGGTAGAAAGTTTGCAACTCTAAAATCAAAGCTTTGAAAGTCTGAAGAGATTTCAGAGCAGCAGTTCGACATTGAATTTTAATTATTGCAATGAAATTATTATGATGTCTTTGCTTTATAGATATTATCTGTTCATGTTTGCTTTTTAATAATAAATTGTATTAGAATTGCTATCAAATATATATTTATTTTTAATCCATCATCCATGTTTTAAAGCTTAAATATCTTTATCTTATTTTATTATCATTTATCTACTTTTTTGTTATAATGTTATCAATGTCATGTTAAAAACAAGGAGAATTTCATATATGCCCATAAAAAATCTCAAAATTACGCGTTTATCCCTTTATAATTCATATTATCATATTTACTCTTCTAAATTTAAAAAAAAAAAATCACAAGTTTACTCAATTTATTGACTTTTATATTTCATTTTAAATGATAAAGTACTCATTTTACTCTTTATTAATAAACTAAAAAATATGTAACATGTTATTAAATTGTCATGTTTTAATGCTTAAATATCTTTTATCTTATTTTACTATCATTTATCTATTTGTTCTTATAATGTTATGAATGCCACGTTAAAAATAAACTAAGATAATGAAAACATATCTTGATGGATTGAATGAATTTACTTACAAAAAAATTCCAACTCAATCTAATCCATTAAACCGCCACTTTACCTTCTAAATAAGAGAAAGCAGATAAAAGGGAAGCGGAGTACGTCCAATAGATATTGGAGTCAAATCGGTCCGATTCTCGCTCAGAACCGTCTGATTTGCTTCATAATTCATGTGCATTTAATCCTTGCGAATATTGAAACAACATGCATAGATCACGAAGCGAATCGAACGATTATGGTTTGGATCCGATACCCATCGGACAAATCCTACTTCCGATGTGGGAAATTTTTTATTGGTAGAAATTAATAAAAAAAAAGAGAGAGAAATATAAAGAGTACATCAATTCTTATATTGGTAGAAAGATCGGTAAAATTCTTACCGATCAAAAAAATCAAAAAGTTTGGATCAGTAGGAATTCTACCGATCCAAACTTAGTTTTTTTTTTTAAAACTGATGTATAGATGGAGAGAATTCTTATATTAGATTTCTAGTAAAATATGAAAAGTTTTCAAAAAATAAATATAATGTTTCTATTATTTATAAATTTTAAAATACTCTATCTATTTTTGTAAAAAATATTATATTTGACTAGAAAAAATGAAAGGAAAAAATAAATTGATTTTTTGGTAAAAATTTTACCAATCTTTCTACCAATATAACAACTGATGCACTCTTTCTATTTCTCTCTCTTCTTTTCTATGAATTTCTACCAATAAAAAATATCCTCCGATGTGTATGCCCTGCGACTGTGACCTACCAACTACCAACTACCAAAAACAGGTATTAAAATTGCGATATGGGCCTACTGGGCCTAAACCGGACACAACTAAGAATGTCAAAGGAGATACAAACTCGGACCAACGGGCTTTAACAAGGCCTGTGGCTTAAAGCTATCCAATTATTCACCCAATCGAGCAGCACCGTCTAGACCAAGTCGACTCGGTTTATCCTCCTCTATTTCCTGTTTCGTTTCGAGTCCTCTATAGTACACGCTACGACTACGAGATGACAGATCGGACCGAGAAGGACAAGGAGGAGGTCGGGCGAGATGAGGTGGCAGAAGCGCTGGCCGATCTCTTCTCTAATGTCTCCCTCATGGTCAAAGGAGAACTCGAGGTACATGAGATCTCCCCTTCCAATATCTCTCTCTCAGGTTGAACTGGTAGGATTTCAGGTGCGCGTGAATTATTATTAAATTTGGTGTATTGGGGACAGTAGGTGTTAGCTTCTTTGAATTCATTCCATTCCACCAGTATGAAATTTTTTAGTTTTGCTCGTTTGATTATTATACTCTTCAGCAAAGAAAAAGAAGAAGATAAATTAAAATGTAATAAACATAATAACAGCAGCGTCAGCTTATGCAACATCCTTTAGTTCATGCTAATTACTTGATTTCTACTTTACTACATTATCCTTCCCAATATGTTCTGTGAAGAAAAGAGCATTCCATCTAGTAGTATGATCACTTCACGGAGACTTAAAACTCAATTTAGTTTGGAGTACTGTACAGACTTACAAGTTTTAAACTAAAATAATTTAGTCTGTTGTGTTATTGCCTTATTGGTATAGCCATACAGGTAGTAGTTTCTGGTTTATCTTTTGTGATGCTGAACATCACCATCATAGTTCGGACCCCAGTATCAGAACTGATTCCATCAGCATGATATTGTTTTGATGTGAAATTGTGTCATTTTTACATTGACAAATGTTGATGACACGATGGTAACATTTGAAGGGTAGCACGTTTTTTCTCATCTTATGTTTCTTATTTAAAATCTCAGGGAACCAACAACCAACTGCTGATGCTTGAAAAGATGAACCAAAGGGTGACAGAGGAGTATACCAGGTTTGGGGATGTGGCCTCTGGCCTAAGAGTTTTTGTCGAACAATTGAGCAAGAAAAACCGCAGTTTTGAGGACTATGTACAGCAGATTGATGCAATAGACCAACAAGTCTCTGAGTTTGAGGCGGTTGTTTCTAAGCTTGATGAATATGTATCTTTGTTAGAAAAGAAAGTTGTATTTGTTTATCGTAGTACAACTAGTTGATTCTCAATCCTGTCTCCTACTCTCTCTACTGGATTAAGTCCGTTGGTTGTCACTTCAGATAATTGATTTAGCTCTTGTAAATGGGATTGGTTTTTTAATTTCAGAGGAAAATTGAAATCTATGGAAGGATGATATTTGTTAGTTTTGTGGGGAAGGGGAGGGGGGAATTCCTCTCATCTAAGGTAATTCAAATTTTGAGTTTAGATCCAGACCGTCCAATCTGCTTTGGCGCAAATATTAAAGGACCTTGCACATTCCACCTCAGGCTAGATTAATCCAGATTATGATTGGACAGTCCAGATCTAAATTCAAATAATATTTTACCTCGAGAGGATATGGATTTGGAAGGGGGTGGGGCGAAAAGACTCACGTGATGGGCTGAATAATATTAGTTCGTAGTAAATATCTCTCATTCACTGTCAATAATTTGAAAAACTTAAATGTCACTAAACAAACAAAGTTTCTGAAAAGCCACATTTATGTAGAGATTAGTTGAGATATCTACAATTTGAGAGTTCGCACAATTGTGAGAACTAGAATTAGTTTTGGTAAATGGATTCAATAATTTCAATTGCATACAATGACCAAGGGGGGCACAGATAGATTATAGAGATCCCAACAAAGTTTTAAATGAATGTCTCAATCATACAGAAAGCACATAACAAAATATCTACAAGAAAGCAAGCACGCTCCCAACATAACAAAGCTTACAACCATCTTAATTGTTTTTATAATATTCCTTTTCATCTCTACCAACAGATCCCCTATCAAAACTTTACTACACACTCAAAGAAAAAATAAATAAAATCAAGGAGCCTTTATCTCATCCAGTGGTACACAATCAAGGACGCCCACCTCTCTGATCAAACACGCACAGACATAAAAAGGGATGCTTAATTTTGACTGAACTGAAGGACCATATTTTACCCAGGCCACCGAAGTATATCAATTTAAGCACAAAGCCAATCTAAATAAACACTTTGCTATAGTTCCCAGGAAACAAAAAGTAGTAACGTTCTCTACAGTATTTTGTTCATCAACCAGTAGCAGTGACTTTCAAACAGTCGATATTGCAAACTGACCTCACCATCCCTCCAAAACTGCAAGCATGCAAAAAATCACAATAAGTCAAGGGCTTAAAACTGCTGTAGTTAAAAAAAAAACAAAGAAAAGAAAAAAAGATAAAGAACTAGGAAACAAAGGTACAAGTCAAACACAATTTACATCATACCGGTCAATGCTTTTTCTGGGCCTGTCAGACTGATCGACACTGGGTCTTGGTTTATCTGATGCATCCACACTCTTCCTTGACTTCTCTCTCCTATCGATGCTAGACCTTGGTTTCCCATTATCTCTCTCTTTACAATCTATGCTCTGCCTTGGCTTACTCTCTCTCTGGTCTACACTGGCACGGGGATTCTCTAACTTCTGATCAGTGCTCATCCGGTCAGAGCTGACTACTGCAGACCCCAGTAGACTGGAATTCTCATCGATTTTGGGTGGGTTCTCTAAAGAAGGGGGAGGTCGTTTTTCTATGGCAGCCACAAATTTCTTGAGGTGTTTGATATATTCTGGGTAGAGTTCGAGATTGCAATGGTTGCCACCTTTTATCCAGAGAGGTTCATATTTTTCTTTACAATGCTCCCAAAGCTGCTTCCCATGTGAACAGTCAACCACCTCATCTGAAGTGCCCTATGAATTGAGAGGAGAATTACTAATTGAATTTCACACACAAAAAAAATGATTAAAGAAAAAGAGCATTTTAGAAACATTTATATTATTAGTTCGGTCCAGTATCCGTTTTAATACCTGAAATCTAAAGTTACAATTTATACCAATACTTTTAAGATGTTACGGCATTGTCTTCAAGGCAAAATATGAAAGAAAATCTGGTCAATACCAACTTGATATCAGGCATTTTTTACTAAAAGCCCTTCAATTCCAGTATTAAGATGTCTGGGATCAATATGATTTTTTTTTTTGAGAAGATTGGGGGTGAAGAGGAGGATATGGGGGATGATGATCGTCCCTCGTATTTTATTAAAAAGCAAGAACACACTAAAGTTCAACTTATGTTAAGGTAACACTTTTGTAAATCGAAGAATGATGTAAAAAGAAGAGAGGAAAAAAAATACATATGTTAAGATAACACTATTGTGCCCAAAGAAAAGTAAAAGAGGAGAGGAGAAGAAAATGAACCTAACAAAACAGGGCACTGTATAGACGTGGAAACTAATTTCTCTCATCTATTTACAACTATCATTTTCATTATTGGCAGTGGCTCTGAAAATATACATCTTTCACCAAATTACATAGCAGAAGCAAAGTGACAAAGATTACCAATTAACATATGAAAACTCTCCATTAAAGACATGAGGGGAGGGGGGGTGGCTCATGCCTAGACCATCTATACAAATACTAAAAAATAAAGAATAAGGTATAAGCACTTACATGAATTACCAAAACAGGGCATTTGACGGATGGAATTTTATCAATATTCTGCATACAAAAGAAGAGTATCAAAATTATGACAATCAAATTCAGCCAACAAACATCAAAGTTTCACTTTTCGACCTGTTCCATCATGATTCAAGTATCCATGGATTAATCAAAATATTGCATATAAGTTCTTTCTTAAGGGCTCTCACAAATTAACACCAACCATTTCTCACATTTGCTATCAAACACCCAGCATATTTTGGAATCTTTTGCAAGAACAAACCTGTCAGAATCAAGTTCAAGTAAAAAATATATGATATTACCTCAGACTTCTCATATTAACTCAGCCAATCTAGTCTTACCTGTTCATATAAACTTACTTTTCATTTATATCTGATTTGTTTGATTTTAGTTCAACTTGTAGGAAAATGAAAAAACTTACCAGAGTCAGGGCCACATATTCAACACAGTCAAACAAAATATATTCTAAAGTAACACAGCCAATCTACTTTTACAAGTTCATTTGAACATAACCCAGCATCTAGATTGGTTGATTAGTTTAATTTGTAGGAAAATGGAAGGCGTACCAACTTAGGTGCAATATATTCAATATGTAACAGATGAACCAAATTATTATATCATCACAATATTTAACAGCTAACAATTGGTGCTTGGTAACAGTCCCAATACCATCACTGCCCCCACTAAGATATCCATAATAAATATCTCAAACTGCAGGGGGGTCAGAGCAAACATTGGAACTTTGGTCAGAAATTACTACCGAACAGGATAAAGTATTCACTGTTACTTGCATAAATTGGTCAAACTTTTGTTTTATGTTTCTACAGAAGGACATGAAAAGAAAAACATACCTTATAAATGTCGAACCAGTATGTATGTTTGACAGGATACATGACACGCAATCCAGACATAATGGGGCTGTGTAAAACAACAGCCCTTAAGCGGGGCAAGCGTGATGCCAGGTCACAAGTGGGACCGCTGCCAACTGACTGGCCATATAATATTATATCCTCCTCACATGCACCATATGTTTCTATAAGGCATCTATATACAGCTTCTATATCTGCATAAGTGTTCTGCTCACTTGGCTGGAAATACAAGACAAACTATTAGTAAATCAATTATTCAAGGAAAGACAAATTCTAGGATTTCATTGTGGTCCTGTGCAGAATGATAAATATTCATCGTATCAGTACATTTCCATAAAGTATTGATTATAACGGGATAATTTCACACTTACAGTGTACAGAAAATAGAAATACATAAACCTTACAAAGGGAGAAATATCTCAACAACATATGTACCCCATTTTCTCCGGATTCATTTGAGAATTTAATAGACGTAAGACTGATAGATTGATAAAGTACTGATCGTCGCTCAAGTACTCATTTGAGAAATTGGCTAGGTGCATAACAAAATTCTAACTTAAAAAAATAGAAAACAAACTTCAGTGATGATCAATTAAGAGCTCAGGGACAGTAAATAATAGCTACAACATTAATGAGAGACAACTTGATGTTTCACTATCCTAATTCCTAAAAGAACTTCCAAGTTCCAACCAATCAACATAAAATGAGCGATCTAGGGTACATCCAATTTTGAAGGTGCATTTTTTTTTATTCTAGCTTACATCTGATGGTTGAAATTTAAGGTTGCAAAATATAATAATTTTCCTTTTTACTAGGAAAAGGGTATATTCAACAGTTGCTGAACAGAAGATTTAAAAAAATCTTGTGTTTTTCCGGAGATGAAATCTTGTTGACATGATTTTTCCGGAGAACAAAGATTGTACACTAACCAATGAGATTGTGGTACAAATTTTCCTTCTGATAATCAATTTGATATTATTATTAAATATGGCTTTTCTAACCTTTAACAATTAATGACTATTATTCAAGATGCACTGTACACTCAAGTTCAATTGTACCTCAAAACTTGGATATACGCTAGAAATATCCTTATAAATTATGATACAGTAAGTTAAAAGAAACTTAAGTTTCAAACTGTACCTTTCCAGAAGATTGTCCATATCCAGAGTAGTCATACCTGAAAAGAAAACAGTGCAAGCTAGTAGGTAAATGGTGCATTAAGAATTGCACAAAAGGTTAGATACTAGAAGAAGCCAACAACTCAACCCTAATATTCAACACAACAGTTGATAGTGACCCAAACAAATAAAGAACTTGCTAGGCAAGTGAAACACACAATATTGAACTGGTGAGTGGATGTCTAACGATAAGGTATCTTTTAATTATTAATCAAAAGGTAAGATTGACACCTGTAAGTGTTGGCATGAACACCTGTAGTCTTATACTGGTACAAGATACACTTGCTCTGATTATGTGTGTAAATTGAATCATAACATACTGGTACATGCACACATAAAAGTATAAAACCACTAAGGTACAAACCTTTCCATGATATAGATTGCACAAAACTGTGTTAACTTCAAAACTACACCTAGCAGTATGAAAACCAATTTATAAAAGTTTATACAAATTTAGAAGCTAAAAACCAGTAAAATAATCTTACCCCATGAGATTAACTCCAAGATGCGAACTCAGTTCAACAAAGAGTTCATACATCTGGCCGAGATCGGCAGCATTCCCATGGGAATATAGCAGGGTCAATTTTGCACCGGGATTTCTGACATGCATCGCAATGATGCCATTCCCTTTCTTTGTCTGAAGCCGCCTCGCCTCGACATTGCTTCGCGTAGGCACTTGGGTCAACTCCAGCACCCCTCCTTGTTCCTTCTCTACTACTCCATATGATGGAGGTGTAGGTGGAAAGAACGCAAATCTAGCAGCAACTGTTGAGGTCACCCCTCCCATCCCAACAAATCAAGGAAACGGAGGAGAAATCGAGGCTGAAAACGCCAAGTCCAGTTAAATTGGGGATGATCCGACCGAATTAAATATATAATACACTTGGAATTTTCAGTAAGAGACAGATTACCGCCCGATCAGGTCGAACTCAACGCAAATTCCGCTGTTTTCCAGCGATTTTGAATTTAAAAAAAGATCGTCAATTCTTCATTAAGAAAAAAGCGAATTTTTAAAAAAATTTAGAGCAGGTCGGGCCTGATCTGCTCCTAAATTCAGGGAAGAGACGGGTCGAATTTAGATTTCATTTAGTAGTATTTTGGCGAAAGGTGTAAGTCAAAAGAGAAGGAATAAAACTGGAATGTAAATGGGAAGAAACTAAAAAGAATCTAGTGGAGCGGTGGGTTGGTGTGTGGAAGTGTGAATGCGGTGAAGAGGATGGAGAAAGAGGAGAAAAAGAAGAAGAACAGAGTCAGGTCAGACGGACAGCAAAGCCCAGATTTTTGTTAAACTTTTGTTTTCTTGTATTTATTTAAATTAAGCAGGGAAAGAAATAAGGATTAAAGACAGTGATATGAGGGTCCAGGGAGGAAGCTAGCTTTAATGCTTCATTTATTTATAAAAATGATATACTAATTATGCTAATGGATATGGTAATTTATTGAATTTTATAAAAATTGCTTTTTTAAGATAATTATTATGAATTGCAAGCCTAGATAGTAACGTCTTTAATAATGAAATATGCATGCTAAAATTGAAATGTCGAAGTGTACATAAACTTTTATTTAAATAAAAAAATTACCATAGATTTAATTTCCGTATAAAGTTTATCCCTTATTTTGATGAGTATGATTAAAATGTTCCATTACTTTTATGTCTTAAGCATGCCTCGTATTTTTATTTTTATTTTCAAAATCTAAATAACCGATTCAAACTGCTTAACATAATCTTCTTATTAAAATGTGCTTAGAGAGCATATTTTATATTTCGTAAAACTTTTTACTATTCTTTTAGATAGATACAAAATTACTAATTTTAGATGGTTCAGAATCTCCTGAAAAATAATAATTTTGTACTTATATAAAAAATAGTAAAAAATTTCATAAAAAAAATTAAAATTTAGTCTCCAAGCATGTTGTAATATAGAAATCATATTAAACAGTTCAAATGGACTTTTTAGATTTTGAATATAGAGATAAAGATGCAAGACGTGATTAAGAAAACAATTAGATATTTTTAACCTACTCTATTTATATATATATATATATTTACACACACTTCAGACATGAGTATTTCTCACAACTTACAACTTGAAAAATAGAACATCTTTATCATAGGAATTAACAAAGAGTGAGGCTATGGTGCTATGCATAGCACGGATGGCTAGTGTACTACGGCTCAATATGATATTTTTTTAAATCCTAACGGTCGATCCGACCGTTCAATGTGATAATCACATGAATATGTACTTGCAAACTAAATTTTACATTTTTTTGAATTTTTTTGCTATTTTTTTAGATAGGTAGAAAAATCAGTGTTTTTTGAAAATTCTGAACCATCAAAATTCTACCTATCTAAAAAAATAGTAAAAAAATTCGAAAAAATGTAAAATTTAGTTTGCAAGTACATATTCATATGATTATCACATTGAACGGTCGATCTGACCGTTAAGATTTTAAAAAGTACCATATTAAGCCGTAGTACACTAGCCATCCGTGAGCATAGCACCATAGCCTCACTCATTAACAAATGAGACTACCTATCTACATTTAATTTTGTACTTGAATTTTTTTTACGGGAAAGAACCAATTGAAGATGAATTAGGTCGAATCGTCCATTCCGTTTGTCAAAACATGTCCCTGTCATATTAATGCAGGATTTGGATAGATACAAAAGATTTGGCTAATCATTCCAAATTATTTTTAATCCCAATAAAGATAGAATGGGACCACTTGGGTACTTGGTGATAACTGAGATAGCAAGTGCAATTGCGTGGAAGGTTAACTCTCTCCAAGAAAAGCAGAGATCCCAAATTCGTAAAATCTAGGCCCAACAATTTCTGGCCCAATCAAAGAAACCCAAAACAAATCTATAATTTGGTCCATATTTTACTATGCATATCACGAGTTGATCCATAATACGAATCAATATTTCCATTTTCACAATCTTAACGGTTGATTTGAACAGTTCAACATGATCCCCATATGAATATATACTTGCAGATCGAATTTTATATTTTATAGAATTTTTTTTTATTTTTTTATGAACAGTGATTTTCTATCTATCTTAAAAAAATAGAAAAAAAATAGTAAAAAATATAAAATTTGGTTTGCAAGTACATATTCATATGAAAATCATGTTGAATGGTTCGGATCAATCGTTAGGATTTTGAAAACGAAAATATTGATCCGTATTACAGACCAAATCATGCTATGCATAGTACCATAGACTCGCTCTTTTACTATTATGTTCTTTGCTTTTCTTGTTTCCTACTATATATGCTCAAGTCTGTAATTCATTTTTGGCAAAGCATCTTCGTATAGATGTAATTATTTTTCAGGAAAATAACAGGATGACAGATATTTTAGTTGGAAGAACACATCTGGCATCTCATTTTAAAACCCTAACATTAAGTCGAAATTGAAGGAAACTTGAATTATTACAATCAATCTACTTGTACGTGATTAAACTAATTATTGATTGGAGTTCTACGACGAGCCTTGTAATGGTAATCTTTGTTAAGAAACTTGAATATTTCATCTCTCTCTTCCAGAAGCCTCTGTTTTCCATGGATCTCTCCATTTAGTAGCTCTCTAGCTGTCGAAAAGTTTTGTCTATTTCTCAACCTACTGTTACCTGCGTTCACAACAGATAGTAGTATTCAAGTAAACCTAGCTATCCATTTTCTATTTTTTTTTTATGTCTCATTCTTGCATGTACTCTTGAAGCAATATATACTAATAGTATGAACAGCTTCAAAGAAAGGAATAGATACAGGAGATTCAATTCATATATGTCAAAAAACAATAACATACCAAAAAGAATGTAATCACCAGGGCAAAATTGTAATATATATCATATATTGGCAAACTTGATTTATGACTAACAGTACTCTCATGCTGAAGAAAAAAAATGATATATATTATATATACTAAAAAGGGCTAATATAAAGTGTCAATTGTGCCTTGGGGGATGTTTCATTATTGAGCTATAATCAGACGTAAATGGTATTTCGCCATTTATTGTGTTCCCCGGAAGATTGGAACTTGGTTTAAAATTGCTGCTTATTTTCATAACCTCCTTTGTTCCTCTAAAGCATTTTCTAGCTGAGTTATTTGCACCTGATACTTGTCTTTGATCGTCAGCATCCCTCGTTTTGTACTTGAATCTGGCGAAAGTATCATGCGATGATGGCATTCGTTCTCTCTCTTTGAAGCGGTCGGTTTTGGTGTCTGCAATGGTAATCTTGTTCATTTCCTTATCACTTGCTTCCTACAACAAAACATTGGCATATCAAGTTTTCCGAAAGAAGAAATCGATCACTAGCATACTGATTTCGTATCACTGGTATTAGAAATAAAGTAATGAAACAAAAATATATACAAATGCTCTTTAAAAAAATTATAAATCCGAAAGATTGTCATAAGAAAAAACTATCTTCACCGTCTCTAAAAAGAAAAAAAGGAATCATACACTTGATATACCATGAAATATGGATCTTAAAAATCCACTTTTCATTTATATCCACTTTTCATTTATCGTACAAATAATTTAAAATCCAGGTTTCCCTCAAATTGATTTATTTATTTACTTCACAATTATTTAATTTAGCAAATTACTTTTAATGCACTCATTATGGTTATGGAATTTTTTTTAACAAAAACAACGGATCATGAATAGGCAGGCTGCTGAAGAAAGAACTGAGAATCCATATAACTTACTATATAATTAATTAAGCTGAAAGTATCTCAGTGCAAAATTTTGTCAATGTAATGTTTACCTTTTCATTGATGATCATGGATTCCTCTTTGTTGCCGTGTATGAAAATATCTAGAGAAAGTAAAGAGAACAGAGAAAAAGACATACATGAGCTTAATTTCCAAGAAATATATGGAGTTAGGCACTGAATGGCTATCGTTGAGCAATGCTGAAAAGAGAGAGAGAGATATATATATATATATATATATGAACCGTATACCTGGCCTAGCATGTGAGGTAGAATCGTTGAGCAATGCTGAAAAAACTATCACTCCAAAGAAAAAGGTTACTTTGCTTGACTGCACCATATCTAATTATCCTCCAAAAGGGAAGAATAAAAGCTAATAACATATGTTGCTTTTATAACCATATACAAGAGCTCTTAATTAATAAGGTTGTTGGTTGATTGGCCAGTACATAGTCCATCAACTGTATCCAAGTTCCAATTAATAAATATTATTATATGCATAACTGACATTTGCACCTATGCCAATGAAATTCTTGGCACTTTTCTATTGACTCGATTATGATTATGTACATGTTAATTAAGTACACAAACCAATAAGACGGTGCATTGTTTGCTTGAGATGGAAGTTTTATGTGTTTTGCGCCTGTCTGCCTCTTACATGCAACGAGGAATCAATTAAAAATGCACGAGGCCTACAACTAGTTATAGGACCTTTAAAAAAAATTAGAGGGAAAGTTTTACAACTTTAACATGTTTTTTAAGAATTCAGAGTAGGTCCGATGCCCATCGGACCTACTTTGATTCGATGGGTGTGATGACTATCCGATCTGCATCAAGATATGTGTGCTCTGCATCAAAATCTGTGCATGTCTGTATCAATTTCCGTGCTCATAGATCTTAATGCTAATCGTACGGTGCTAGAGCTAATTGAACCTAAATGTAGGTCCGATGCCTATCGGACCTACTCCTATCTCGTTTTTTAATTTGATTCTTTCTATGTGAATTGTAGTATACTGATAACAAAATCTCCAGCCCCAACTTTTAAGAAGATGACATTTTATTTCAATTTTTTAAGAAGGACCGCCATTTTGTTTGTTACAATTAATAAAGATATATATAAAGGTATTACTTTGGAAGTACCTTTTCTATTTTATATATTTGATAGGCCAAATGAAATTATTTTTGTATTAGAGAGGTGAATGAAATTTGACAGGATAATAATTGCAATAATGAAAATGTGAAGCGCACACAATTTTTAGTAACAAGTATATAATTAATAGTTTCCACTGATCATAAAAAAAGTATATAATTAATTGAAGTGCCAAAGTACTGCAATCATGTTTTTTTTATTCAAAATCACTTTTTAAAAAAGCTCAAATTTCAACTTCCTTTCTATAAAATTAATAGAGAATCCTTTAAACTAATTTTACATTATACATGATAAACATCTGGAATAAATAACTGTCTAATTCGACCAAAAGTAGGACTTCAGTGCTAAATTCAATAAAAATAAGGGTCTGAGTAGGAAAACTGAACACTTAATTAACACAGTTATTTATAAATTATGATTGTTCCAGTATTAGAACGTAAAATGCAAAGAAGAAACAGATTTGAAAATTTAGCACAGTAACCCATGGTAGTGGGAAACAGAGCACAGATTTTCTTCTTCAGCTTTTTTTGAGATTGGTGATTGCAAGTACTCGGGAGATTGGACCGAAGCAAAGTCCGGATTCACTGTACAATGGTCTACTCTGCAATTCTATGGATTTCATCTCGAGATAGGAGTAGGTCCGATGGGCATCGGACCTACAGTTAGGTTCAATTATCTCTGTCACCGTACGATTAGCATCAAGATCTATGCGCATGAAATTGATACAGACTTGCACAAATTTTGATGCAGATCGATGGTCATTACACCCATCGAACCAAGGTAGGTCCGATGGGCATTGGACCTACTCTCATTCGTTTCATCTCAGCTTTTGAGTAGACATTTTTAGGGGTGTTCATCGGTTCGGTTCGGTTGAACCGAACTAAGCAAACCAAAGTAATAATTCGGTTTCTAAAATAGAACTGATTTAGCATTGCAACCGAACCGAACCGAACCAAAGTTTTATTTCGATTTGTTCGGTTCAAACCAAAATATATTAATTTTTTATTTAAAGCAATTGATTTATAATAATTATAGTAAGAAATAAACTGGGATAGTAAGAGATAAACCGAAGTATTTAAAACAATTGATTAAGAAATAAACCGGGGTATTAAGAAATAAACCGGGGTATTAAGAAATAAACTGGAACGGTCCGAACCAAATTCATAATATATAAAAGTTCGGTCGGTTTGGTTATTTCTGTTTTAAAAATTTCAAACCGAACCGAACCGAAATTATAATTCGGTTTTAAAAAGTAAACCGAACTGAACCATTAAACCGAACAAACTGAACCGTTTGGTCCAAACTAATTTGGTTCGGTTCAAAACCGACTAAACCGGACCCAATGAACACCCCTAGACATTTTATTTGAGTTACTTTCCGTATTAAATCAAATGTTCATAATTATATTACTTATTCTGATTTGGTTCATTATTAGTGAGTTCAAACTTGATCCATTGTACTAACTCGACTCGTTTTTCCGCTTGTTATAAGAAAATAAAGATAAAGTTATTTCTCAAATTTTTATTCATTATTGTCTTTGTGTTCATTATGAGAGGATGAAACTTGTCACAATAACAGGAATAATTTTTTTCTTGGTTCATGGTCTATTCGTGACTCATGACATCAAATCGACGATAATTTTTGGTACTCACACTAAGATGTCTTGATTTTGGAACTTTCATATGCGTTCCACCTCGGGCCAGATCGACCTAAATTTCAATTGGACGACCGTGATCCAAACAAAAATATTTTGTTACTTCAGAGGATATGGATTCACTTCAAATTTTACCTAACTCAGCTCATTTACGGTCCTAAGTCAAAATGTATATATATAGTCCGTTGTTCAGTCCAATTTTGTAGTAAGAAAAATCAAAATCAATATGAAGTTTTTGATTGTATGATCTAAAATGGATAAATAGGTCAGATACAGATCTACATTATTGACATGTGTCGGCTCGTGTGGATATAATCTGACCCAATCAATTTAATAATTAATTGTTGAAATAATTATTGTATAATAATTAAGAGTTATGTACTAATGATTATTATTTGAGATAGGCTATGTGCATTAGTAACAATGAAACGTGTTCTCTATATATGTCTTAAATATTATTGTTGAGAAGACATCGTTGCGAGATAATAAATTTAATGAAATATTTTTGAAGTAGAACTAGAGTTTTCTTAAGTTTATCAACCTCTTTTGTGATCTTAACTCTAAAATATATCGGATTGGTTTCAAACGACAAATTCAAACTGTTGAAACCGAGTTATATTATGATTGATGCATTTACATGTGAAAATTTAAAATTTTAAAATTAATTTAGTTTAAAGTCAAGCGACCAATTTTACTGTATTTATTTTTTTAACGATTTTTTATCACTTGACTATATACAAAATTAATTCCAAAATTTAAAATTTTTGCATGTAAACCCGTCACTCGTAAAGTACATAAGTTTGAACAATTTAAATTAATTATTTGAAGTCAATCCAATAAGTTTTAAAATTAAGTTAATATAGGAACTCGGTGAACTTAAGAACATGTCACTTCGACTCTATTTTTTTTATCTAATCATGAATTTTTAAGATAGTACAAGTGTTTGTACAAATAAGGGTGGCAAAAAAGCTTGTAGCTCGTGGCTCGATCGTGACTCGCAGTACCTGACTCGCTCGCTCGTTACTGGATCGAGCTGTTAACGAACCAGCTCGCCACTAGCTCGGTCCAGAATTAACGAGTTCAAGCTGGGGCCTAGCTTGCTCGCGAGCTAGCTCGGCTAAACATCAATTTGTGAATTTGTATGAATTTGTGTGCATTTTATACTGTTTAGCTTGGTACAGCTCAGTCCAGCTCGATCCAGCTCGGTTAAAACAAGATCCAGCCAGACCCAGCAAGCCAGCTCGTCACGATTTCAAATTGAGATTTTAGCTCGGATGCCCTAGATCCAACTCACTCGGTAAGAACTCAGTTCAGAATTAACGAGCTGCGCTAGGGCCCAGCTCGTTTACAGTACAATTCATTTCATTTTTTATAAATTATTTTCTTTAATCTTTCTAAGTGACCACATGATTACACCGAAGAAAATTTAGTTCGTAAATTGTAGGACCAGAAAGTGTTATATCGAGGATTTTTACTATTTTTAGTTTTCTGATGACGTCTGATACCGAGGAATTGAAGCTCCCAAAAATGATTTCAGAGTAGGTCCCCTGCCCATTGGACCTACTTTGGTTCAATGGGTGTAATCACCGTCCAATCAAAATAAGATTCGTGCGCTTTACATAAACATTCGTGCAGGTCTGCTTTAATTGGCGTGCGCACAGATCTTGATACTAATCGGACGGTGTTAGAACTAATTAAATCCAAAAGTAGATCCGATGTCCAATGGACCTACTCCTATCAGCTCAAAAATTAGCAAGGGCATGAAATGATGAAACCGAGATAGAACATGGCCCGACTGTACGGAAGCCATCGCACAGCAGTAGCACACAAGTTCAGAAAGAAAGAACATTTTGGTACACTAACCATCAGCGTCTATAACGCAGCCCCACTTGGCACTTGTTTGTCATTCGTTTGACTGGCTGCTCCTCGTGATTTGCGCCGACCGTTGCTTAATTGCATTTGTATGTGTTGGCATGAGTCTGCCCTATAGAATGTTGCACTTGCTTTTTCCATCTAGGTCAACGTAGTATGGTTAATTTGCTGCTCAATGATCCTGTTGTTTCTGCTTTCTATCGTTTTGTGAGCGATATTGAGTTATTGAAAAGGTGACAACTGACAAGGGACTACATATAATTGCCAACCGTTGGCAAGATAAGTTACAATTGATATGGTACTTATTAAAATAAAAATAATTAATTTCCATGTAAAAACATAGAAATTTATTTTATCCTCATAAATTGGATTAAAATAGGTTTAAACTCATTAACTAATTGGTACTAGATAAAAAAAACAATCAACATAATAAAAAATAATAAAAATAATATAGTCTTACATAATAAAAAATAACAAAATAATATTATTTTACGTATTAAAAACAACAAAGTTGGTCCGGATCCGTAAATTTTTATAAAATTTCTATAAAAACAACAAAATTTCTATAAAAACAACAAAGTTTCTCATTAACAGTATGTTTGAACTGGTCTGGCTAGCTTTTCAGTTTCAGAGAAGGACAAAACAATTTCTAAGAAGGTGCAAAGTAGTATCGGATCCGTATTTTTTCATTGAATTTCAAAATTCATGGAGGGGCAACTGCCTCCCTCTGACTGTGTGTGGGTCCGCCCCTGTTCAGAACATTCATTTTCAACAATATTAATATAACATTTGAAAGACTATTTTGCCCTTCAATCAAAATTACTGTGTCTAACTCCTCATCGTCCTTTCCCGCTAAGCCGCCCCCTTTGTTCTTTCCCGCTAAATTGTCCCCTTTTTTTTATCCTGCGAACTTCTCCCTTCGTGCGACGCTTAAATCCTTGTTTAAAGTATCTCATACGGAGACAATTTAGACAAATGCGACGAAGGAAGATGCCTCAGCTCAGAAACATGTGATGAGTGTCCCTTCTCTTCTATTGAGGCCCATCGTTCTTTCACCCTTATAAATTTATCTAACTGAAAATATGACACTAATATCGTTACTGGTACTAGTCAAGTAAAATATGAACGAAAGGACAACAACACATATGCCAGTAAGAACAGTGCTTTTCACTGGTACCTGGGTTTCTTATTTACATTAGAGGAGAATGGCGGTAACAATCCGTCTCAGGCTATTGTCATTAGTATTCTATGCTGGATTTAAAAAAAAAAACAATCCCTTGTCGGTTCGAAGGTGATTGGAAACCATGATTTTTATTAATACGCTCGCAAAAATAAAAAATATCAAATCTGTCCTTGATATATACATATATATATATATTTTTAACGTCCTGACCGCCTCTTGATTGGGCGGTCCACTGTTCAACCAAACCGCCTCATGTTTGGGCGGTCATCTATGCATACTAGACCGCCCCATTGTGGAGCGGTTTAGATGAAAAAGAAGGGGTGGGGACGGTTTAGTGGGAAAGATGATTGAAGGACAAAAATGTCTTTAAATATTTTATTAATATTAATCTTAAATTTGAAGGAGTTAAATTAACTAATGAGGATATAACTAAAGTTTGAATCGTAAAGAGAAAATATCTAAAGTTGTAGATCTGTAAATAAACATGTAATCTTGTATATATTTCAGTTTACTTAACTAGAACTCTAGGAGGTGTAGTCAAAACATTTTTCTATTTTTTTATTTAAATATTTTTCTATTTTTAATGAAATTTCTGGTGGGCATTTTCTATTTTTCTATTTTTATGCATCGTTTATGGAGTCAAGTCGATATATATATTTTGTGTTCAAGTTGACCATTAATGATTTTTGCATCCGCTACCCAACTGTTGCACAGTCGACGACCCAGATCTCACCTTTTTTTGCATAGAAGATTCTGATCACGAATAATTGTCATTAAGATCTGATTATAATCTTTAAATGATCATATATCCTCTTATTAATATCGGATTCGGATAATTTCTTTAATACTGTATCGTAGTGACGAACAAAAAAAAATATTAAATGTATTATATGATTGTCCTTACAATTTTTTTAATCTTTTTTTTCCAATTTCAGTAGGATTTTTTTGTAACCATCTCGGCCACTCGCTTCAAATTAATTTTTTTTTAGGGCAGGTGACTTAGTCACCAGCAAATTCATTAATTAAAAGAGAGTATTTACATAACCAGAGCAGGGGCGGAGCTAGGAATTCATGGAATGGGGTCAAAATTTTTTTTTTTAATAAGAATAGTGAGTGAGAGAGATAATATAAAATAAGAAGTGTTACATGTGAGCTTTTGATATTTTTTTTATTTAAAAAGTTATAAAATGCTAGAAATCTCTCAAATTATACACAAATCATTTTTTTTAAGAATGAGGATCAATAGTATAAAATTTCACAAAAATTATGGGAGTCAATTTCTTGTACCTCTAGTATTTTACTACAATTTATATAAGAGAAGTATATTTTTAGTACTAGTTTTTGAAAAAAAATATGGAGGTCAATTGACCCCATTCTTATAGTAGGTCCGCCTCTGAACCAGAGGATTGGTTCATAAGAAGAAATTTACAACACTTCACGTATTACTCAAGGTTATGTTTTTTCTCTCACGAATAATTTCAGTTTTCCCAACCAGTAATTGAGAAGTAGCTCTTGGACTCCAAGACTTGGAGTACTGTTCATGGAAAAATTTATATCCATATTAATAGCATTTGTTTTCCATATTATTTATTGGAGAAGGAATCTGCCAGATTCGTCTCCTCTTTACAATAAAGAGTATGAATATTGTCAAATAGAACAATTATAATTAACACACTCTTGGGACATGTTTCTTTGTCACGGAATTATATAGAATGAGATTTGACAGAGATGGAAATTCACTTTTGAAAAAGAACCTATGGGTATGAATATGTACGGGATTTGATTATGAGAATGTGTTGAAATGAATGTTCGGTTGTACCGTGAGATTAGCTGTGAGAAATCTTATTTTCTTTCTAAAATAATTGATATTATGTAATTAGTTTTATTAATAAAATTATTAATAATGTAATTAAATAAAATAAGATTAAACGAATATCAGCCGAATATGGATATTTATCCCCAGATGAACTAAGGGCAAGTATCCTCTGCGGAGTTCTGCGGAGCTTTTAATCTGATCCGTTCGTTTTGATCGGACGGACCAGATCAGATTTACGGAGTATTTTAGCAGACAGGGAAAATTTTGGGAACTTTATTTATTTTTTTCAATTCAAGCAAGATCTGTTCTAGTCCGTTCGATCAAAACGAACGGACCAAGTTAAAAGCTCCGCAGGACTCCGCACATTAAGACTCCGCAGAGAATACGCTTCCGATGAACTAAACCTCGTGCATGTTTGTCCCCAACCGAATCCATCCATATTTTGTTTTTTTTACCACCTATCCCACCGGTGAACTAAACCTGAAAACTAGCTAGTTAATTATCAAATCATCATCTTGCAATAACAGTGCTGGTACATGCCTCGCGTATCCTTCTAAATTAACCAAACCATATCGGTTTAAGTTTCTCTTTATAAATTTCAATGGCGCCTCCACCCTAATTACACGTTCTTCTTTAGTTTTCTGAAAGTCACTAAACAGTTCAAGAGTGGCATCTTCCTCGATCTGATGAAACGTACTCAGTTGCTTTCTTTTGGAAATCATAAAATGCATCCCTTAAATCCTGTGGTAATTGTTTATCTTTCACATTAGCATCTTGTAACCATACATTGAGGAGGTTCTTGTACCAGTGGTCAGTTTTCATGCCTTCTTTATGGTAATGAGAAACTTGGTCCAATAAAGGGAGAGATTTTATTTCTGACTCTTTTACCCTTCTCAAACCATAGGCCAACCAATTTTTACCAATCCTGAGATTCTTTGCATCCCATATCTCTTCCTTTTGAGAAGAAAATAATCTAACCTTCTCCTTTAACTTGTGCACAGAACGCACCTTAGCAGCCCGACATTTTTATTTATATCCAAAGTTAATTACAAAATAATAAAAATGTCCAGAGCCGTTTGATTTTATTAAAAATATCCATACCGGCCAGAAATAAGGTAGATTAACAAGTAGGATCCAAATTTATATCAGGCAAGTAATTATGAGAAAAAAAATATAAGCTTTAAAATTTGACTACCTTGGAGGAGTGATTTCAAATGAATAAATCGTTTGGGAGATCCTGCAAATAGATTGTTAGCCCAAATGATATTTTGGGCCTTTTAGGTTTTAATGTTGGGCTTTATGGAGTTCTCATTTATAGTTGGAAGCTTGTAAGGCAGCTAAACAAGAATGTGCATTTCACCCATTGTTTTTCTGTTTTAATACTTGACTAGAAGGCTTTACTTTATTATATCTATTGTTAACACAATATAAAACATTTTTGAGAGAAATATGTCTAGATTTTTAAATTCTCTAAAGGATTCCTTATTTGAATTTTGAACTCGAGATTTCTTATATAAAAGATTTTGACTTTGAGTAGAGTTAAAATAAACTATTGGTTTTGTACTCCAATCATGGTCTACATCATTTTGTTCGTTTTTAAAGTTCAAATAGTCAGTCTGAACTGCTCAACATGATCTTCATATTAAAATGTGCTTGGAGATCAATTTTTATATTTTTTGAAATTTTTTTACTATATTTTTATACGAGGAGGGTTCTTACCTCATGTCTTTCATACCTCATCATATCTGATATTTTATATATTTGTTTTTAAAGTCCAAACTGTCGATCCGAACTGCTCAACATGATATCCATACTAAAATATATTTGAAAATAAAATTTTATAATTTTTGGAAAAAATTTACCATTTTTTAAGATAGGTTGTTTCTGTACCGTTCAAAAACAGTGATTTTGTACATATCTAAAAAATAGTAATTTTTTTTCCAAAAATTATAAAAGTTCACCCCAAGCATATTTTAGTATGGATATCGTATTGAGCGGTTCAGATCGACAGTTTCAACTTTCAAAACAAAGATATAAAATATGAGATATATGATAAGGTATGTAAGGTATAAGGTATTAGAACCCTTCTCTTTTTATATAGGTACAAAATTACTGGTTTAGATGGTCTGAAATCTTCTGAAAACTGTGATTTTGTACTTATCTAAAAAATAGTAAAAAGATTTTCATAAAAAAATATAAAATGTGGTCTCCAAGTATATTTTAATATGTAGATCATGTTGAGCGGTTCAAATTGACAGTTCGGACTTTTAAACTGAGAAAAAAAATGTGAAGTATGATTGAACCCTGCAAGCGTTAAGGATGAAAATGAAACTGCTTCGGAGTGAATAGTTTAATATTATATTTATATCCGTATTTTATTAAGTGGATATAAAATATAGATAATAGACTAATATTGAAACTTAAAATTAAATTCAACATAATTAAGTGGATATACAAGTAAGAAACGAATAATCGACCGATACATACATATATGAAATGAATAATTGACATATACTTCTAATAAATATGCATATTTAATAAAAATAAGTATTTTAGAATATTAAAATAAATTTTTAAAATAAAAAAATGATAAAAAAAAATGTGTATAGTAGTTGATGTTTATAATAGACAACAAGTATATTAAATACGAGAGATTTCAACAAAAATGAAAAATAAAAATAAAATAAAAATTGAGATGCACAAATAAAAATTTCAACGATTAGTTGTCTTGTATATAACAAACTTCATAGCATATACTTTTATTTCGGATTCCGATAATTTGAATATTTGCATTATTTTGACAATTAAGTTTAAATTCATATCTGTGCCACTATTGAGGATATGAATTATACGAATAATTTACTTACACACACAGGCATAACTAAAATTTGAATATGAGGAGAGGAAAACATTATTCCTAATAGTTATTTTATACTGTATATTTTTTTTGGTAGTTTTGTTATTGTTCAAATTAAAATATAATAATTTGCAACAACGAATATATAAATATTGTCTTGTTTACACCCCTAGCAACAGGGGCGGATCCAGGATTTTCGTCAGGGGGGCAAAAAAAATATCGAATCGGGTTTAAATACCTAATCGGATTTTAATCCATTAACTAATTGGGTACTCGATACAAAATAACATTTTAACTTATACTTTCCAATACTTTGATTTATAATTTCTGATGCTCTGAGTTATAATTCTAATTACCAATCAAAATTCAACAAATTTATTTCAATTTTAACCTTAAATTTAACCCGAATCAAACGTCCAGAGGGGGGGGGGGCAAAAAAAATTTCAAGGAGGGCAAAGTCGGTCGAGACCGATAAATCTCCACTAAAACTCAAAATCCAGAGGGAGCAGCTGTTTCCCGGAACACTCTGGGTCCGCCCCTGCCTAGCAAGCGTGCGTTAGAGGCCTAGTTATGACTAATATTTGACTTTGTTCCAGAAGAAGAATAAAAAAGTTACAAATTTCTCTCACTCATACACGATTAATTAAAATATTATAAATTATACGAAGATCTCCTAAACGATTTAGTTGCCCCACCTCAAAATTTTTATTCCAACTGTATTATATAACTAAATAGAAAAGACTCATATGTCATCTTTTGTACTTTATTATTATAACTTGAATATATAGATAATCCTTTCTAACATAATTAATTAAAAGATTATCTTTTATGTAAGAAGTTGTAAGTTTGAAATTCAATACCTATATCTAGAATGTTTTGAAAAATTCACTTTATTAATTTATCATTTGACTATTTGAATTATTAAACGATTTGCAATAATTTTTTTCTAACATTAGTTGTATCTCAAATAACCTAAAAGCATCTACATTTATAGTATTATGAGAGTTTCTAATCTGATGTGGCAGTTTCTAATTTAGTTTCAGAAATGTGAAAAAGTTTCATTTAGAAACTATGCAGGAAAGTTTCTTATTAAAAAACTGTTTATAAACTCCACACTGGCCAAATGATTGGCTCAAATTATTTCTTCTTTTTAATTTATTGCTAACGTGGTTTAATAGAAACTCTAAAATTAATTTCATAAATATGAGAGTTAGAAACGTTAGAGACCTCAATTTCTAAAAAGTGGTTAATAGTTATTTATAAACTTATTTGAGTTGCTGGAATATAGATGCCCTAATTATCTCTACTAGCATGATTTTGAAATAATTTATGTGTTTAAAGTTTAAACTAAACGTGAGTGGAAAATTCATGACTCAGAAGCCTTTTTTCTTGCATCATACTCAAGACAAAAAAAAAAAAAAAAACAAGTTGTACCAAGAAAAAAAACAACACAGGAAAAAGCTGAGTGTAATTAATATTATAAATTATAGGAGCCCACAGGCATGCTGATTGAAGTAAATTGAGTCCTTTGAGGCTTTGACAGTTTTGACTCCAAGTTATATTGCAATTTGCAAACCATACTCTATGGGCAGGAGTTGCTTGAATTTGCAAACCGGGGGTATATATATACTGGAGGTGATAGTTGTGTTTTTGATGGAGAGATGATTTTTTTGGAATTTTGTGTAGCATTTTATTTTTAGAAATTATTAAAAATAATATAAGATATAAGATGTATTGTGTAATATTTTAATCACACATAAGGAACTGAAATTTTGGTTTAGGCCATTCTAAAAGAAATGAAAAGAAAATTCAGTTTCTAAAAAAAAAGATCTATTACCATACTCCACACACAAAGCTACACAAAATTCTCGAAAAGTCTTTAAATAAAAAATTCTGAAAAAGTTTCTTCCCTTGACTAGCAGAAAAGCACGGATCCGACTCTGCTGCTTTTCTTAGAGAAAGCAGGGTCTTGTTTTTCCGATTCCAACCATTCAAAATTTTTCATTCGTGTATCTCGATAAAGAAACTTTTTCGTACACAAATCTCAACGAATTTGAATGGTTAGGATCGGAAAAGCAAAACCCTGCAGCAGCAGAGTCTGTTCCAAAAAGCACTGCCAACTCCGAGCACCTTAGAGAACATAAAACAAAAGAGATAAATGACGTGGGATATTCTATTGCAACAAACTCTAGGTGCAGTCTTTTGTAAATGAACCAAATTTTTTATGGTTCTTTTAGGATTCCTTAAGGAATTGAAAAAAGAATTCGTTTTCTTCTATAAAATCAAAATATAGATACAATTTATCTAATATCTTATTTATTTTTATATAATTTCTATAAATAAAAACTCTGAATTTTTTGGCGTCTTTTTTATTCTTTTAAAGTGACAGCAGACAAAAGGATGGCCCAGCGACATAAACCGTCGGCAGCTTGAATTCATATCCTCTGCATTAACTCAAAAGAGAATCTTTTGAGTTAATGAATACTGACTGTCTGATCTATTTTAAGATTCGTGTGAACTAGATCTGCACTAATATTAAAGGGCCTCTATGTTATAGACACGAGCCGGATTGGCTTCGTTTAAAATCAAACGGTTGAAATTCATTAACTCAAAAGATTCCCTTTTGAGTTAATGCAGAGGATACGGATCCCGGCAGCTTAGCAGCCACGGCTAAGACACCTTTCAAAGAAAGACAGACCATCGGCACATCCTCTCCAGTATTGTAGTAATTTATCTTTGGCCTGAATAAGAAGCACAATGGAGACCATGACCATGAGGGATAATTTAAAATTTTAAATACATCGGCTTTTATTAATTTCAGAATTTTCATATATTTAAAGTATTTTACGCCAAATTTCATTATTTAAAGTAACAAGAGTCTTAAAGATATTTCGTTTTAAGTTGAATATCTCAGTAATTAAAAAAAGTCATTTATGCATAGAGAGAATAGTATATAGAAAACTGAATGCTCTAATTATAACTTAGTTTAGAATATTAATTAGAGTAGTTTAGAGAATTTTATGATAATAAAAGAATAGATTTAGAAATTATAGTCATTTAACCAATAGTAAATATATTTTTTATCAATAAAATTATTAGTAGGCATTTAAAGTTATTAACCTTAAAAATAGCTTAGTCTGGTTACAATCTTAATTTAAAAATTGCAAATTAAATTTTAGTTTCAAATTGGAGGGCTCTGAAAGGTAGTCACTGGAGAAAAGCATAACCCACTGTTTTGAAATCCAGCAATGCAGCCTGAGGTAATTAAAAACGGAAGAATCAAAACCAAGCGCTCATTAATTACTACAACCCATGGCCGGATGAGTGCGTATCCTCTGAGATACCTCAACTTTTGCGTGACCGACGTGTCCGGTGCCTATTTGGGAATAGCGCGGGGGCCAGTATTATTTGTGCTTCGAGATTCGTGTATAACTTATTTGAATAGCTGTGATCTTCCATAAAGTCACGCAAAGTTTGAGATATCTCAGAGGATGCGAATTTTGGCCGGATAGCAGCTTGTTCAATAGATCTTTTTCAAACCAAAAGCTATTTATCCACCTATATATACATCTCACATCAAAACTGCTTCATCATTCCATAAAACCAATTAAGAAAATCGATTCATATTCTGAATTTGCTTTCATGGCGGCGATTGTTCTTCTCGTGTCCGAGCTACTTAAAACGGAGAACACTGATTTGCTTGCTCCTGCTAAATACTATTCGAATTCTAGTGCATCCAGTAGGTCTTTTGGAGTTGCTTGTGGTGTCACAGAAAGGAAAAGAGGAACCAACGGCAAGAGAAATTTGAAGGGCCAAGATCAGGAAAATGGTGAAACTTTGGAGGATGTGAAGATTGCAGTCGATTTAATTTGGCCTTGATTTGAATTGGCGGATTGAGAGAAAAACAGCAACCAGTTTTTTCAGATCCAACTATTTAAATTCGTCGAGATTTGTGCATGAAATAATTTCTTTATCGAGATGCGTAAAATGAAATTTTTTGAATGGTTGGATCTAGAAAAGCAGCTTTTCTGTCAGAAAAACAGCAGAGTCCATTCCTTGAAAGAGCGCAATGTATTCACGCTCATATTTTTGTTTAATTTTTTTTTTTTTCCTTTCAACTGTTTTGTTGTTTGTATAGATCCAAAAAGGATCGATCATGGTCCAAAAAGGATCCAAATTTTTTTTGTTTTTTTCCTTTTCAACTGTTTTGTTGTTGATTTGAATTGGCTGATTTAAATCGGATTTTGATGTTGTATGTTGCTCTAAGAAGTCATGGATGTTAATTTATATATTATATAATCACAAAAATGAATCTAATACAAAACTCAAAACTTTTAGTCTAGAGTGAGGCTATAGTACCATGCATAACGCATATTAGTCCGTATTATGAATCAATATTTTCATTTTAAAAGTCCAAACAATCAATCTGAACTGTTCAACATTATCTCCATATGAACATGTGCTTGTAGATCAAATTTTATAATTTAAAATTTTTTTTTTTGATAGGTACAAAATTACTTGATCTAAAAATTCTAGACCATTCAAAAGTAGCGAAAAATTCTAAAAAATTTAAAATTTAGTTTGCACATACATTTTCGTATGCAAATTATGTTGAATGATTCATATCGACTATTTGAACTTTAACAACGAAAATATTGATATATAGTACAGCCATGGGCGAACCTAAAGAGGGCCAGGGGTAGGCAAATGTCTACCTCTGAATTCAAAATTATTTTTAGACTCATTGGTATTTTATATTTTTGCCTTCACCTGAATGGAAATAAGGCCTATCACTTAATTTAATTCACGGCCCAATAGAAAAAAATTGTGTGATAAAGAAAGACAGTCTAGACTGATTCGCGTAAAAAAAAAGAAAAAAAAAACGCAGCCTGTTTCGCTACTCCACTCAAAAGAATTGTTGATTTACCAGGAGACCACACGTGAATGACCACAACACGTTAGTTACGGCGTGACCACACGTGACGTATTCAAACGTAACCGGTCATGTTTTATCATAATTTAGGTTAGTTTATTCAAAATTAACCATTCAATCAAAGATCTAACATTCCTAATTAAACGTGACTCACGTGATCACATGCCGTGCTGTGTCAAATTTTCAAAAGATTGTCACGTCACGTGAATGGTCATGGCACGGAACACGCTAGTCACGACACGTAACCAGCACACTGACACACGTGCCATGTCGTGCCGTGACGGAATCGTGTTGTGCCGTAACTTTTTTAGATCCCTATCCATTACACTTCATTCGCCGGGAGAAAAAAAAATAGTATATTTTGTGCCTACTCCTGACCGAAATTAAATCCGCCTCTAAATACGCCCAAATTTCGCAATATGCATAGTACCGTAGCCTCACTCTTTGTTGCATTGCAATCGAAGCCATTCAGTAACGGTTTGATCACATTGTTGGAGCGAGTGAAGGGGCATTGCACAAAGCATGCACAGATATTTACATACCACGCAAACTAGGAGGGGGAGCAAGGACCGATGCCGGTACCAGGCTGGTACCATCCCGGATGGCCTACTGGTACAGATCACGGGTGTGAAATGCCGGTAAAGCCTCCGGCTCTGACACAGTGACTCTCTATTGTGCTTTCTTGTCCGAACAGTTCGATAATTAGTCTTTTTAAGAATCTCAGTAGAATATTCTTTTAAATTTTTAGTATATATTCGCAATTTCAAATTTCAAATTCATCTTATCTTTACGAATAAAATAAGTCTAATTTTAGAAGTAAAAAAAAAATTTCATGTCAATCATTTTAGATTAAATCCAAAAATATAGAGTGAAGTTACAGTACTTTGCAAAAGCACGATTGGTCTGTGCTATAGATTTATATCTCACTTTTCAAAATCTCAAAATTTCGATTCAGGCCGCTTAACATGATTTCTACACAAAAATATATTTGAAGATCAAATTTTATATTTTTTAAGATTTTTTTACTAATTTTTTAAATAGGTAGAAAATAATTACTTTTAATTATTACAAACACTAATGTAAACAAAACAGCAGAACTGTAGAATCTCGCATAATCACATCGTAGTCCCTTGGCCGAGTCTCGCGTTGCTCCGCTAGCAATTCCTTGTCCATTGTTGTATTTCAATTGCTCCACTAACAATTATTTGTCCATTGTTGTATAATCAATTGATGTGTCATTATGTCAATGATGGAATCAGAGTAGGTCCGATGGGCAATGATGGAATTAGAGTAGGTCCGATGCCCATCGGACCTACCTTGGTTCGAAGGATGTGATGACCATTTGATCTGCATCAAGATTTGTGTGCTCTGTATCAAAATCTGTACAAGTCTCCGTGCGCATAGATTTTGATGCTAATCGTATGGTCGTAGAGCTAATTGAACCTAAATGTAGGTCCGATGCCCATCGGACCTACTCCTATCTCGTCAATGATAAGCATTTGCACCGGTCTGTTATGATGGGAGACAACTCTTCAGATTTTTTCACGCCACAATGGTTCAAAATCTTTAGAACGGGTGATTTTCCATCTATTTAAAAAAATAACAACCACGAAACTTTATCTCCAAATACATTTTTATATGAAAATCGTGTTGAAAAGTTTTGATCGATCGTTTGAACAAGATATTGATCATAGCACGGACTGTTCCACTCTTTGCAAAATACCGTAGCCTCACCCAAAAATATATATGATTTCCATAACCACTGAAGACTATTTATTTATTTTTCTCCAATACAAATTTATATTGCCGAACGAAAATCCTAAAATCCCAAAAAACAATCATATTATATTAAAGAGGCCAATGAACCCGTTGCTCAATTAAGGAGGTATCGGTTGAGCAGCAAAGGTTCGTGGTTTAAACACGGATCCGTTTGCAAATGGATATTAATCAATTAGTTTGATGCTCAAGACATTTAATATAGCTATTACAGTTGTATGCAATTTCGCTGTAATTTGACAGTGGGTCTTATAACGAACATTTCAATTTGATAATAACAACATAGAAATGTTCCAAAAATATTACTGTCACAAGGTCTAAAGAGTATACATTACTATAAACTAAAATATTTCATGTCAATGAAATAATAACAAAATATTGTTTGTTCATGTTTTACATTTCAATTTTGTTTTCATAAGGAACTGGATCCAGATCCATCTCGGTCATTTCGATTCAAGGCTCCACTGTTTACGTAAATATATGACAGCCTATTAGTAAATGCTGATGAAATGCTCACAGGAGAAAATCCAGTATACCCCGTGCCGATTTTTGCCAGACTAATGTCTACAATGTACTTCAAAAGCTCATGCTTTTTAACAAACGGTTGTGATTTGAATTCCTCTATTGGCATCCACTGCATATATATAATAAGTTAGAAAGGACTAATTATATTCTACTGAATGAGTATATTATACACACAGGCGTTCCTTGAATAACCTCCAACTTCTGGTTTGGTCCCTAATTTTAGAAGTTCTTGTTTTGGTACTCGTATTCACATTACCATTTTTATAACTACCATTTTTATACTTAGAATACAAACTCTGTGATCAAGTTTAGTGCTTAGGTAATAATATTACCAATGTCCACCACCAAACTCCCATTGATAAAAGGTGATATGATAGGCACCCTTAGTAAAATTTACTGCAACTAAAATTACAATGTATATATATGCCCTTGATACTATACACAGGTACACAACTCAGTCCAAAGGGAGGTGATTTAGGTGGTGCACAGCCTCTTCAGATCATACCAGCACATGGAGTGAGAAGAGCAATCACATACCACTTGTATGTAAGCTGTTTCAGTATATGCATGAATACTTGCTATGGGATGTTTAGGTCGGTATCTGTTCTTTTGTTTTAGGGATCCTTTTGTGTAGCTTTGGTATAATACCAAGGTTGGTTTTGCAAAAAGTGCCATTGCCACTTTTTGCAAAAAGAAAAAAAGAAAAAAAAAAGAGTTGCATTGTACATAATTTGTAAAAATTGATTTACCCGAGCAGCTTCTATCTCTGATTCTTGAATTTGAATGTCGGAAGAAAGAGGGCGTAGCATGCATATGAAGAAAATATCTGACTTATCAAAGAACATCATGTGGCTTTGCCTGAAGATTCACATTTGATTAATATAATTTAAACAACATGATAGGATCAAGTGGAAATAAGGACAAGCTTGCATATTTTCAAAAGAAAGATAATAAAATAATGACAAAGAAGCATTAGACCATGATTCTTCTTTGTACTAATTGATTTTCAAAGCAATTTATAATCAGAGAATCCTTCACAAGGCAATTCAGCAACAAAACAATATCAGATGGGAAAATAAGACAGATTACCTGAATGCAAGAACCTCCAAAAATTCAGTATCTACCTGAGACAATAAAGAACATTTTAGATAGCTGTGATTATTTTGCTATAAATAACACTAGAAGATGTTTGATTATCATTTTACTTTGCATACCCCTGTCTCTTCTTTTACTTCTCTTATTGCTCCGTCATGAATGTATTCACCCTGCCAATAAACCGGACTGTCAATGGCTGACCTATATTATGTAAAGATTGGAGCTATGGTAATATGCATATTACTGATCGACCCATAATATGCATCCATATCTCTATTTCCAAAGTTTAGATAGTCGGTCTGAACCGTTAAACTGAAACATGATTTCCATGTGAAAATATACTTGTAGACCAAATTTTACATTTTTTAGAATTCTTTTACTACTTTTTTAAATAGGTAGAAAATCACTGATTTTGAATGGTCAAAATTTTTAAATCAAGTTACCTATCTAAAAAAATAGTAAATATATTCTAAAAAATGAAAATTTGGTCTTCAAGTATATTTTAATATGGAGAGAATGTCGAATGGTTCAGATTGTCTATTTATACTTTAAAAACGAAGATATATATGAGTCCATAGCGCGGGCCATTGTGTAATATGCATATTACCATAGCCTCACTCTTATGTAAAAGCAAGACAAATTTTCAAGTTTTGAATGAATTACTGGATCAACAACTCCTGTTACAAACTTCCATATGCCAGTGCCCTGCATCTTACCAATCTTCTCTTGCACGACCAATACCTAGACAAACAGAAAATTAACCTTGAGAAGATAGTTCTTCTAAAAACAGTGAGAGAATAAATTGTAATTTACCTCTTTTTTGTTATTAATCACAAAAGCGCCAACACTAACTCGATGACTGGCGTTTAACGGCAGAGTATGTTTTGTATCAGGAATCCAATACGCAAGCATCAAGTAGTTCGGCTCAGCATGATGGTACCAAAATCCTTGCTAAAAGAAAAAATAGATTTGACCAAATTACACAAAGCCCCTACTGTATCCATAAAATTGTAAAAGGGCCTGACATCAGAATATGCAAAAAAGCTCACATATTGTAAACTCAAAATAGTCGCCGCTACCATTTAGTAAGATTTTAACAATATTTGTCTTATTTGCTCAGAAAGGATTAAGAACAATGCAATAACAAAAGTATCCTTAACATACTTTCAAACCGGGATATCTTTTTCCTATTTTTTTAGAAAGGAGTACACACGATGATGACAGCTTCTTGAACAACTAAGAGTTTAAGTCAATACTAGTTATTAAAATATAGAGATATACCTCTACTGCCGGTTGAATTAAATTTGCAAGGTTGATAGGCATTTTTATCCAGACACCCCTAATTCCCTGGAAGTGGAACAACTTTTTATTAAAAAAAAAAAATAAGTAGCACAAAACAGAAAAGCAAAATTTTCTGGAGAAGGAACGATCAGTGACAGCTAACAACAACATTGAAATTGTTACAAGAACTTAGTAACTGATCTTGGTTGTAGCCTTGTAGGCTATTCATGGTTGCAATACACTTATACTCCTATGGTGCCTTGACATATTGTACAGGATGAAACTGGTTCTAGTCCATTTATATGACGTACTAGTTTGGTTTTCTGTTTGATTTTCTGCCACTAAAGTTCTATAATGTAATGAATAAATGTATTCTCCTCTATCTGAACAAATATCCTGGTGCAAAGCATTACATACCAGATTTACATAAGTCTCAATGCAAAACTTATAGAATAATTTTTTGCATAAATACCAACACATTCTTAATTGCAAGTACCAAGATTTTTGGTATTTGCAAAAGAAAAAGGAGTGTATTTGCCGAAGTGCTAGATTATGTTGAGTATCCCAGTCCTAACAGTTTTGTCTTAGCATTCACACATCTCATTATCTTTGCACAAAATATTGTTAACTTCAATTTTGCTAGTATTTAATAATTGACTAGAATTAGGATTTTAGAGAAATGATAAAACAAAGATATTATCCTAAACAAAATTAGGTAAACAACTATGTTAATAGCGTTGAAGAAAGGACTTCAGGTTCTTTTCTAGTTTCTGCAAGGATCTTTCAATGTCAAAGCCAGTTGCAGATTCTTCTTCTTTTAAAAAAAAATGCATTTTACCACTGAAGGTGCTATGTAATATACAGACAAATAGTGGGTGCTTATTTGCAAAAGTTTAGAGAAACAAAAGAATAAACCTGCTTTCTCCAGTGAGAAACAGAAGCTCTCAAGGAAGAAGCAAAAGCAGTAGGATCCATTGGGGCTTTCATCTCAACAATTACACCTTCATAATCATCATTTACAAAAGTCAACAACTCAACATCCTGCCCTTGCTCCATCAAAGTTGAACCCGCAACTGATGACGGGTTAGCCATGTTAGACATGGTCCTTGTGCTAATTAGCTTCCTTGTGTGCCTAACCTTAAAATCTGAGAGCAAAGTAAAGATGGAAAAGTCTTTATACTGTTTAATTTCCCTGTACATTTGATCTCATCCAACAAGAGCCTTGATTTCTGGGTTTTTCAAGAGGCCAATGCAATAATTTAAGAAAGTGATCTAATGATTAAGACCAACATATATCCTGTAGATAAGGAAGCATTGCAAATTTGCAACAAGGCAGGTTGGAAGCATGACTGTCACTTTGTAGTTTGTACTAATGCATGGGTCCCGAGATGTTTAGAAAATATAGAACAAAAAGACAACAAGAACAGTATTCATTCTTAATTACACAAGAAAAATATCTCATGACAGTTTAGATATTTTATTTAATGCCAGAAATCATAATCCACATCTCGAGCTCTGCACTAAAGCTCAAATTAGACTCTTTGCTTTACAACAAGGTTAGACATTAATTTTATATTCTACAGCACTGATTTGTGGAAATTTGTCAAAGGTCAAAATTTAAGAAAAAACAAATGATAAAGACCATGACTTGTTGCCTAAATTTTTTTGAGTTAATGCATGGGTCCAATGATGTTAACAGTTGACACACAGAATATATACTGAGAACAAAAGCAGATATTTAAGTCTATCCACCATTCAGTAGGACCAGTATCCTCTGTAATATTGTACAGAACAGTAATTCACTTTACGGCCCGGATTTACTCTCAGCCGGTGCCTATTCGGGTGATTGGAGGGGGCAGTATTATTTGTGCTTTGAGATTCGTGTAAAGTTAAATCTGACGACTGAGACCTCATCGTATTTTCTCGAGTATTACAGAGGATATGAATTCCATTCAGTAGGTATACACTATACTTCTAGTTAATTACACAGAATTGAAGTTTTTTTAAAACTCTAAACTGCTCCTGAGTTTAGAATCTTAAATTCAAAGCATGAAATTCACAACTATTGCAAGGATGCTATTTTTTGTCAGTTCTAAAACAAATCCATCACAACTCAAAAAAATCATTGTAAACGTACAATAACAATCAGCAGTGCTGTAGTCTGTAGAACTTCAACCAAAATTGGTGGAGGGAAACTAATAAGAAGATAGAAATTGAACAAGGATCAAAGCAGTAGTACCTCCACTAATGCTATGGCGAAAAGAAGGGTCGGATCGGAATGTAAGCCGAGCGGGTCGTAGGAAGATGCGATTTCGAGCCGTGCGAAGCGCAATCCCAGTCTGAAAAGAAGAGAAGAAGGTTGCTCGAGAGCTGAGCATGATCTTTATAATATTGGTGTCAAATGCTGACGAGAGCAAAATTCCAGCTTAGTAAATTTGGGGAATATCTCGTCGCCATTTCCCTCTCACGATCGAAATCCTCTTTCAGATTCTATGTACAATCCTATACAAAATCACTGACAACAAATAAGTAAAAAGCTATAAGCGGGCCCGGAGGAAAGAAACATCTGGGGTCCATTTGTCGGTAACTCGTCACAGGGACAGTACAGAGAGTCTGAAAGAGAAAACGGACTCTCCCAACATATGGTGGGGATCAAGACCGCGCCTCGGACCGAATTCGTATTATCTGAGTTAACTAAAATTTTGGTTTTAGATCTGGACCGTCCGATTTAAATCCCAAGTATATTAAAGGGCCCTGTGCCCCTATGTATTACATGCATGGGCCTGATTGGCCCGGATTCTGATCGAACGGTCCATATATAAACCCAAACGATGCGTTGATGCAGATAATGCGGTGCGTTTTCCTCGGTTAACTAAGTTTGGGAGTTTCCATCTGCTGCCACTGTGAGGGATCCGTATCCTCTGCATTTACTCAAAAGAGAATCTTTTGAGTTAATGGATTTCAACCATTTGATTTTAATCGGAGCCAATCCGGCTTGTGTCTATAACATAGGGGCCTTTTAATATTAGTGCAGATCTAGTTCACACGAATTTTAAAACAGATTCGACAGTTGAGATTCATTAACTCAAAAGATTCTCTTTTGAGTTAATGCAGAGGATATGAATTCCACTGGGAGGCCCAGTTCGGCTTCTTGAAATGGGAAAGGAATAGGAAAATTTGAACATATTTTTTACTGTTCACGTTGAAAAAAAATTATTATTTTTCCACGTGAATAGTAAATGTGCCGAATCTGTGATGATGGTTGTAATGTGTCATAGTCTGATCTAAACCGTCGGATCAAAATTAAAGCGGAGATGAATGTTTGTGAACACAAAAATGGGAAGGACGTACTATTAATTTGATCTTGTGTGGCATGTTTGGTGTTAAAGTGAAGTTTATGTATATAATGCAACGTAAAAAAAGTTATCTTTTGTAATTTTTTTTGTAAGATTGTTGATTGTGTAAATTGTTTTGATCACACAAATATAATGTCAATTTTCTGATGGTTTAGGGGTGCAAACGGATCGGATAGTGATAAAACCATATCCGTCGTTTTTATTTTTCGGATACGGATACATATTGGATAGTAGAAAGATACAAATCGGATATCAGATATCCATACATATTTTCATAATATATATTAAACTATATGGTATATATATACTATTCAAATATGAATAATTAAAATTTAAAACCGTATATGTATCCGTATTCGCACGGATATTCGGATATCAGATATCCGTATCTAATTTCAAATCTGAATACGAATACGGACGGATATTATCCTGTTGGAATTAATTTCTATTAATTACAACATATATGGGCTTATATGTAATATAAATATATATTGAATAATAGACTGTCAAATATATAATTAAACCCGTTATGAAGTGATCAAATAAGTATTGTTTATTGGGTTCAATATGTGTCATGAGAAGTGAAACTTTTAATGTGTAGAATGCGTATTAATAACTTTATGATTTAGTGATGGTCCAAATTATGTTTCAGAATAAAAAATGACATCGCCTTTTCATAGGAAAAGAAAAAAAAAAAGATGAACATAATGAGTTTTAAAATACAATTAGAAGTCAATACTTTTCTTAAATAGGAAGGCCACCTTAGAAAATAACACGAATTTATCAAATATCAACATCTGCAATTTATTCATACCGAAGACCCCTAATTTTAATTTTCAATTTGAGTCTAATGTTAATGACAACATCAATTGAAATTAGAATAAGCAGTGATGGTAACACTTGAAAAGATATAGTCAAGCCAACTGGTCATATTTTAGGAAAGACCCCTTATATTTACCATATTTTCTCTTACTCATTTTAGCTACTAATATTTTTTTTTTCTATTCGTCATGACCTTTTAGTTGAATGAACTTTTTTTAGCGTACAGTGTCTCTAGGAAAAGATAAGTTGAATATTAAACCCAACTGGAATAAATTATTAGAAGTCCTTGCAACTATGCTGTGATATGGAATAAAATATTGAGCTTACCACATTTTTTGTACGATTTAATTGTAGAGTATTTTATTTCATTTGCAGATAATGAAAGCCAACTTTCTCAAAAGGCCAAAGGCCAGTGCTATTTTGGGCATAATAATTGCATTGATGATTGATCAGTGCAGACAAATATTTTGTCTCTTGCTATCTAATTTATCTTATTTAAAACTATCTATTGTAGTTAGGGCTGTAAACGGACGTGGGTATCCGGACAGATATCCGCTCCGAATCCGTATAGTTATCAATTACTCACAGAAGATATGTATCCGAATCTAATATCTAAACGGAGCGGATATTCGAACCATCCGAAACTCAATAAATATTTTCGGACAAAAGAAATTGTTTTGTCTTCAATGGAATTCGAACCCATGTTATGTGGGAAGATGATCTAAACAACCAAACTACAAACCACTACACCACACTATTTTTTTTTACTACTTCTTTATTTTGTTTATTATATTATATCAATGGAATATCTTATATCTCCCATCTTTCCAACATCAATCTCTCTATCAACTTGCAATTATTCATTTATTTTCATATTTAAATTTTATTAATTATTAATTATATCTTAAAGTTCATATAACTCAATTATCCGACAATTGTTCATCTTGTATCTGTATTCAAATCCGTATCCGTGGATTATCCGCTCCGTATCCGTATCCGTTAAGGCGGATTTGATTTTAGATTTTGACATCCGTTTACTATCCGTATCCGTATCCGTATCCGTATCCGTATCCGCTCGATGAACAATGGATACGGATTTGGTATCAGCATTATCCGCTCCGTTTACACCCCTAATTGTAGTCTATTCTCCTCTAAGTCCTCTTATTTATGCTATATAATGTGCGTAAAAGGAATTCCTTTGAAAGGAATGGTTTTAGCTTCTTGTATTTACTTATTTTCTTTGGCAATCTCTATCAATAAAGTAGATTTTGTTCTGCTTTTAACCATGTGATTTGTTAATTAAACGATCTAAACTAAGTAATTATTATATGCTTGAACTTATTTATTTATTTATGCAACTTGTAGAAGTTGTTTGAGATTTTGTAAGAAAAATAACTTTTTGTTCTTGTCTTTTTTGAGAATTATTTAGGTCTGCAAAATATTGCAAACACTTTTAAAAAAAAAAATCACGGCATGCTTCCGTTCATTTATAATCACATAAAATACAGATTTATTTGGCTCTGAAATCACCGTGTCAATCATAAATTTATATTGATTCATTCATTCAAATAATTAGCTGTTTGTCCGAATCAAATAAATTTTATTTTGTTTCATTTTCACTCCTTGTTTATATAGGGAAAGTTTTTTATTTTTAGCAGACTTTGCTTCTTTTCTAGCTTTTTATAGTCATTTTTCCACAGAAAAATATTAAATAAAAGTTTTTAACTATTTTTTATTTAATTATAAAATTCAAATTAAAACTTAAGAAAAATATTAAATAAAGTTTGAGATTTAGTAATGTTGGAATCTGAAATTTTGGCTCCTCATTTTCAATTGAAAAAAAAAATCAAATGAGAATTGTGATTTAAAAGTTTGACTTTCTTTTTTCATATTATAAAAACTAAGTATGACTTTCTTTCCTCATCTTATTGAAAATTTAAATTTCTCATCTGTGTCAGAAAAAGTTTGGTTAGTCGAAATTTGAATTTTTAGTCTTTCTAAATTTTATAATTCGTTTAAAACTTTTCAATGTATTTAATTTAAAGTTTATATTTATTTAATAATAAATTCGGACATGACAGTTCATATGTGCATATCAAACAAGCTTAAATTTTTATATTATATCTAGAGTGAGGCTATGGTGCTATGCATAGCACGGATGGCTAGTGTACTACGGCTCAATATGGTACTTTTTAAAATCCTAACGGTCGATCCGACCGTTCAATGTGATAACCATATGAATATGTACTTGCAAACTAAATTTTATATTTTTTCGAATTTTTTTACTATTTTTTCAGATAGGTAGAATTTTGATGATCCAGAATTGTCAAAAAACACTGATTTTTCTACCTATATAAAAAAATAGTAAAAAAATTCGAAAAAATATAAAATTTAGTTTGCAAGTACATATTCATATGGATATCACATTGAACGGTCGGATCGACCGTTAGGATTTTAAAAAGTACCATATTGAGCCGTAGTACACTAGCCATTGGTGCTATGCATAGCACCATAGCCTCACTCTTATATCTAGCTCAGTCTTAGTCTTAGTCTTTGAAGAATGAATCCCAATCAAAAACCAAAACAAGTAGCGTGGAATATCTTGTTACGAAAGTATGTAGATATCTATTTAGTTGGTTTAGGCCTGTTCGGCGGATACATGAGCAGGGGAATGGATAAAGCAACTGGAAAAATTTGAACTGATTTTTACTGTTCACGTGGAAAAAAAAATTCACCAAGTAAACAGTAAAAATAGGAGTGCAGCCGAACAGACCTTAATAGTTCGTAATGTGTTGAGGGAAACATGGAAAGCATATAGAATTTTTAAAGAATCTAATGCTTATGCCTACATAGCCGACATTTTTATTAATACCCTAAGTCTATTAAAAATTATTAAAATTATCCACGGTCCCAAATCTTTATTAAAAATACCCATACCGGCCAATTATTGGCCGGTATCGATTAAACAGCCCAACCGGCCAATAATTGGCCGGTTCCGTGATCTTTTTTTTTTTGCCGAACCGGCCAATTATTGGCCGGTTCCGTATTTTTTTTTTTTTTTTTTTTTTTTTTTTAGAGAAAAATTGCTATAAATTTATCTATATATCAAGCAACACCATTGATGTTTCTATAAATTTAACCTCAGAATTGCGCTCCAAATAGATTTATTGTGACGCAAATGTGAGACGACATTTATGATGGTTATACTACTGAAACTTTTATGACTTAATTATTCCTATTTGGAAACGGATTAAATAATATCTGATCCGTTTTCATTTCTACTAGTAGATATTATTTTTTTGAGAAATTTATATATATACCCATCATAAATTGTTCAATTAGATATTTTTCCATCAAAATTTTAGAATTAGTTATTTCTCCATCTAAATTCACTTAAATTATTAATATCCCCATTTATTACTTTAATTACTTAAAAATTAATATTAATATTAATAAACAATTAAAAAGACAAATTTGCCTTTCAAACAATGTACCATCTCTCTGTCTCCCTCTCCCTCCCTTTTTTTTTATGTGAGAAAGGATTTTCTTCCACAAGAAAATATTGAGCCATCTGGCACTGGCCACATCAAAGTATTGTGCGGTAGTTGATCTCTTTCAGATCCAATACCAGCTTTAGGTTTTTAGCGGGTTTCATATGATTTTTCAAATAATAAATTCATATAAATATAAAACTGAAAAGTGATAATTTTTTCTTGTGCTCGTAGAAAAAATAATGTAAATCACATCTATTAGTTTTATTTTGACATATAAATTTTAAAAAATTTATATCAGAAAATTAAAAAATATAGGTATAACGGATTAACCAAACACAAAAAATGAGACATTTGAATCCTTATAAAAACGCAAAGACATAAAAGTTCGAATCGTCTTATATCTTAAATCAAAGAAGAAATTCCAAAAATACGAACCTTGACATTGGCTGCAAAAGTGCAAATTGAAAGTATGTTAATAGTTTGAATACGAGTTACAGTAAGGCAATGACAGCGGAGTCCGAATCTGCTGCGATCTTGGATGGGATCGCAGGATTCTAAAATTCCGAATCAACGGTTCAAATTTTTCTGTGCACGGATCTGAAAAACACTTTGGACAAGTAAATTTATCTATATATCAAGCAACACCATTGATGTTTCTATAAATTTAACCTCAGAATTGCGCTCCAAATAGATCGTCTCTTGTACACCACCCGGTACAGTAATGCAACTGGTTTCAGCCGCAAGTTGCTTAATGAAACTCTTTCTAGTTACAGGGACACAACCCAGCCATGTCCAAATATGCCTTAGCACTGGAATATTGAATGCCTAGCCAAGCACTAGTACAATGTTCATAAGTGTATATATATAGATTGAAAAGAATAATGATGGCATACCCCTGACTTTTATGTTACATCTAATTAACTTTTATAGTACATATATTTGAAAATTATTATTTAAATTAAAAGATTAAAATTGTAGATGTATTTTTTTTAATTCTTAAATATCAAGTGTATCACATTTGGGTCGATTTGAAAAGCGTATAGCCTTCCATAAAAAAAATATAAAAAAAAATTTAACAGTACAGTTTTCATGGCAGTATGATGAATGACCAATCAAATTTAAAATTGACTCAATAAAATTTGATCCGAGATTTTTATTTTTACCCCAAAAAAAAAATATTTTAATATAAATATATATATATATAAAACAAAAAAAAATATATATATATAAAACACAAAAAAAACTCAAAACAGAATAAAATTAAGAACAACAATACGATAAGTATAAATACGGTTTTAACATATCAAGGCAACTTCAAAAATCATGAAAATTTGCCGACATGCATTCTTGACTTCGTAGAACAGGACTGTGAAGTTTCATGCAAAATCTCAAAACAGACCGTGAGATATCATCTCTCAAAAATTGCTCGAAATGCTGAAGGTGTGCGTCCGAGCCCTACTCAGCACCTCTGGTTAACATATCAAGGCAACTTCAAAAATCATGAAAATTTGCCGACATGCAGTCTTGACTTCATAGAACAGGACTGTGAAGTTTCATGCAAAATCTCAAAACAGATCGTGAGATATCATCTCTCAAAAATTGCTCGAAATGCTGAAGTTGTGCGTCCGAGCCCTACTCAGCATTTCGAGCAATTTTTGAGAGATGATATCTCACTATCTGTTTTGAGATTTTGCATGAAACTTGACAGTCCTGTTCTACGAAGTCAAGACTGCATGTCGGCAAATTTTCATGATTTTTGAAGTTGCTTTGCTATGTTAAACAGAGGTGCAAAGTAGAACTCGGATGCACTTTAACTTAACAATTCATACAAATAAAATTCATACAAACCTCTAGCTTATTCAAACATATTTTAAATTCCAAACCAACTGAACAACATAATCTCCAAACACAAACTAAACTAATATTTCGAACCGATAATATTCTTTTATCTCCACGCATCTCGGACAGTCCTTTTCAAACCGTAATTTTTCTCTAAAAAAAAAAAAAAAAAAATTCAGAATTCAAACAGTAATTTTTCTCTAAAAAAAAAAAAAATCAGAATTCAAACCGTAAATATTATTTACGGTTTGGGTATAAATTTTTTTTTTTTTAAAACTTGGTTATTTATATTAAAATATTTTTTTTTGGGGTAAAAATAAAAATCTCGGAAATTTGATACAAGTACTATTTAAATAATTCAGAACATATCTAAATTTTGAATAATATTTTTTTTAAATATATACATATCGTAAATGTTATAAGATGTACTAGAATTACCCAAATGGAATGCACAACAGCATTTCCCTAATTCAAATAAACTTACAACAAAAATTATTCATAACAAATATTTAAAAAAACAATTCAATTTTTTTGTGTTAGATTTCATTTAAGCATTTTAGCAATTTTTCTCTAAAAAAAAAAAAAAAAAAAAAAAAAAAAATTACGGAACCGGCCAATAATTGGCCGGTTCGGCAAAAAAAAAAATTAAAAAAAAAAAATATCACGGAACCGGCCAATTATTGGCCGGTTGGGCTATTTAATCGGTACCGGCCAATAATTGGCCGGTATGGGTATTTTTAATAAAGATTTGGGACCGTGAGTAATTTTAATAATTTTTAATGGACTTAGGCTATTAATAAAAATGTCGGCTACATAGTACATACCTCTAAGAAAGTAAAATATAGAAAAAAAATATGATGAATTTTGGAAAAGTATATCCATACGCATAGATATAATAATTTTAAGATAGAGAATTTTTTTTAATATAGCACTCCGACTTAGTGTTATTTTTAAATTAGCACTAATCCGAGCCCATCCAAACGTACAAAAATGAATCCCTCGATATTTAAATCCTGGGGCAGACCCAGGTGGTTCCAGGGGGCTGCCCTCCTGGATTTTGAGTTTTAGTGGCGATTTATCGGTCCCGACCGACTTTGCTCCCCCTGAAATTTTTTTTGCCCCCTTTTGGATGTTTGATTTGTAATTCGGGTTAATTTAGAGTTAAAATTGAAATAAATTTGTTAAATTTTGATTGATAATTACAATTATAAGTTAGAGCATCAAAAATTACAAGTCAAAGTATTAGACAGTATAAGTTAAAGCATTGTTTTTTATCGATTACACAATTGGTTAATGAATTTAAACCTGATTAGGTATTTAAACCCGATTCAATATTTTTTTCCCCCGACGAAAATCCTCTGTTTAAATCTCCACTATTTTCAAAAAAGAGATTTAAATCTACAATTAATATTTACCGTGCAATATTGAGTTCAAAATTCAAACCTTAATCAACATATATAATTTTTAGGTCAAATGTTTAACACTCTTTTTTCTAGAAAGCTAACTATATTTTTAAAATTAAATATTTTATTTTGGTCCTAGATATATATTTCATTTAAATATTTCTTGCACCCTATTTAAGTTAGTTAATATTTTCTCTGGAGGTATACTCTTTATGAAGCAATGAAGACTGGTGACTATCACTAATTTAAAATTATATAATATACATATAATTAGGAGGTCTCATTTGCTCTGCATCATTCTAAAGGTCAGATAATTGTTAGCTACTTTTTAGAAATTAAGATCTTTAAAGTTTCTAACTCTCACATTTCTGAAATTAATTTTAGAGTTTCTAAGTTAAGTCAGTAACAAATTAAAAAAGAGAAAAAATTTGAGCTAATCATTTGATCAGCATGGAGTTTACAATTTCTTAATAAGAAACTTACTGTATAGTTTCTAAATAATAAACTCTCATACATTCCTAAAACTGAATTATAAACTGTCACATCAGATTAGAAACTCTAATAGTACAAGAGATGTAGATCCTCTGAGAGTAGTTAAAATAATGAAATTGCTAATAAGAGTTTATAGTATATGTTAAAGGGAGGTCAAACAGTATTTTGTATAGTAGAGAGAGTTTTGAGTTACAAAAGAGTAGTGAAATTTTAAATAAATAAAAGTTTATTTGAGTTTATTTATTTCTCCATTCAACAATTAAAATGCGAGGATGGATCTTTTGTGTTAGCCTGTTAGGAATCAAATCTGTTGCGATTCTCTTCTCATGAACAGTAACACTGCTATTCCTCCTTTTCCGAATCTAACCGTTCAATTTTTTTCGAGAACGAATCTCAAAGCAACTTTTTTTAAGAACTGTTCTGTGCACATATTTCGAAACTGTTCAATAGCTGTATTCGGAAAAAGAGAAATAACAAAGTTACTGTTCATATTCAAGAATCGCAGCAGATTTGGATCCTTTGTGTTAGTCTATGCTGACGAAATTGCAACATCATGTGGATAGCATAGACGCAAAATTAGGAGACAGATTTTATTTTATATTATTTTTTTGGCAAAGATCTGACGGAAATTTTGTTGATGATAGAACTTCATAGTTATCATTCTCTGTATATGCTTTCAGAGGTCTCTGTAGATTGTGATTTGAAATTTTTGGATTGAAACAAGAAAGTCAACTAATTTATTGGTCTAAAAATTTAGCTAACATTTTTATAAACCCTTAGACTACTAGCTTGCTTCTTTCGTCATATATCTGTCCAAGAATGGTAATTTATATTTATATAATTGACTTCTTATATAACAAAACTTCAAGCAATCAAATGTCGCTAGCACTATCATCCATATAATTTGTCAGATCAGCCCAAGGCACTAGCAAGAGAGCCATAAATTATTGTCTACAGATATATATATATATATATATATATATAGAGTTGGGCTAACTTGCTTTGGAAATTAAAGGGGGCATTTTACTTTGCACTCATATCTTTATTTTCAAAGTTCAAATAGTCGATTCGAACCTTCCAATATGTTCTTCATATTAAAATGTGCTTGGAGACCAAATTTTACATTTTTTGGAAATTTTCTACTTTTTTTTTCAGAATTTTTGAAAATCATCACTTTGTTGAATTTTTTATTATTTTTTTATTTATTGAAAAGTTGTGATTTTCAAAAAATCTGAAAAAATAGTAAAAAATTTTCAAAAAATGTAAAATTTGGTCTCCAAGCACATTTTAATATGAAGAACATGTTGGAAGATTCGAATCGACTATTTGAACTTTGAAAATGAAGATATGAGCGCAAAGTAAAACGCCCCCTTTAATTCCCAAAGCAAGTTAGCCCAACTCTATATATATATATATATAGTGCTGGGCTTAGCTAAGCCATGGAGTAAAACGACTTGGTGCTCCACGCCTCATTATTTCCATTTTGAAAATCCAAACGACCGATCCAAACCGCTCAAGTTGTTCTCCATATTGATATGTGCTTGGAGACCAAATTTTACATTTTTTGGAATTTTTTTACTATTTATTAAGCCACTTTGAAAATCACTGATCTGGCGGTCCAGAAATTTTTACTGTTTTTTACTGTTCATAAGGATTTTCAGATTTTCAAAGTGGCTTAATAAATAGTAAAAAAATTCCAAAAAATGTAAAATTTGGTCTCCAAGCACATTTCAATATGGAGAACATGTTGGAAGGTTCGAATCGACTATTTCAACTTTGAAAATGAAGATATGGCGTGGAGTACTAAGTCGTTTTACTCCATGGAGTAGCCTAGTCGGACTCTATATATATATATATATATATATATATATATAATGGCTAATATCAAAACGTTTGTTCTTAGACTCAGGAACAAATGATTCAGTTCTCCAATTTCCAAAGTTCAAACAACAAATCCAAACCGTTAGATGTTCAATCTATATTAAAATATGCTTGGAGACCAAATTTTACATTTTTTGGAATTTTTTTACTATTTATTAAGCTGGTTTGAAAACCGCTGTTTTTCAATGCTGCAGAAATTTAATAAAAACAGCGATTTTCAAACCAGCTTAATAAATAGTAAAAAAATTCCAAAAAATGTAAAATTTGGTCTCCAAGCACATTTTAATATAGATTGAACATCTAACGGTTTGGATTTGTTGTTTGAACTTTGGAAATTGGAGAACTGAATCGTTTGTTCCTGAGTCCAGGAACAAACGTTTTGATATTAGCCATTCTCTCTCTCTCTCTCTCTCTCTCTCTCTCTATATATATATATATATAGATGAGCTACTGTGCTTTGCAAAGTAAAGTGAACGGTTTACTTCGGGATACTTTTTGGATTTTCAAAGTCCAAAACGTCGATCCGACCGTTCAAGTTGATATATATATTGAAATGTGCTTGCAGACCAAATTTTACATTTTTTTGAATTTTTTTACTATTTATTAAGCCACTTTGAAAATTGCTGATCACATGGTCCAGAATTTTGTTGCACTGTTTTTTCTGGACCATGTGATCAGCAATTTTCAAAGTGGCTTAATAAATAGTAAAAAAATTCCAAAAAATGTAAAATTTGGTTTGCAAGCACATTTCAATATGTAGATCAACTTGAACGGTCGGATCGACGTTTTGGACTTTGAAAATCCAAAAAGTAGCCCGAAGTAAACCGTTCGCTTTACTTTGCAAAGCACAATAGCTCATCTCTCTCTATATATATGCATATATTTTATGATTATCGGGCATTGCCGACAACATATATATTGATAAAAAGAGTATTTACAAATCTAATTAAAGAAAAAAATCATCCCTCGACTCACTAACTATACATTCGGTTGAATATTTTATTCAGAAATATAAATGCCGTCAAGCGGAACTAACACAACAAAATGTAAAAGGTTCTCAACCATTATGCAGCCAACTCTCAACTTCTAGAGCAATGTCACTGATCAAATACAAAACCGGTCTTCGTTTATCTGAAAACATATGTCAATTTATTTCTCTCCATAGTGCCTAAGCACCTGCCGCTCATACCACATGCCACACAATACTCCGGCTTTTTTGGAGTCCCAGCCCAGATAACAACCATAGATGTTGTATGTCCTCCCCACCTCGATAGTAGATCCTGTTTTGTGCCATTAAACCCCTCCAAAACTGTTTTGCGTATGTGCAATCCCACATAATATGGTCTTTTGTCTCTATAATGTCCTCCCTACATAAGTGACATCCCGTAGGGACGGGGCATTCTCTGTAAGTTAGTACCTCCTGCGTTAAGATTTTATCATCCAACATTAGCTAAATAAATATCCTTACCTTCATTGGACCTTAATTTTCCAGAGTGCTTTTTGCATAGCCAGATAAATATCCTTACCTTCATATGGTGCATTGCCCCGTATGCCGAATTGCATGAGAAAATTCTCGAGGTGGACCAACCCTATCTCGTGGTCCCACCGTCAGGATCCAATGAACAGTTAAAAAACGGTAGGAGTTTTGCCAGATCCTTGAAAAAGAAAGAGGAGATGTCTTGCCTTATCAACTGAATCTGAGCTGTTGAATCCAATCCATGCAGCGATTTAACCATATTTGCCCATAGGGACTCGACGCATTTTTCAATATTCCATAACTATTTGGTTAGAAGTGCGTCATTTTGACATTGCAAATCAATGATGCCCAACCCTCCATTTATTTTCATTGAGCAGACCCTCTCCCAATTTACTAGACAGTGACTGCTTTTACAAATGTCATTCCCTTTCCACAGAAAGTTTCTTCTCATTTTATCGATATGCCTGATAATCCCTACTGGGACCTTGAAGGCCTGCATATAATGCAAAGGCATCACCGAAAGGACAGCCTTAATGAGTGTAATCCTTCCCCCGTATGATAGGAAACCGGATGTCCACCCCTCCATTTTCCGTTGTACTGCCTCTATCATGGGTTGGTAATCAATCTTTCTCGGTTTTGTGATCGATAATGGTAGACCCAGGTATCTTATTGGTAATTTAGCCGTTATACTGCCTCTATTATGGCCGTTTGAAGTTTCGTCGTCGTTTTTCGCCTTCTCAGTGAAGATATCATCCCCATTTATATGTAATTTAGCGTAATTTAGCGTATTTTAGCATAATTTAACATAATTTAGCGTAATTTAGCGTAATTTAGTGTAATTCAACGTGATTTAACATAATTTCAAGTAATTTAGCGTATTTTAGTATAAATATGCTAATTATATATCAAAAAAAGTAATCTAACAAATATTTAAAAAACAAGTTCGAATTTTTAGTGTTAGATTTCAGCATTTTGTTATTCATAGTGTCTCTAAAAAAAAAAAATTAGTACCGGTCATTAAATGGCCGGTATGGATATTTTTATAAATTCCCAACGTTAGTGGGTATATTTATTAATTTGTAATTAACTTTGGATATTAATAAAAATGTCGGCTATGTACGTACTAACTTTGAAGGAAATTTTTTTTTTTTTCTTAAATAAGTTTAAACTAAGAATTCACAAGGCTATATTAAGGCTATAATTAAACCTGAACGCATAACCACAATAAGGTGTGGAACCAAATCAGAACCGTATCAATAATAATATTTAGTTTCAAGAGCTGAATTATTGATACTCAAATTAAGATCAATAATAATATTTTCCTTAACAGAACCATATCAGAAGTTTGCTTGTCTTGTTCATTGGTATATCCAAGTTCACTTAGATCTGGTAATTGTTAGCATCTTTTTTATAAATATCAGACGCTCAGGATTATGCAAGATACGTTAAAAAAACCAGAGGGGTTTTCTTCCGGAGTAATGAAAGAGGCTTAGTTTGGCTTAATGATGTTTATTGCACAACTAAGGTTTGTTGGCACCGAACTGAAGTACTAACAGTACCGACAAATGACCGGAAAAATTTGAGTTTTGTGAAACAGAAATCCTTTGTTTGACTAATGCCCATGCCAACCGCAATGCATGGAACAAGTAAAATTTCCCTAATCTAGAGGCAACACAAGCAACTGTTCAATCAGTACAACAACAAATCCAGCGAGAAATCTGAACCGTACATTTGATCTATGGCTCGAAAGAATTGTGATATGATCAAACGGTTCTGATTAATTGTGAGATCTAATCAAATCCTCTTTAATTACTAATTAGTCTTTATAGCTTTCAGTCAAATATATATATCATTATAAGTAGAAAAAGGTGCGAAAGCAAAGAGGAAATAGATAATTAAAGAAGGGAATATCAATAACAAGATAGCTCCATTTGCGGTATTCATTCATTGAATATTAACCTGCTTGTTAGGGGAGATGGATAGGTCTCAATTGTTGATATTTTCCCTAAATTGCTTTTTTCTCATGACAGTTTATTTGTTTTGACTTAGTAATACTAAAAAGTATAATTACACCACATAATTACACCAAATCATAAATGTGGCCCATTTTAATTAAAAACATGAACACACCCACAATTGACATTTAAATACACCAAATCTTTTGAAGACTTCACACAATCCCCTACATATTCCCTTCTCATGAGTAGCAGTGTAGCAACCGTATACTTCCATCTTGCAAAGCCATCTGTGCCAGCAATTCAGGCTCCATTTGCCTGCCTCCAGCTTCCATAAAACACCATGTCCTGTTTGTTATTCCATGCACTCTCCGACAAATGACCGGCAAATTTTGAGTTACTGGGTCCCACCAGCTACAGAAGAGGCCTGTACAAAGGCACAGATTAATTGGCAAGACAAAAAAAAAAATCCTTAAGTTGACATTAATGCTTGCAGTACAGAGAACAAATTATCATCATTGAATCCTACTTCCAATCATATAGCTCTTGTTATGATATTTTATACATAAGAAATAATTTATGCTGAGATGGCAGAAACTAGTAGACAAGTCAACTTATTCTTCACTAGAATTAAAGTTCTTCAAAACCCTAATTGACAACAGCAGTACCTGACTTTGTTTTAAGCATGATTAAAGTCGGAGCGACAATTGTTGACCTCCTCAAACTTTTGTCTCAACCTGGGTAAGATAACGGGCAACGCTGAATCAGGCTTTTCTTTTAACAGTCCCACCATCTCTACACCCCGGTCTCCGTAGAGTTTCTCAATGAACCTCTTGTTCCCTCCTATTTAAAAAGAGGCAAAAAAATCAATTAGCCAAAAAAGTCACCAAACTTGTAACAAAAAGAGCCCCTAATGATAAATGTACCTGACAAATAGCTCTCCATAGGCTTGACCGAGCCACGGTTCATATCATTTATCCATATTTCCACCTGCTTTATCGTGGATCGGACAATCTCTAGCAGCATGTCGAGTTCAAACCTATTTAAGGGAAAGAAATTATAATTTAATTGATATTAAACAAAGAAATAGAAGGAGAGCAAAATAGAAGGGAGTAAAAGGGCCCACCTCTTGTCTTCATTCTCGAGGAGATCTTTTTCGTGTTCATTTAGTGCTCTGTGATAATTAGTATCTCGGTGTATCAGCCTAACTCTGTCATTCAGCACGGACCGTTCCAGATCAGTTTGGTTTGTCGAAGGAGGCTCCAGATCCTACACACAAAAATAAAAACAATCACTACAACAACAACAACAACAACAACAACAACAACAACAACAACAACAACAACAAAGCCTTTGGTCCCAATTAAGTGCGGTGAAGTGCCCATTCATACAACTGTAGCAGTAGATTTATGATAAATATACTCACATTAAAAGGACCAACAAAAGAAGAGGAAACCAATAATTTGGTAAGGTCGTCAAGTGTCTCGGGTCATTCTAGTTTCACGTGGTGCAAGGCTGGGTATCAAATCAATCAGGTGGAAGACTTGGGTTCAGGTCAGGTTGGATCCAAGTTGAATTGGGTCGCGTTCAGGATGCAGATTGGTCTGTTCCAATTCAGTTCAGTTCAGGAACAATGGTCAGGTAATCCATCAAGGTTGGGCAAGAGTTTGCTAACTGCAGTGGCTGTAGACCTAAAATTTTTCTGATGCTGTCACTACGTCATGAGTACACCAGAAGTGTACTCGTTCTTTTGGAGACAGTTGTCTCGACGTCATGCACTACTGGAAATGGGTAAGGGTTGGGTCGTTGTAAGGTTGGATCAAAGTTGCAGGTTGATCTGGTTTAGTGCAGGTAGGGTCCAGTTCATGCAGGTCGGTCCAAGTTGTATTGGATCCTCATCAAGTCGAATTGAAGTGTACATTGGTACATCTGATTCAGGTCAGGTAAGACACACAATTCAGGTGTCAATGGTCGAGTCGTCCTTCCAGGTCGGGTTAGAGTTTGTCACCTCCAGTGGCAGTACACATAATGCGCAAAATTTTCTATGGGATGGCACACAAGAAGTGTACCTGTTCTTTCGGAAACAATTTAGTCAAGAGTTCATTAGTATATTAACAACTAGTGATGCAAATCAAAAAGTGTACCTGTTCTTTTCTATGGCAAGGCACACAAGAAGTGTACCTGTAAGATTGACCCAAATTGAAACAAAACCACATCCAGCTAAGACAACCAACCGACCAAACTTAAAACTGAAAGACTTGACTGGACCAAATATAAGTAGTGTTTCAAATTGCATCAACTCAAGTGTAATTGTACTTTTCTTATATGACTTTTAGTAACACATGTAGTTGATAATCATGAAACCCAATATTATTAAATAGTAATAAACCCATTATAACAGTATTACTGGTAATCCCAGCACCCACTTTCCCCACAGTCATGAAATTGAGATAAGTAATACTTATCTAACAACAATCATTAACACAACAGTATTCACTTTTTTATGAATCTGGGGAGATCAGATACAATAACTAACCTCGACAGGAAGTATTCGATAGTTTGGAGTGACATGAACCTCAGCCACTTTTCCTCTCTCCTTCCTTTCTCTCTCCTCATTTCTCATAGCCATTGTAAATTCTGCACATTTCACCCATTTCAAAAAGATAACTCGGTACATCAATAAAATCAAATAAAAAATAAAAAATTTGAAATGTGGAAAGTTCAGGGCTCACCCGGATTGCATTTGACCATTATGTTATTGTTTATTCCTTCAACAACATCTGTGGACGTCTCAGCCCCACACTTCTGAAGGAGAGGTATTCTCACAATTAACTTTGATCTCTCCATTTTCTCTCCCTCTTTTCCTCTCTCCTCCCTTTTTCTCGCCTCGTTTCTCATATCCATTCCAGATTCTGCATATTTCACCCATTTCAAAATGACAACTCGGTACATCAATAAAATCAAATAAGATATACGATACTTGGAAAGTGGAAAGTTCAGGGCTCACCTTCTTTGCAATTGTCCGGTGCAATGTTTTCTTTTCCTTCAACACTGTCTGTGGCCATATGAGAAAGAGGGATCCTCACAATTAAACGAGTCGGCTTGACAGAAAGAGGGAGAGTGAGTGTCTTCCTCTTCTTAAACTTCTTCACCGGTGAAAACAGATGTTCAGTCTCGGCAGCCTCCATTGCCTTTCGTGTTTTCTTTACCAAACGCTTTACGCGCTTGTCCACTGGAAATCCCGACTCCGAGGTCCTCTCTGCAATAAAAGCTAAATCTTGTAATTACCAACAGAGTTATAGTACTTGATAAAAAACATACCCAAAGCTATCATTGTAAATTTGTAAGTAAGTAAGCAATACCTTGCTGAGCTTGACAGGTAGGCTGCTTCAAAGTCTCCATAAGCTGATTGCATGTCGCTTTAGTTGAGGAGAGATTTGGATTCAACCCAAGGCGGAGCATGGCATCCTCAGTCTGTTGGTAGGAGTCTGAATTGGATGAAGACTTCATGTTTAGCGTGTAGCCCGCTCTAGAAGTTACAGACCCTGATCCGATGAGAGCTTCCGATCCAGATAATCCTTCTTTTTTCATCTTAAACCCCTAAATTGAAATTTGGAAAGGTGTTAAGAAAATAAAACGTAAATAAATAATCACGCAAACAAAGCCAAGAAATATCAAGATTCGGTGCGATGAACTTTAAAAAATGTTGGTCGCCAAGATTTGGTGTTCAAGAGAAAATTTAAGCTCAGAAAAAAAGGGAAAGGGAGGGAAGCTTACCAGCGATGGAGATGCGCAATCAGAAGAGACCTTGACCAGAAGAGGGATGGCGCTCTAGGCTCTCTCAATCGAGACCTGAACCGGAAGAGAGAGAATGTGATAGGAGTCTGGTCGACTGTCGAGAGTACGAGAGAGAGAGGGAGGGAGAAGAGTGATGGCCACAGACGGCGGTAAGGGGAGGAGGTGCAACAAGGGGCAGGGTGGCGCGAGAGAGGGGGAAGGAACAAAAAGAGTTAACGGGAGACGGAGAGACTGATTTTAATTGAGAAATTTAGATATATACCCCTCATAACATCTAAAATTAGATGTTTCCCCATCAGAAATTCAAAATTAGTCATTTTCCCATCTAAATTAATAAACTCAATTTATTAATTTACTCATTTCTTAATTTAATCACTTACAAATAAAGATTAATATTAATAAAATATTAGATAAACATTTTTACCCTTCTTGTTTGTCACAGCCATTCGGAATGGTTCTTATTAGATTTGTTGCGGGTCAGAATTAATTTGAAAACTAAATGGATTGAGAGTGTGTTAGATTTACCATATAGTAAATTTGAATTGATTTTGGAATTCGGAAATATGTTGCATTTTGTTAAGCGAGATAGCGACCTTTAGAAGCTTCAGAGTATATTTTCTATTAGAAGTGGAACCAGGGTGTTTCACGTTTGGATCGTGCAAGAATTAGTATAAGAATAGCAATTTTTGGATTAGTGGCTGAGAATAGTGTTAACTTAAGTGGTTTGAGAATAGTGTTATTTCGGACTATTCCGGATTAGTAGAATTGTTGTTTGGATTATATATTTGGAATAGTAGGAATAGTACTAACCCAACAATTTGAGAATTTCACTAACCCACCTTTTCGTAGAAATAACAGAATAGCGTTGTTCCTGCACTATTCTTACTTTCTATTTTACGTTTGGATCACAACTTTTAAAAATAGCAGAGCTATTCCGGATTAGCGCTATTCTAATCCAATCCAAATGCACCCATTCTTAACGAGTGATGCGTTTATCTCCGAGATTTTTATATATAAGAAAATAAATAAATAAAATATTAAAAATAAGAAACCGTTGAACAGATTTTGAAAAATAAGAAGGCCGCCATGCGGCATGTCGTCCCACAGGGACGCCATCCCAGACTACGGCCCGCAGAAAAACGTATAAAAAAAAAAAAAAAAAAAACGGGACGCTATCCCAGACTCCAGCCCTTAAAAAAAATATCAAATATTTTTTTTCTGCTGTGTTCAGTCAGAAATCTAATAATTTGATCAGATTCAAAATTCATTTTAGAGAAAATGGCTACATGGATTTTTCTTTTCTTTATATCAAAATAAAGGTATGCAAGTCTAGTTTCCAGATAATATCATTTCTCTATACAAAAATATTACAGATTGATACAGTTTTAGCGATTAATTGACAGAGGTCAGAATTCAGAAAAGCTGAAATTCCAGTGAGCAGTCCTATAATTTTGACCAGATTCAAAATTCAATTTAGAGAAAATGGCTACATGGATTTTTCTGTTATTTATATCAAAATAAAGGTATGAAAGTCTAGTTTTCAGATAATATAATTTCTCTATACAAAATATTACAGATTGGTACATTTTTAGCGATTAATTGACAGAGGTCAGAATTCAGAAAGGCTGAAATTCCAGTGAGCAGTCTTATAATTTTGACCAGATTCAAAATTCAATTTAGAGAACATGGCTACATGGATTTTTGTGTTCCTTATATCAAAATAAAGGTAAGAAAGTCTAGTTTCCAGATAATATAATTTATCTGTACAAAAATATTACAGATTGGTACAGTTTTAGCGATTAATTGACAGAGGTCAGAATTATTGGACTGCTCACTGAAATTTCAGCCTAATTCTGACCTCTATCAATTAATCGCTAAAACTGTACCAATCTGTAATATTTTTGTATAGATAAATTATATTATCTGAAAACTAGACTTTCATACCTATATTTTGATATAAATAACACAAAAATCCATGTATCCATGTTCTCTAAATTGAATTTTGAATCTGGTCAAAATTATAGGACTGCTCACTGGAATTTCAGCTTTTCTGAATTCTGACCTCTGTCAATTAATGGCTAAAACTGTACCAATCTGTAATATTTTTGTATAGAGAAATTATATTATCTGAAAACTAGACTTTCATACCTATATTTTGATATAAATAACACAAAAATCCATGTAGCCATGTTCTCTAAATTGAATTTTGAATCTGGTCAAAATTATAGGACTGCTCACTGGAATTTCAGCTTTCTGAATTCTGACCTCTATCAATTAATCGCTAAAACTGTACCAATCTGTAATATTTTTGTATAGATAAATTATATTATCTGAAAACTAGACTTTCATACCTTTATTTTGATATAAATAACAGAAAAATCCATGTAGCAATTTTTTCTAAATTGAATTTTGAATCTGGTCAAATTATTGGATTTCTGACTGAACACAGCAGAAAAAAAAATTGATTTTTTTTTTTATAGGGCCGGAGTCTGGGATGGCGTCCTATTTTTTTTTTTTTTACGTTTTTCCGCGGGCCGTAGTCTGGGATGGCGTTCCTGTGGGATGCCATGCCGCATGGCCGAAATTTTTATTAACAGAAATTAAAAAATTAAAATATCGATATTGAAGAACAGTTTCGCCAGATTTCGAAAAATAACAATTCCGTTGTTTTCGGTAACGTCCAGAGGCCGTTATGAAGAATAACGGCCCGATTAGCGGTTAATTACGCACCACCAACCACGGCTTAAAAAAAAACAGGCCGTTATGGACATTCACGGCCAGGGGAAGAGGGAAAAAAAAAAAAAGTCAGGCCGTTATTGTCCATAACGGCCAGGAAAAAAAAAAAAATTTTTTTTTTTTTTTTTCGAGCAAATTGATTTGTGTGAAATCGCAGCAAATTGTGTGAAATTGTATCAAATTAGTTTTAATTTGATGTGAAATTGCTAGGTTTAATTAGGGTTTAATTTTATGAGTTCGGTATAATTTTGTGCAATTGCCTTGGCATAGTTTTAATATCGAAATTTTGTACCAAATTTAGTGTATTTTATTTTTACATGTTTGTTGTATACTTTAGTTGGATTTGATCAAAATACTTGTGTATATTCATGTGTGTTCAACTCCTTGTAATATTTTTAAATTGCATATGAATTAAATTAGTATAATGTGTGTTCAACTTCTTTTAGTTTTGATGTTAAAGATAAATTATTTAAAATATTATGCATGGTATAGGATGTCAAGCAACTGCGGTCCGAATGACCCTGACATTCAAGATGCATATGAGGCACCACCAAATTCGAACTTGCCAGCATAAAAATTTAGCGAATTGTTATGGATGCCGCATGCACAACACAAAGTCTCGCTGTTCTCTGATACTGTAAGTTAATTGTTATGTATCCCGTAGGCGGATGGACTCCACATTGGGGCTCCCCGGATTCAGCCCCAAATACATTTTTTTTACTTGGCTGAATCCGGGGAGACTTTGTGTTGTGCATGCGGCATCCATAACAATTCGCTAAATTTTTCTGCTGGCAAGTTCGAATTTGGTGGTGCCTCATATGCATCTTGAATGTCAGGGTCATTCGGACCGCAGTTGCTTGACATCCTATACCATGCATAATATTTCAAATAATTTATCTTTAACATCAAAACTAAAAGAAGTTGAACACACATTATACTAATTTAATTCATATGCAATTTAAAAATATTACAAGGAATTGAACACACATGAATGTACACAAGTATTTTGATCAAATCCAACTAAAGTATACAACAAACATGTAAAAATAAAATACACTAAATTTGGTACAAAATTTCGATATTAAAACTATGCCAAGGCAATTGCACAAAATTATACCGAACTCATAAAATTAAACCCTAATTAAACCTAGCAATTTCACATCAAATTAAAACTAATTTGATACAATTTCACACAATTTGCTGCGATTTCACACAAATCAATTTGCTCGAAAAAAAAAAAAAAATTTTTTTTTTTTTTTCCTGGCCGTTATGGACAATAACGGCCTGACTTTTTTTTTTTTTTTCCTCTTCCCCTGGCCGTGAATGTCCATAACGGCCTGTTTTTTTTAAGCCGTGGTTGGTGGTGCGTAATTAACCGCTAATCGGGCCGTTATTCTTCATAACGGCCTCTGGACGTTACCGAAAACAACGGAATTGTTATTTTTCGAAATCTGGCGAAACTGTTCTTCAATATCGATATTTTAATTTTTTAATTTCTGTTAATAAAAATTTCGGTGCCGCATGGCGGCCTTATTATTTTTCAAAATCTGTTCAACAGTTTCTTATTTTTAATATTTTATTTATTTATTTTCTTATATATAAAAATCTCGGCGTTTATCTTACGAGTGACGAGTTAAGTTCACAAAAAGATTTGATGAACTTGGGAACATTCTAGTTCAAAGTATCTAATCTCTGTGACAGAAGCTCTCGTCAGATCAGGGTCTGCGGTGGAAGCTCTCGTCATATCTATAAATGTCAGTCTAATTCTTGAACCCCTCTTTCTTGTAGACATTTTGTTATATGCTTTCTGTACTAAAGCTTTTTAGAGAGTGAGACATTCATTTGTAACTTTCTTTGCGATATATACCAATTGATATTTTGTACTTCTGTGACATTGTGCTTGTTTTTTTTTTTTTTTTTTTTTTTACCTTTCTTATGATATATGTCAATTGGTATTCAATTTGTATTACAATGTAACACTCAATTTCACTCAATTTTATTTGAATTTGATTTAATCAATTTGAGACGAATGATACTTCTTAAAATGTTGCTATTCAATGGTTTTTTAGGAATGTTAGTATTCTCTTTTTGTTGGTACTTACCGATTAAGATGTCACGCGTTGGTATTTATATTCTCAATTTCTGTTATATTTATATTCTGTCAACCTCACATTCTCTCTATTCTCAGTTCAGTTTGGTTCGCTTTCTCGATCTCTTCGAACAGACTTTGAATAAAGTTGCTAACAAAATAACACTAGATTCTAAAGAGCTGGCTGCAAAATGAGACGCTAAAACTCAAAACTGATATGAACTTCTGCTACCATTATATCAGTTCTTATATTGTAAATGAATGAACAAATTTCTAAAATGGTAGAAAAGAAGGAAAAAAAATAAAGAATGATTCATTACAAACAGCCAATAGCCGACAAGAGCCTGTTTATCTCACACAATTTACACAAATGGACAAGAACATCTAGCCGGGTAAAGATTAAAGCAAAACTACAACAGGATAGCAATTCCAAACCCTTTTATATAAATTACAATATTACATGCGTTGATTGGTACTCAATGTTTGTGAATGTTTTACTTGTTTGACCACTGGAACTCAATTTCCAGATTTCGGTTGGGCCCGCTTTTGCTCTCAGGTAGCAGTGTATACTCCCCAGCAACTGAACCGAGCATTACAACACGATCGATCTGAATTGTGACTTTACCAAAGGAACTCTGCAATCATTTTTCAATTTGATAGAAACAAGTCAGATTAAATATTCAGGGGGATAAAACCAGCTAAGTAGATTTAGAATTTTATTAAGATTGCCATTTTAGGCAAAGCATATAGTGGCCAGTAATTAATCATACAGGTCCATAGCCTGCATAATACCACTTTCTCTCAAAAATTAAGGCACAGAAACAGAAGAAACAAATGAAATGATGTGTTGCAATACATATTTATATACCTTTCCCATTTTGCTCTTGTTCTTGCATGATATATGAAGCTTCTGTCCTTTAGGTGGGCTGTCAAAGGCCCATGCAAAGGCTTCATCCCATTCAGGTGCTGGTCCAGTGGATACAATCTGGCAAAGAAAAAATGATATTAATAACAAAAGTACATAAAAGTAAAAATTTCAACAAGGATCCATCCAACAACTCCTTCATTTAAAGGGGAAAGAAAAACGACACTTTGACACAAGATTCTACATTAATTCAAGAAAGAAAGACAAGGCCCTCGACAAAATTTTCCTTCTAATGAGAAGCACAAACTGTATTGACTCACCTCACCATTGTACGGCACCCAACAACAAAAGGTGCAATTGTTAAAGATGACTAGTAACAGGGGGAACACAAAATAATTTCAATTTCTCAAATCTTCCTCTTACCTTGGTTTGTCTAGGTGGATAGCTCCCAAGAGTGATCTTACAAAACGCACTAGGGTTTCCAACCGACTGCCTGAGATTGTTCCCTCGCTTTATAGTAATAGTAAGAGTTCCAGGCAAGCACTGCAAGAGCAGCTCGGCCTTCTCCTGGAAGCGAGGTGGGCCTGACTGAATCAAGTACTGGAGAAGAGGGATTGCCTCGGATGCGGCAACCGACTGGGCCTTGAATACTTCAGTTGGGCATGCTGACCAAGCTTGCCTAAGAAGGTAAAGGGAATCGAGTGCTGCCTCTTGGGTTGCCTCTGAACCTGTTTTCAGGGAGGTGACCAAGTGGGGAATGCATAGGGTTGCTGGCTCGGTAACCCTCAACCTAGGGAAGTTGCTGAGCAATGCATTCAGTGCCTTCAAATACTCTTCATTTGCACTCCCTGCGGCCCATATATCTTTCTCTATGGCAGCTGTACAACAAAAGTTCATATCACTGGAAATCAAAACGGATAGTTCTAGAGAAGTATTTGTTATTGACATCCATATTTCATCTCTTTTCTGTAGAGTTAACTGCAAATTTTTGTGATAAAATTTAATCGAACTCTGATTAAATAGAAAAATATATACAATCCAGAACTAGAAAAATAAGATGGTCATCTACGCCTAATGTACTGAAGTGTTCTTTTATTAAACAAAATAAAAGGGAAAAGACTTACCAGTTATAGCCCTGACAGTCTCACTGGAAGCGTACTCCTGGATGGTATGGTTATTGAATAAGAGTTTAACAAACATGGCAGCTTGTACAGATGTATCAGGATTGCTCGAGTTGATGAGGTCCAACACGACCTGAACTCCACCTGACTCAGCAACTGCTCTTTTATTTGACCGGCTGTACATCACAAGGTTCTGAAGTGCACAGATTGCCACCACCTTCATTTCCTCAGTCGGGTTATCTTCTAGAAGGTTCACCAGTGCCCGGCATGCTGCGACCGCATCGGTTGACCGAGCCAGACTCTCATTCTGGAACAGATCTCCAAGTGCAAGTGCACAGAGTAACCTCCCCTGCTGAGACTGCGTTTGTGGGTCCAGGAGGTACATTGATATAGGAGCAATTGCTGACTTTGCGGCCTTTGCTTCCCTGATTTTAACATTGTTTAGCAAAACTTCAAGAAGCCTTGCGGCTGTCTCTTCACACTGGTGGTTGCGCAACAGGTCCAACAGAGCCTCAACGGCACCGCTCTCGGCCATGGCCTCAGAACTGGTTGAATCATCACTTTCTAACACAACAAGGGCATTTAATGCACCTACAATGGTGTTTTCCATACCAGACCGAAGAAGCTGCACCAGCACAGCAACCGGCACCTCGAGGAAAAACTCAGTGCTGTATTGCAAAATGGTAGCAAGAACCGAGGCAGCTGATTCCCACACGACATGTGGCAATGGAGGTTCAGTTTGCAAGATGACTTTCGAGAGCTCATACACACCGCCTTCTTTTGCAATGGTATTTGCCCATGCTAGTGAAAGATTGGCAAGAGCCTTAATCGCCCTTTGCTGAATGGTTGGGAGGTTTGAGCCAAGAAGTTGGATCAAAGGTGGGATTGCTTGCTCGGTTAAGAAATCCCTGGCTAGTTGTTCCTCTTGAAGGAGATGGGACAAAAGCTCAGCTGCCAGCTGCTGCACAGCTGGGGTCTGAGAATTCAACATGGCAATAACCGGCTCTATTGTTTGGTGGGGGCTTAGGTCATAATCCGCACGGCATTGTGGGTGCTCCAAGATATTTACAAGAACTTGCAAGGCACTGTACTGTCCATCAGGACTGATGTCATACTTGGAGAGGAGAGAGAATAGAGGCTTCACCACTTTGGCAGCAGATGGACCCTTGGCTATGGATGCATTGTTGGTCAAAATTCGAAGCAATTCAGCCAGAGCGACACACAGGAAATCAGGGGCATCATGGAGAATCTCAAGAATGCTTTCAATAACTCCTGCCTTAACCATTTCCAATTTGCACGCAGGGCGGTCCTTGCCGAGTTTCACAAGCGCTCTGGAAACTGACTCGTGAAGTACGTAGTTCTTGCCGAACAGAAGCCCGACGAGAGGGATTACCGCACCATGCGCTGCAACCAGCTCAGCCAGCTGGTCATCATCCAAGAGCCTGTCTAAAGCACGTACAACTGAAATCTGTGCAGGGCTTGATTCAGTCACCAACATCGATACAAGTGGCTCAACACAACGAGCTGCAGCCATGGTGGACCTGATGCGGGTGTTTGAAAAAAGCACACAACATAACTCAGCAGCATCTCCCTTGAGCTCAACAGAACAGTTTGAGGTGAGGATGCGGCAAAGCACATCTACAGCATTCATCTCAACATCTGCCACAGACAAAGCACGTGATGGGTTGTCGCACAATAGCTTGACAAGGGCAGAGATGGCTGCATGCTGTTCCCTCTCCATACCGGTGTTCAATATCTCCACCAAAGGTTGAATAGCCTGTCGAGCTGACTCGCTGTTTCTGACATGATCAGCACCGAACAGGTTTTCCAATGCTTTTGCAGCACTGTAGCGGGAGTTCCTTCCACCAAGGCGTAATACCGCTACAAGCTGATTCACAGCACCGATTGAAGATTCATGACGCCTTATCTCAGCATTGCTGAAGAGGATACCGAGTAATTCAGTTGTGGCCTCTTCAGTGGCATCCTGTGGGCTCAGGGAAAGATACTTGGTGAGTGCCTCAAGAGCACCTGCTTCAGCCATTAAGCTCATATTCGATGGGCTATCCAGTGCTAACTGGGTTAGCAAACTCACAGACAAGACAGGAGCACCGGGTCGATCAGGAATCGGTTTGAGTAGATCAACAAGAGCAGGTATGGCTTTCTTAGAGGTAGCACCAACCCGTATTTCATCTACCCTGAACATTCTTTCTAGTGCAATCTGGTCAGGGTTGGTAGGCAGTTTGAACTCTTCTGAGAGCTCCAAAAGGTCTGCTATGTCAGAATCAGCGCACCCGAGGAGAGAGATAAGACCGATAGTGACACCAGAATTGGCAATTGTTAGTATAGTCCCACGGCTGCCATTGGAGGCCAAACTCGACAGTGCTTGTGCAGCAAAATAACGGTTGGGTTGCTCGTCAGATCTTAGAAGATTGGACAGAACAGGAATTGAGTTGAGTGCTGCATCTGACCGTATCACATCCCTATCTTGAAACAGTACAGCCAGGAGTAGTGCACAGACCCAGGTGCTATTCTCCTCCTTTGATTCACTCTGTTGGAGAATTAAGAAAACTGTTTTAGTTGGCTGAGAGCAATCTTGTTATAATACAATAATTGGAAGATTGAAACCAATTATTTTACCCCAGCCTAAGAATTGCATTTTCTAATGGAATATAGTGTGTATGACCTGAACTGTACACAAGCAGTTAATAAGGATCTTTTGACAAAGTTGACCTCTAATTGCAACAGAATACCAAGTTATGCACAAAAACATCCAAGGAAATGTAGAAATAACATTAAAAAGTAATACATAATATGAAATTAAACTGGTATGAAGACCTAAGAAACTACCAACCCCCGTCAGATCAAAGTGGACATGTACCAAAATTTGAGGCAGTCAAGTCAGCTTCAGTCACTAAAGACAAAGAGTTTACCTGGCTGTAAACATATGAATTCTGAGAGATCATTTCGTTGAGAATTCCTATAGCTCCAGCCTCCAAGATCTCAGCTGCAGTCTTGCTATCATGACAAGCCAGCACAGCAAGAAGCCACATCGCAACCATATTTCCAAAGATAACTGATGTGCAGCCATCAGCCTCACCATTCCGGTACTGCTCATTTGATCTCCGGCAAATTGTAATGTCCATTATGCCCTCACCCACCCTGTTTTCGCTTGAAAGGTTTGTCAAATGAAGCATACTTACTAGAGCATGGATCAAGTGTGTGCACAGGTTTGACTCGGTCAGTACATCTATCAGCTTATGACCATGTTCCTTTGCTGAGCAAATGAGAAGTGCGGTTCCACCAACTTTAACTATCAGCTGGTTTGAGCCGATAGTTCGTCTGGCAATTGACTGCATGCATCCTGGGGTTTCAGACACCAAACCTCCTACTATGCCATGCTGGTCACGACAAAGCCTCGACACAACCTCTATAGCTTTGTCTTGCAATGTCGGGGCTGCATCAGCAATACAGGAAACAAGAGGAAGGATTGTGTGGGGTTGCTCGGCCAGTATGGTCCATGGAAGTCTTGTCTGCTCACTGGATGCTTTTGACTTGGAAATGATTGCTAGAGCATCCAGAACCTCAGATGTGGCAGAAGCATCACCATTAGCAGATTCAAGCAGGGAGGCCAGAGCTAAAACTGACCCGGCCCGGTTGAGGGTGTCTGACACCGCCAGGTCAATTGACCGATTCTGTAAGAGACGTGCAATAGCAGCAGCTGCATGGCTTTTCCCATCAAGGGTTCCCTCCCTCAAAACCCGAGTTACCGGGAAAATAACTTCACTGTAGTCCACTTGCACCGAGACCTCATAATCAAGGAGGAGGTTTGCCAGAGCCCGAACCGCCTCCTCTGCCACACCCAGAACTGAAGAACCCGCTAGCAAGACAAGCCGCGGTAAAAGCTCTCTCCCAACTGCAGCTACCTCCTTGTTTTGCTTGATTGAAAGAAAAATGGAGGCCAGGCAACTACAAGCCGCCATCATAGTCTTGTCAGACTCCACCCCGAGCAACTTCACAACCGACCATAGGGTTTTGACTGCAATGTTGGTTTCACGCAAGTCCTTCCGGCAGTGGAAAAGAACCGCCAGTGCAGATGCAGATTTTGCCTGGGTTTCCTCCTTGTGGGAACTCAAAATCTTTATCATCGTCTCAACCGCATCATTTGCTGCACTACCTTCATGCAAGATATCAGCAAGAGGTGCCACAGAGAGCAGACTCTGTAATGCGTCCAGCACATACACTTTCGACTCAGGCTGCTCGCTGGTTAACAATGCTGATAACTGGCTTATTGTACCAGTATCAGACTTGTGTATCAGATGGTTTAGGGTTTTGGAAGCAATCTCCTTCCCATTGTCACTTCCATTTTTCAACAACCAGAGTAACGCGGGCACTGCATCAGCACTTTCAACACAAGCACGTATATCTTCACTGTGGTTGCAGAGGTTGCCAAGTATAGTTGCAGCATCTTCCCTTGCTTTCGGGGATCCCGTCTCCAGTATCTGAACTAATGGTGGTATCCCTCCTGCAGCAGTGATAGCCCACTTGCTCTCATCATTCTCATTTGATAAGAGGCTAAGCAAGGCAACCGCGCACTCCTGTTGCTGCTCAGAAGAGAGACCGAGAAGGGATATCAATAGCTGGACCCCTTCACGGCCTTGTAATGCCTGCCACAAACCGGCTTCTTTGTGGCACAGAATAAGAAGAGACTTTAACAGCTCCTCTTGCACCTCATTGGCAGCCATTGTTATTAATCCGACAAGTTGTCGTTTTGCCTCAGAATTGCTGAGCACCTTTGCAAGAAAAGGGTTGCCATACAAACTTGCCAGAGCCTCGATTAAGCGCTCTTGTACGAGAATCGATGATTTTGCCTTGAACTGCTTGATGAGAGTTTTCTCAATACCTAGAGGATCTGACAAACAGATCGACTCAGCTTTAGAATCATATATCATCAATGCCGAGGCAAGGGCGCCTAGTGTATCAGCTACCTGAGCAGGCGAGGAACAAGACTCAAGACTCTCTCCCAGACTGGAGATGACATATGACAAACCACCTGATATATTAGCCAGTGCACCCATGGCATTCTCTTGCAACGCCTGGGCTGACTCCCCTTGCATGAATTCCTTCGACGGGGCGATGGTCGCATTTATGAGAGCCGGTATTCCATTACAATTTGCAATCTCACGCCTTGCTTCCTTACACTGTGCAGAAAGGGATTTTAGAGCACCAGCGGCCTCAGCCCGAATTGATGCCTCATTGCCAGACCCCAGTAATTTCAGAAGTAGCTTAGTGGTCTCGGCGGATAGAACTTGTGAACAGAATGATGCATCTTCCATCATGGCGCACCCAAGAAGGTAACAAACGTTGGCTACTGTACTGGTCTGACCTGACTTGAGTAGCTTTATTAAAACCTCAACCCCACCAGCTTGTAAGGTGGCGGACCAGAACCCCTCTGTATTTTTGGAAAGGTTTTTTAGGGAGCCAGTTAGGAGACCATCCACCACGCCTCCAGATTTTTTCAGCTGGCCCCACAGCGCAGGGACCACACCTTCTGTCGAGAAAATCTTTGATCCAACATGGTCTCTCACACCACCTTGAGAAACTGCATAGATGGTTTTCGCAGCAGCAATTTGAGACTCTGACGAGCTTGATTTAAGGAGACCAAGCAAAGGAGGGATGCAACCCCCGAGTAATACTTTCACTCTCAGTTCTTCCTCCTTACAGAGAGAACCCAGCACAGTGGCAGCCTGCATCTTGACTCCAACTGGTCCCGATCTGAGAAGGGCAACAAGGATCGGCACAGCCTGGGAGTGGGACCCAACGGCCCCAAATGCAGTTTCTCGGGTTTCAATGAGATCCAGTAGCTGCTTCAGGGAGGATTCTTTCTCTTGGGGAGATGAAGAATTGCGTCGGAGTTGTTCTATACATTGAGCAACGCTTGCGAGAGTCCCGTCTGTATCCTCCAGGTTGCTTCGCTCTCTGCACAAGTGATTTCCAGTAAGATGGGTATGATTGAGTAACCAAGTTAGAAGTTAATAAATATAAGGCATGCCCAATATGAACAAAACTTGGAACAGAGAAAAAACTTGAATCAGCATAAAATCTGACTCTTTTAATAATGATATTATGGGATAAGATTTCAATGCTTACAATACTTCTCTATAGTAGACAAATTTGCAAATCCAGATATTGGTCAACTGGTCAGGATTGGTATAGACTAGAGAGACGTACTGAATAGCTAAAAAGTCAATACGAACTACAAAACCAATTTCATACATTTATTACTTCTTATAGGCCATATTAACAGCTAGATGCAAAGCAGAGGAAGATAATTGTGTCACCCGACTAAGTCACTCTTAGTGATGACACTGACTTGTAGTGCAGGGACAAATAATAACATACAACGGTCAAATTGAAAACTAAAGCCAGTTAATATATGCCAGTTATTCAAAAACTTACTTTGAGCCCATTCTCATAATGGAAACTGGTGTTGGAGGTTCTGAATCTTGAACTTTATCCATGTTTCCCTGTAACAAGTAAATTCCTTCAGCAAAAGAAGCAACTAAAGCAACTATTTTACTAAAAAATGATAATAACATATAAATAACAGAATAACAACATAAACAGTATAGATTTCTCCAGATACTGATTCCAATGTCACCAAGCAAAAGAAAAATAATAACAAATAACAAGAATACTTATAATTAAACAATTATGATAAAACCACATTTATAAATATGGCCAAATGTTAGCTAGCTTGTAACAAGAGGCCACAATTGAAGATCTATAAGAATAGAAGTGTATTTCTCAATGCTACTGTCAATGCAATTGAGTCAAGGGACTGTAAAATTAGAAAGAAAAATGACACCTCAGTAGAGCCTTTATTCAAACTTGCAACAGAAGATCCTAATTTAGACTGACTGAAACCACAGGTTAACTAAACGAGTCCGTATAACTAAACAGCCTCGCAAGGATCAAATAATGAATCACACGAAAAGAAAAAATAGTAAGCTCAGAAATAGATAGGTCCTATAGAGAAACAAACCAGATCTGGCACGCCATGGCCGTTCCCGTTGGTCCCATTTAACCTCCATGCCAATGCTGCCGCCATTTTTCAATGAATACACTAGCCTTTGCAAAAATGCCTCTTCACTGAGTATCAATACACTCGTCACAAATTCAGATCAGATCGCTAGCGTCTCCAACAAGCTTCTTCCTAATTCCAACACAACATTCAGGCTGCATGTACACATTCCAATCGAAAAGGAGGAGAGGAAGAAAACTTGTTGGGGAGAAAAAGAAGGAATCAATCTGTTGAATTGAGTTGTAATTTGATAATATAGAGAGATAGAGAGAGAGAGAAAGGGGAGAGGGATTAGGGATCTGACTGAAGTGGGAGAGAAGAAAGAGAGAAGAAGGAGAAGCCAGTGAGAGAGAGTAGATCTGAGAACTGGACTTTCTTCTTCTTTTTATTTTTATTATTGTTGGTATATTAGCGACGTATTATTATTATATAACCGCCGACAATCAAAGATGCAACGAGCCGAAATTATAAGAGCACACTGATTATTACAGGGTTTAATCTGAAAAGGGTATGCTGCCTATTATATATTTGCTTAATTTGCGTATTTACCCTTTACACCAAAAATGTATGATGAATATGCTTATAACTCCTATGAAATATATAAAAATAAATATAATTACTATGGAATATCATTATTCTACTATTTCATAGGAAAAGCCAAGACAAGGAGCATGTGGGGGAATCAGACGAGCACTTGGGTCGACAGTCATACTCTGAGCTAAAGATAGCTGGCTACTCGCATGCAAAAATACTAAGAATTTCTCACTTTGTTAGTATTAAACAAATTTTAGAAAGAAAGAAAGAAAAAAAAAAAGTATATATGTTACAGCAGTGTGTTGCTGCGGTTGTTGAAGTGTCGCAGTCTACGTGGGCTGGAATTAAGCACACTATTTTCTCTCCCACCGGACAAAAAAATGAAGATAGAGAATTCCCAACCTCCTCTCATGCAACTCCCAAGTATTCTCCCAAATTGGATTGGCAACTTGTTTTTTTTTTTTTTTTGCCACCGGATGCGGTATGGGAAATTGCAATTTAAGAAAATGCAATTAGACTAAAAGAATGTTCATTTATTTTATATGGTTCGTGGACAAAAAGAATGTTTTTTTTTATTGAATTTATAATTTTTTTTGTAGAAAAAAGTAGCTTGAATATGCTTATTATTTAAAATTGTTCACAAGTTTAAATTGTTTTGATCATAACAAAAATATAGCATGCTCAGATAACTAAATTTTTGAAAAATTTATACTTTGTTCTTGTGAAATAGCTAAAATAATCCAGAGTTAATTAAAAAAATATATAATATTTTGTACGTTCTTATGAAATAGTTTTGCATCATACATAATCACAATTCTAATTTATAAACCTCTCAAATTCCATCAGCAATTTTAAAAATGAAGAAATTCATCGAAGTCAGTGGTCCAGGTAAGTCATTATTGCAATAACAGTTTACTAATTATTTGCTACTCATTGACAAGTCTCTTAAAGAAAAACATGCTATAATTTTCTCACTTTCCTGCAAACTTTTTTTTATCAGTTTGTTTATTATAAACTTCTATATATACACACTAGATCGTGAATAGTCCGATAGAAAACCATGATATTGACAAGTCTTTTTTTATTATTCAGAAAACAAAACAGAAACTATTTTTCTGGACTTAGTAAAAAGAAAATTACTTTTGTAGTTTGTAGGTTTTTTTTTTTTTTTGAAAACTTGGTAGTGACTAATTTAGTTTGTAGGTTAGAAAATAGAAAGTGATGGAGAAGGAGCAACGGACGCTTTGCTTGACAGTGACGGGATACCGTCCAGATCTTCTGTGGCACTCTTTCTTGTAATGTTTCTTGTAACCAATAGCTATCAAAGTATCAATATTTTATATTTCTATGCATAAACGAGGCAGGCTATGAATTATCTTTTTTTTTATGGCCTTCAACGGATATATTGATAAAAAATAAAAATTTATGTACAGATACAAAAAGTAAAAGTAAACCTATGTTATTCACTCTCTTTTCCTATCTATCTATACAATGTGAAAATTAAGTTTAATTTTACTCCTGCTGATGTCCAGTAGAATGAATCTAGTCGGAATTCAACCACCTCTCTATCTCTAGTGATGTGTCATTGATCAAACACGGTATGATTTTTCGCTTGTCTGAGAACAGTCTTCTGTTTCTCTCTCTCCACAGGGTCCAAGCCCCTGCCGCCAAAATCACATTCCAGCGAGCCCTCTATTCCTTAGAGAGTAGTCGACTCGTTCGACTCCAGAGTTGTCGTATATTTGTTCCCCCGCACCGCGTGATGTTGTACTGGGCTTGCAAACCTCTCCAGAACATTGATGCATAGGTGCAATCCCACATGAGGTGGTCCCTTGTCTCCAATCCTAAGAATGTACACAGATGACAACCCAGTTGAACGAAGCACCCCCTCAATAGCAAAACCTGTTGTGTTAGGATTTTGTTATCTAGCATCAACCAAATGAAAATCCTGACCTTCATTGGCATTTTAATCTTCCATAGGATGTTGTGATATGGAGAGATCCATCCCGTGTGGTGCATAGCTCTATATGCCGAGGCGCATGAGAACATTCCCGATGGAGTCCACTTCCAGGATTTGACTCCCCTCACTATTTCAATTGATATGGAGCAAAAAGGAAGAAGATTTACCAGGTCCCTTAGGAAAAAATAGTCTTCCACCCTGATTGAGGAGAGGGGTGTTGAGGAGGAGATACCATATAATGAATAGATTGTGTTTGCTCATAACCCACCCTTGCCACTTTCGATCAACCAAATCCATTTTGCTAATAATGCATCATTCGGGTAGCTGAGGTCAATGATACCCAAACCACCATTGATTTGAAGAGCACAGACCCTTTCCCTATTTATCAGACAATTGATGCCTTTACAAGCCTCGTTTCATTTTCACAGGAACCTCCTTCTCATCTTGTCAATATGATATTTTGAAAACCTCAATTCTTATATTTGAATAACATACCAATTTGATACGGTATTAAATTAAATCCTAAATCCTAATTAGAAAACCCTAGACAGTGTATTTTTTAATCCAAAATCCAAGTTACAAATCCTAAACTATTGGAAACATATTTTGATGTATGAAAAGTAATTTAAAATTAATTCACATTTTCACAAAGAAGACTTAATCTTAAAAATAGAGAAGTAGACAAAGGAGTTGAGGAAATGTAAAAAGGTAGAAGTGAAAAGTGATTTTTTTTTTCTACTTAAAAAAAAAAGTGATCTTTTTAATGATTAAATTTTCAAATGGTGAGGCTGTGAAACACGACTGTCAACTTTACCAGCAGATCAGGGGTGACATGTCACACCCGCTGAAAAAGTGCAGGTCGTGTTGAAGGAACACCTGCTAACTTTCCTAGTGGGTGGATAATATCTAGCCTGCGGATAAAGTTGACAGTTGCAACATATTTCGAAATTTCAGAAAATAATAGTATGAATGAAATTTTTTATTTTTTATTTTATAGATACAAATTTCGGAGTTTGATTTTATAAGTTTTGTGTACTCGATTTAGATTTACAGAATTTCTAAATTATTTTCCATTGAAATGAATTGAATTTTACGAATGCTAGGTTTCTATCAGAGCCGAAGAGATATTGCTGGTGACTGACTTAAATTTCTAAATTTCACTACAATAGGCTCATTTTTATTTATTTATCTTTTGTACAAACTTATATGAAATATACTAAGGACATGTTTGGCAACAGAAATACCCATGAAAATTTTGGAAAAAATTGAAATCTTAGGAAGTTTGTCATGAGACCTGTTTGGAGGTTCAAGTATAAATTCCTATCTGTATTCCTATATAGTATTCTTCCTACTTTTTGCTTTCTATTTCATGGGGAAAAACTATTAGCTTAGACCTCCGTTTTTTTTGAAAAAAAAAACCATTAGCTTAGACCTCTCATTCCCATATTAAAAATTATTATTCTTACAAAATTTTCATGTTGCCGAACAGGTCCTAAACACATGAGGAGTCAAGTTGATTGATATCGATATGAGATGCAAAAAATTGGGTGTGCGCGCAACTATTTAATTTTAATAGATTTGTATATTTTAAAATTGACTATTTGATATTAATAGAATGGTCCAATAGAATCAATTGTTTTAAATGTTTTTGTTATTTTTTTTTTATAAACATGCCTGCATGTTCTAAAATAATTAAAAAAAAGTTTGTTATGGACATTTCACATCGACTGGGGAATGAAGACAAAATAAACTTTCTATTTTTGAAAATTGTAGTCTAAAGTTGGTCTCTTGATGTTGATCTTAATATATAAAAAAAAATAGGTATACAGCTTTTATTTAATTTTTTATATTTGATATTCTAAAAGACTAAAATAGATCAGGAAAAAATAGCTATGTTGATCACATGTATTTTTTTTATTGAGTGAGGCTGTGATAATATGCATATTACAGATCGGCTCACATTATGAGGATATAAATATGCTGTTGTTCTAAAGGGATCACAGGACTCTGTTATTTCTATCAACACTGTTCAAAGTTTTTCATGTACGAATCTCAAGGAAAAAAGTTGTTCGTGTCTGAATCTCGATAAAGGTCAATGGTTGGGATCAGAATAATAGAGTCTTGTGATCTCTTTGGAATAACAGCAGATTTATTTCCCAAATTATTAACCCATAATTTTGTTTTTAAATCTCAAGCAGTCGATCCAATCGGTATACACAGTCTCCATATTACCCAATAATTTTCTATCTATCTAAATTTTTTATAAAAAATGTAAATTTTTGGCTGCAAGTACATATTAATATGAATATCATGTTTAATAGTTCGGATCGATTATTTGAGCTTTAAAATAGAGATATAAATTCATAGTACGGACTGATCTGTAATATACATATTAACATGGCCTCAGTCTGCTATTTGATGTTGATCTCACTAGGTGGAATTGTGAGCTTCATATAAAAGACCGTTTCAAATGACAAATATTTCATTTAGTTGGCGAGTAAAAGGTTTTGAGTTTTAAATTTTTCATTTTTTGAATTCATATAAACCTAAAGATTAAGAAATGAATTTATTCTGATGCCTTTATTTTTCAACCAATTTGCGCCTACTTGATTTCATACAAATGAGCTTGAAAAGAAATTTGAATAAAAACACCTGGTAACTTTACTTAGGATATATATACATTTTTCTAATTAAAAGATTTGAGAATTCTATAATTAATTGTTTGATATTGTTAAACAGTACTAGAAAAGTAGAGTATGTGTTTATTATTTTGTAAATTTGCATATTTTTCAAGAGGAGGGATCCAATTACACAATTTTTTTTTACACATCTTGACACTGTTTTTTTATAGGTCAATTTTGCGATTTTAAAATCCAAACAGTCGATCCGAACCGTTCAACATGATCACCATATTAAAATGTGCTTGGAGATCAAATTTTACATTTTTTTTGAATTTTTTTTACTATTTATTAAGATGGTTACAAAATCGTTGTTTTTTAATGGTCTGAAAACAACGATTTTGTAACCATCTTAATAAATAGTAAAAAAATTTAAAAAATATATAAAATTTGATCTCCAAGCACATTTTAATATATCCATCATGTTGAACGGTTTGGATCGACTATTTGAACTTTGAAAATAGTAGATGTCAAAATGTGTCAAAAAAAAAAAAGTATAATCCAATCCCTCCTCATTTTTCACAATAGAAAAAAATATTACTATCTATTTAATATGGACTGCAGCTACAAAAAGTAAAATGGCATGAAACTCGAATCCGAACCTAACCTAATTGAGACTACAGGACGAATATATTTAATAACAAAACTCATGTGCTTGCTCATGTGCATTTGATGGCCATTTAATGATTTAGCTCTCAATAATTAAGTGCCCTTTCGGCATCATCAGCCCACTATCACTTTATATATCCCCATATAATTAAAGTATTAATTCCATTCATTATGTGACTCTGGTTTGCAAACGGATCGGATATTATCCGTATCCGGATCCGTATTCAAATTTTTATGGATTCAGATATTCAGATAGTTTGCGGATACAAATATAGTTTCATATTTGATAAAACTCAAAATTTAATAAAAAATATTATGTAATATGTTTCTAAGTAATTAAAATGATATCTTATAATTTTGCATGTTCTATTAAATATTCTATTCATTATATATATAACTCATTTCTGTTACCTAATTAAATGCATGACTCATTCTTTTGACCTAATAAAAGCATAACTCTCCAATTATATGATAATATTATGATCACCATAAAAGTATAACTCTCCAACTATATGTACCACCCTCTCCATTTAAACAAAAGAGAAAAAAATCAACAATATACACAAAATCTCTTTTCCTCTCATCACCACAAAGAAAACAACATTATTTTCTATTATATAGCCTTATTTACCTTTCAACAGCCCATCTAAAAAATACTCTAAGCTATCTTTTCTCTTTCCAAAACACACTCATTACTCTCTACTAAACACCCACAGAATACAGCTTGAAAAAACAACATACAAACACTATTTTGCCCCTATTAAAAACATACTCAAAACTCACACCTATTTAATTAATAACATAATTCTCCAAAAGCGAATGACTCATTAGTGCGTCATTTTGACCATGACTCATTCTGATTCCGGGCAAATTCAAAACATGAAAGTTATAGAACATACTTTAAGCTTTCCACTGAACTTTGAATCAACACAAGAAGTATTATAATCAATAGTTCTGAAGTAGATGATAATCAATAGTTTAAGAGGTAGGATTTCTTTCCAGGAAAATAGAAATAGAACTATACAGCAAAAGTAGCCTTTATTATTCTAGTAAAATCAAATATAAAAGTACATTTATATTTCCATCTTCTAATTTAATTTTAAAGAGACATCAACTTCTTTTTCTTCTATCATTTTATCTTTTTTTAAAACCAGTAAACGAGATACCAATCTTACATGAATTTATCTAATTCAATGGTAAGACATAAGCAAACAATGACACGGTTAAGGATATCAACGCAACCGATGTTGGTAAGCTGCCTGCATCCTGCCGTACCAGCATAGCTTCATAAACGGGCAAGTTAATTAAACTAACAATGCCGCAAATAATTACTTGTACCAGCATTGAACCCATCGATCCGACTCCTTGCACAAATAAAAGCCTCACCAGACCCATTATGAAGCAAACGGGGCTAAGAACTGCCACTGTTGCTATAATTACGAAGGGAAGTGATGCCGAGCCAAACTCAATGACCTCTTTCTCATACCGTTTCAATACCTCATCACTGGCCACCTTTGCAGTGATGACAAATGCTGACTTGGCAATGCCGATCTGCTTCAGTGCTGTGTCGAACAGTGCAAACGGGTAGGAAGCCAACCTTTTGTAAAGCCAAATCCTTTGTTCATTCCACCATCCTTTTGGTGTGTATCCAATTTCTAGACACTCTAATAAGCTATAGATGGATGTCACGGTAATAACGTATGCGAAAGGCAGGAACCATGAGTCACTTACCTGCTCATTGTAGTAGTACAAATATATCAGTAGAGAGATCTTATTAAGCACTGAAGATTAGCTTCTGAATATTATCAATCTATAAAGCATTATTTGGTTTTACCTTTCAGTAAAAGACAGGTATGGTCACTTTATATATTGGGATATAATATCAGTTGCATCTGTGAAAGAATGATTATCGATAATTGGGATGGCGATGGTGAATATTAAGAGAGAAAAAATCTTACATCAGGAAATAAGGAGATGCCGTGGAGAAAGTAGATAGGAGGGATGATTGCATAACACAGTGTAGGAATTGAACAAGGAGCCCAGAGACAATAAATGGAATAACACATCTGGAGGCCCAAGGTTATCTTGTTGCGCCCGTAGGATACGGGGCTATATCTGGATAAATGTATCTGCAAGTCGCCTTCTGACCATCTCTTGTGCTGTATCAGTATCTGTTCAAGCGTTACAGGGGCAACACCTAAAAATCCCCTCCTTTGAGGGTTAAAGTATACTGATTTCCAGCCGTTGCATTGGATTGAGAGACCTGTGATTACATCCTCCACTGGGCACCCGTATTTCAGACCAACCTATAAAAAAGTTAGCCCTTGGTAATATATGTACTTTCTTAAAATATCATCTTCCAATAATGTTCTGATTTTCTCCTTCTAGTTTCTACCTTTTTCAGTTTTCTTTTTTTATTTTGGTGCTCAAATTTGACATCCGAATTTTCATTTAATTGAACATTGACTTTGAAGTTTGAATAAAAGAGAGAAAAACATTAAATTGAAAATTGAGAACAACACAAACCTTATTGCCCCATTGAGTGTTGTCCTCAAAAGTACAAGTTACAAGGTTCTTGGCCCTTTCTTCTAAAACTGATGCTGTTGATTTGTAGTCTCTCTCCTTTTCTACAAGTTCCAATTTATGAGTTTTGTCATACTTCTTTCCGAGCAAACTTTCTCTTCTATGGTAACAGCCTGATCCGATATACAGAGGCCCACCATGTCCATCCAATCCATGAAACTCAATCTTGATTAAAAAAGAAAGAAAGAGCCCATGATGCAAGACTAAAAATAATTGAAGAACCATTTGGTATTCTCGTATTAAAATAATAGGCCTAGGCAAACTAAAGAATAAAATATAGGGAGTTAGTTCTATCATCCATGTGTGAATTTTCTCTACTACAAACAGCAATAGCTCAAAAGCTGAGATCTAAGAAGTTGAGTTAGAATCAGTTTGAAACCAGATGCTTGAAAGTATATTAACTCTTTAGTCGAGGTTGTTCATTTTGCATACCATAACTTATCTCTTCCAATTGTAGTGTAATGATTTCTTTATCATATAAAATTTATATAATTTCCAGTACCTCACTGATAGCTAGCAATGAATTGCCGTAAAGATCATTTTTGGTGATGTTGTTGAAGTGCTGGGGCAGCTGAACAAAAGCAAATTCATGTCCTTTCTCTTCATCCATGAAAAAGCACAATGCATCTTTAATAGTCTCCGAGTTGTTCGAGTACATGTCACAATCTACATTTAGGATGAGTGCCCCATTGCTTATCTCTGATGAAACTCTTAGCTGATCAGATAAGAAATTTAAAAGGAGACCAATGCTAATCTTCAAGAAAAAAACAAGAAAAATTTTCTGATATTTTTTTTTAATTTATATAATACACTATGCTAGAAGAATTTTTATTTGGCAAATCAAGTTCAAGTAAACTGAAGGTGCTTACAAAAGGTTCCAAGTAAAACATCCGATCTGAACTGTTAAACATGATCTCCACATGAAAATGTACTTGAAGACCAAATTTTAGATTTTTTTTAGATTTTTTTACTAACTTTTTAGATAGGTAGAAAATCACTTGATCTAAAAAATTTGATTTTCTACCTATCTAAAATTAGTAAAATAAATGTAAAATTTGGTCTGTAAATACCTTTTCATACGAAGATCATGTTTAACGGTTCGAATCGATTGTTTGAACTTTAAAAATACAGATTTAATCCATAGCACAGGTACATCCATAATATGCATATTAACATAGTCTCACTCAATCAAATTCAGTATAATCTATTGTTACCTTAGAATCAGTATTTTGTTCATGAAAGGTTCTGTCTAATTTCTAGGTGACAGTTCCTTTGGTTATTCTGGACCTAACAAAAGTATACTCGATATGACCCACTTAGCTACGTACCAGAGAATTCATAGCTCCAGCCTTGAAATTATGGTGCCGGTGCGGTCTCTTCTCACGAGCCATGTAAACAAGGGTAGGCAACACATGGCCTTCATTGTCCCTAGCTCCTTCATCTCTTCCATCAACTAGAATCTACAAAAATTTAGAAAAAATGAGCTAAAGTATGTGACTGTCTTCTCTGTTGTTTACGCCCTATGTACTTTTTTTTTTTGGTCATGAAAAATAAGGAATTGAAATTTACCTGGACAATCGGCTGATGATCCGAACGTGTTGCATTGCCATTCCACTCAGAGAATCCTTTGTGTTGTTTTCGTATATCATCAGGGACTACACCAGAGTTTGCCACAGAATTTATACTGCGCTCCATCCCCTCATACAACCTCTTCAACGACACAATTAATTTTATTTTAGAAAAAAAAAACAAAAGAGACAAGTGGTATACCAGTAGTTTGGGCTGATTAAGTTAATTATAGAACACTAATCCAACCAATAAAATCACCAAAGAGCCCCATAAAGCTCAATATGGACAGGCTTCAATGTCAATTAGGATATGATTAGTATATGCTGACTGGTACATATATTCAAATTCAAATTCCATTTACAAACCTTTATTTCCATCCATTCAACTAATTTGTCATCTGGCCCACTATATGATTCTTTGAAATAAACTGCAGGAGATCTAGGCTCTATTTTAAATTTCTTGCAAAAGGGAATCCAAGCTTTTGCAAACCGAGACGCCTCTAAGAATGCATAAAAGGTAATATCAGAGCCACCATCGTCAGATAGGTAGACACTTAGCTTCTCGGTTGGGTATTCATATGCCATCATCGAGAGAACCGTGCTGATCACCATTATTGGGGGTTCTATCTTTGGATCTGCTGTACATACAAAGATGTCGACTCCTGGGAGATCTTTGTGCCTTAATATGTAAAAATGAGTGAAATAATTTTTATAGAATGAGGAAGGGGTAGGAGGTGAAAGAAAACATATATTTTCTTTGTGCATACAAAAATTCATAGATTGATACAGGATTTCCCTTCTACTGGGTAGAGATATTGACAACTCTATTTTGGCTTGATGCAGCTCACAGACAATAGTCAAAACAGAACTGCATGCGAATGTGAGTTTCATGAAGACAAAACTGCTCTGTCAATATCTTTACCCATTTTACTGGTGCTGCTGTGTGCAAAAATTAACATCAATAAAGCAAAAGGAAGTTTAAACTTTACAGTAAGTTCACCTTTTTAAAAAATAAAAAATAAATAAATAAAGAAAAAAACATTACAGTAAGGTTGCTATACCACCTCTGCTACTGCGCATTTGGACCGGTATGAACAAGTTCTTTACCGGCTGGTACAATATATTGATATTCAAGTTCAAGATAACAACCATTTACCTCATGGAGAGACGGTCTTTAAAGGTGTGACGATAAACCGGGTTCCAGCGAGCGGATTGAGTGAGGATCCAATAAAACCCGAACCAAATCTCAGCCATAGACAGCCCAATCCAAGCCCACCTCCCCTTCTCTCCATTAGCTGGGATATGCAAAGCTCTATAAACCAATATCAAGCAAGTACCCAAAAGCACTGACAACATATACAGCCTGCACCATGTTCTTCCTTCCCTAACCTTGGTTTCAAAAAGAGGAGGCTCCCCTTTTTCGCTCACTCCCATTTCTTCTGATTCAATTGGACAATGGGTCGCAATTTGCTTGTGTTTGAAAGTAGGAATTTAGGTGTTTAAGTAGGAAGTAACCATGTCATGTATGGTCAATGGAGATAATATAAAAATGAGGGAATTTCATGTATATCCCTCAAAAGTTTCAATATTATGTATTTATCCCTCTAAAATCAATAATTACATATTTATCCTTAAAAATTATAAAAACTCACATATTTATCCAATCCATTATATTTAACATTAATTTTCTATGTATTCCCATTTTACCCTTCTAAGGCCATTGTTAGAAAACAGTAGTAAATCATACCAGTACCAATATTGAACAGTACCGTACCAGTACCAACATTGAACCGTACCAGCACCAGTACTGAACCGTACCAGCACCAGTACTGAACCGTACCGTGCCAGTACCAGCACTGAAACCTTACCAGTACCATTGCTGAACCGTACAGTACCAGTCATTACAATACCAGTACCATTGAAGAGAAGAGGCGAGATGTTTTGGCGCTCTCAAGACTCAACAGATTAAAAGGAGAGAGGAAGAAAGGGTATAGTGGTCATTACAATATTAATTAATATTGTAAAATAAATTTTAATGTTTAAAAAAATATTATTTAATTATTTTTGGAGATATTTGATATATAATAGAGTTAGATTGGATAAATATTTGAGTTTTTATAATTTTTAAGGATAAATATGTAATTATTGATTTTAGAGGGATAAATATGTAATATTGAAACTTTTGAGGGATATACATGAAATTCCCCCAATAAAAATAAATGGCTAAGCGTCATTGCTTATCCTAATTCCTCTTTTGACTGAAGACTGAAGAGAGATTTGGCTGCTGGGAAGTTTGATTGGGAAGCACTGCTGGGAGTGGGAAGTACCAATAGAAATTTTTAAACAAATTTAGAGTAATTTGTGATTCTTTTGAAAAAGAAAAAAAAATAGGGGGCTCTTTTTAACAATGTTTATTTACTTGGGTGCTTCAGTGATTTTTTCAACTACTTTTTTATGATGAGTTTAGAATAATCTGTATATCCATAAAAAAAAAATTTGCGAATTAACTGCGAATTATTATGATTTTTCAACTAATTGCAAATTATTGCGAATTAATTGCGAATAATTACTAATTAACTACTTTTTAACAATGATTTTTTCAACTACTACTATTAAATGCGAATTATAATGATTGAGACAATTATAATTTTCAAATAATTGCAAATACTTCATGAATATTCTTCACAAATAATTTGCAAATAACATTTTGAATTGAAATTACTCAGGAATTAAAAAAAATATTCCTGAATTTATATAAAAAATATCCCTGCAATAATATTTCGACAAATAATTTCACTTCTGAATATTTTTATTTTCTAAAACCGAACTAAACATGTTTACATAAACAAAATGAGTCAAGATGAATTGTTACGGCTGCTGAATCGTAATGATTCGTTACAGTCTATATATATATATATATATAGATAGGCTACCATGCTTTGCAAATTAAAGCACTTCTTGTGCTTTGCGCTCCTTTTCGGGTTTTCAAAATTCAAAATGTCGATCCGACCGTTCAAGTTGTTCTCCATATTGAAATGTGCTTGGAAACCAAATTTTACATTTTTTGGAATTTTTTTACTATTTATTAAGCCACTTTGAAAATCGCTGATCCATTGGTCCAGAATTTTTCACTGTTTTGGAGCTATGACCATTGGATCAGCGATTTTCAAAGTGGCTTAATAAATAGTAAAAAAATTCCAAAAAATGTAAAATTTGGTCCCCAAGCACATTTCAATATGGAGAACAACTTGAACGGTCGGATCGACATTTTGAATTTTGAAAACCCGAAAAGGAGCGCAAAGCACAAGAGGTGCTTTAATTTGCAAAGCATGGTAGCCTATCTCATATATATATATATATATATATATATTTTTTATAAAAGACATTGTGCCCTTTTTCTCTCCATTAGCTGGGAATGGGATATGCAAAGCTCTATAAACCAATATCAAGCAAGTACCCAAAAGCACTGACAACATATACAGCCTGTACCATGTTCTTCCTTCCCTAACCTTGGTTTCAAAAAGAGGAGACTCCCCTTTTTCGCTCACTCCCATTTCTTCTGATTCAATTGGACAATGGGTCGCAATTTGCTTGTGTTTGAAAGTAGGAATTTAGGTGATGGATTTATTTCATGCAAAGTCATACTGTAATTTATAAATTCTAGATTTGTGATGATTCTCTAGTGAATTCTAATATGAAATTTTACGTTATCTTGATCTATAGTCATAATCTTGCAGAGAGACACAAGCACCGTTGATCACCGGAAGCCTTTAGATTTTCAGGTAATTTCTCTCAAGTCCGATGGAAAGAGCGAGAGAGGCGGCAGCGACAACACTTTGTTCTGCACAAGAAGAGATACCCGAATTACAAATTCTGTACTGAAAATCCTCTTCTCTCCCACTCAATATTCTATCTCCATTAATTTTCGATAGAGAGAGATATAGCCGTATGTTCTATCAAAATTAAAGGAGACAGATCCATATATTTAATAGGCACCTTTCACAGCCGTATATAAAATTCTCTATTTCAATAGGCGCCTTTTCCATTATTTAATTAATCAATTAATTAATTAATTAATCTTGTTTTTCTTATTGGATCTGTAGCGGGTCTTGATTCAGAACTTGTCTTATTGGGTATTTCCTTATTTACAGAACATTGACGTATTTAATTGTGTTATACAGGGACCAATAGCATAATTGTATTATTACCAAACTTTATATAATTTAGACCATCACTAAATCATAAAGTTATTAATACGCGTTCTACACATTAAAGGCCCTACTTCTCATGACACATATTGAACCCAATGAATAATACTTAATTTGATCATTTCATAACGGGTCTAATTAGATATTTGACAGTCTATTATTCAATATATATTTATATCACATATAAGCCCATATATGTTGTAATTAATTGAAATTAATTCCAACAATCTCCCACTTGGGCTATATGTATATCCAAATGATATATATATTGATAAAACCGAATTGAGTACTCAAACTGTGCTGTCATAGCCTTTTGCGTCATCAACCAATTCCGTCCATCAATCATATTCACAAGGAAGCAGTATTCGTCTCATGAATCGAAACTAAACCAACATAGATCACTGTGTAAACATAACTAAATGACATGAATCATGAAAGGAATGTGTAGTTTGGGAATTACATGCAATGTGATTCACATGCCTATCTCCAATTTGGTCACTTTATCTTAATTTGATTTTTAGGTCAATCATAAATTCAAAGTGCATAATAAACTAAATAACTGAAAGCTGAATATCTGAAGTCTGAATAACTGCATGATACATATAAATAACATAATATCATATAAAAGTTAACTGCATGATATCTGTAAAAGTGTATCATATAAAATATAAAACATGATACATAAAATACAAACTCCCACTAAATCTGACAATCCTCTTTAACATAGATACCCATGTGAGCGACATGCTCGTGAAACTGTTTGGGTACCAATCCCTTAGTCAGTGGATCTGCTAGCATGGAAGCTGTACCAATATGCTCAATACTTATAAGTCCACTCTTAAATCTTTCCTTCACAGCAAGAAACTTAATGTCGATATGTTTGGATTTTGACGAGCTTCTGTTGTTGTTGGAATACAGTACTGCTGAATTATTGTCACAATATATCTTAAGTGGCAACTTAATAGTATCCACAATACGCAGCCCAGTGACAAAATTTCTTAGCCATATTCCATGGTTCGATGCCTCAAAACACGCAATGAATTCGGCTGCCATAGTGGAAGAAGCAATCATGGTTTGCTTTGCACTCCTCCAAGAAATAGCTCCTCCAGCCAACATAAAAATATAACCAAATGTTGACTTCATACTATCCACACAGCCCGCAAAATCAGAATCAGTATATCCAATGACCTCAAGCTTGTCTGATCTCTGATATGTCAGCATATGATCCTTTGTTCTTTGCAAGTATCTAAGTACCCTTTTGGCTGCTTTCCAGTGATTCATACCAGGATTACTGAGATACCGGCCTAACATTCCTGTGATGTACGCAATATCCGGACGCGTACACACCTGAGCATACATCAGACTTCCTACTACCGAAGCATATGGAATCTGACGCATTTCTAATTTCTCGAGTTCTGTCTTTGGACACTGATTGAGACTAAATTTGTCTCCTTTTGCAACAGGGGTATTTCCTGGTTTACAGTGTTCCATGCTATATCGCTTGAGAATTCTTTCGATATATGCCTTTTGTGAAAGCCCCAAAATACCCTTATTTCGATCTCTTTGTATTTTAAGGCCTAACACATATGATGCTTCACCAAGATCTTTCATGTCAAAATGCCTGAAAAGAAATTTCTTAGTTTCACGTATCATGTTTATATCGTTACTGGCAAGCAATATGTCATCAACATATAAAACCAGAAACATAAACTTACTCCCACTGAACTTGTGATATATGCATTCGTCCACCAAATTAGGCTCAAATCCAAATGGGACAATTACTTTATGAAATTTAAAATACCACTGTCGAGACGCTTGCTTGAGTCCATAGATGATTTTTTTTAATTTGCAAACCATCTGCTTTGAGTTATCGTCATCAGTGTCAAAGTTAGGTGGTTGCACCATATAAATGGATTTATCAATGTCGCCATTGAGAAACGCAGTCTTAACATCCATCTGGTGTAACTCAAGATCAAAATATGCCACTAAAGCCATGATAATTCTGAAGGAATCTTTCAAAGACACAGGTGAGAAAGTTTCCGTAAAGTCAATGCCTTCTTTCTGTGTAAATCCCTTAGCAATAAGTCGCGCTTTATATCTTTCCACATTACCTTCTGAATCCCTCTTGGTCTTAAATATCAATTTGCAACCAACAGGCTTCACACCTTCAGGTAATGTAACGATATCCCAGACTTTGTTGTCATACATTGACTTCATTTCCTCATTCATGGCCTCGATCCATTTCTGAGAATTCACACTTTCTAAAGCCTGACGTAGACTGAGAGGGTCATCCTCCATCATGCCAATGTCAAATTCATGTTCTTGAAGGAACACAACATAATCCTTAGATATTGCACTTCTTCTCTCTCTAGTGGACCGCCTTAAAGGCACTATTTCTTGAAGTTCGTAAGGTGGTATATAGGGGTGTTCATTGGGTCCGGTTTAGTCGGTTTTGAACCGAACTGAATTAGTTTGGACTAAACGGTTCGGTTTTTTCGGTTATATGGGTCGGTTCGGTTTGCTTTTTAAAACTGAATTATAATTTCGATTCGGTTCAGTTCGGTTTGAAAATTTTCAAAACTGAAATAACCGAACCGACCGAACTTTTATATATTATGAATTTGGTTTAGACTGCCTCGATTTATTTCTTAGTACCCCGGTTTATTTCTTAATCAATTGCTTTAAATACTTTGATTTATTTCTTAATACCCCGATTTTTTTCTTAATATACTTCGATTTATATAAATCAATTGCTTTAAATAAAAAAATAATCAATTTTGGTTTGAACCGAACAAACTGAACAAACCGAAATAAAACTTTGGTTCGGTTCGGTTTGGTTGCAATGCTAAATCGGTTCAGTTCGGTTCTATTTTAGAAATTAAATTATAACTTTGGTTTGCCTAGTTCGGTTCGGTTTCAACCGATCCGAACCGATGAACACCCCTAGTGGTATAGGTTCCTCTTCAACATCAACATTGTCTTGAATCGGATTCTCTTCCATTTCTGGAGGTTCATTCACTATATGAACCTGAACCAATGAGTCTCCAGATATTCTTATTACAATCGGTACCGTTGTTGGTGCCTCTTGTATAGGAGAATCTTGTTTTTCTTCAAAGACAATTTGATTTGTATTTCCCCCTTGAACCATAACATCCTCAAAGAACTTAACTGTATTTGTCTCGAAAATTGTTCTGTTAGTGGGATCATAAAACTTATACCCCCGGGACCTTTCCGCATATCCTACAAAATAACATCTAACTGTCATTTCATCCAGCTTTTTCTCTTGTGGCCTATAAGGCCGAGCTTCAGCCGAACAACCCTAGATTCTCAAGTGCTAGAGACTAGGCTTCCGCCCGGTCCACAATTCATATGGAGTTTTGTTTGCTGCCTTAGTCAGTACCCGATTCAGAATATATGATGCTGTCTTAAGTGCTTCTCCCCAGAGGTTTAATGAAAGCGAGGTATGAGAAATCATACTCCGCACCATCTCCATTAATGTTCGATTGCGCCTTTCAGCCACACAGTTTATTGCGGGCGAACTTGGCATTGTATACTGTGGCACATTCCATTTTCCTCTAGAAATTTAAAAGGCCCTGTACGTTGTTCCCCTGAGCCGTCATACCGACCATAGTATTCACCACCACGATCCGATCTGACGCCTTTAATTCTTTTGTTGTGTTGTAACTCAACTTCAGTCTTGAAGGATTTAAATGTGTCCAAAGCTTGAGCCTTTTCTTTAATTAAAAATATATAACCATATCTAGAATAATCGTCAATGAAACTGATCAAATATACATGTCCATTCCTAGTAGCTGTAGGGAATGACCCACATATGTCCGTATGTATCAGCTCAAGGACGTTCGTCATACGATTGGCTGTATATTTGCGCATGCTTGTTTGTTTGCCCTTCGCACACCCAATGCACGGACCGAGATCTGACATGTCTAAGGGCCGCAGAATATCACTTTGAATAAGACGTGTAATTCTTTATTGAGAAATATGACCTAAACGCTTATGCCAAAGTGCAGCTGAATCCTGATTGTTAATTTTGTCTAACATTTCGAGTTTCATTGTTCAAGGTCTCATTATAGGAAGCAATAGTATCTAAAGCATAAAGATTATCCAAAACAGATAGAAAACCAGTAGCAACCAAATTGGAGTTTTGATACAAACCAAACTTTCTATCTCCAAATGAACAAGTAAAACCTAATTTGTCCAATGCAGAAATAGAAATTAAGTTCCGCCTAAAAGATGGTACAACAAAAGTATCAAACAAATCCAAATACAAGCCAGTTTTCAAAAGTAATCTAAAATGCCCTATAGCTTCAACTTCTGCCTTGTTTCCATCGCCCACATAGATGTATCTTTCACCATCACTTGGCTTCCGGTAACTTTGGCAACCCTGCATAGACACATAAATGTGAGTAGTTGCGCCTGAATTTATCCACCATGTGTCTATTGAAATTGAAACTGCATTAACTTCTGTACAAACAAAAGAAAAATTAATACCTTTCTTGACACGCCATGCGTGATAATTGGTACAATCCTTCTTCACATGCCCTTCAGATCCACAGAAGAAACAACCCTTCTTCTTTTCTTTATTCGGCTCCGATCCGGTAACCTGTTTCTTGTTCTTAATGGGCTTCTTCTACGAACTTGTAGTTGCAGCATCTGAATTGGCCTTACGTTTCTGTTTCCCTTTTCTTTTAGAGATAGAAGCAATGTTTGCGCTTTCGCTCTTGTCCGACTTCAACCTCTCTTCCTCCTGAACACAGTGCGAGATGAGTTCATTAACTGTCCATGAGTCCTTCTGACAGTTGTAACTCACCTTGAACTGTCCAAATGAGGCAGGAAGAGAGTTAAGGGCCAAATATACTAGCATATCATCCGATATATCTAGTTTATGTCCCTTCAGTTTGGAAGCGGTATGCATCATTTCAAGAATGTGCTCCCTAACATTGCTCTTACCATGATACTTCATTGTGCAGAGTTTGTTTAATAGAATACATATTTCAGCCTTCTCATTCCTAACAAACCTCTGTTCAAGTTCCTTAAGATAGTCTTTAGCAAGAGTGGAATCAGAAACTGGTCCCCTAAAACTTTCAGGAATGGTCTTTTGCATGACCCGGAGACACAAGTGATTTGACCTAATCCACCGTGCATGTGCAGTTTGTTCCTTTTCAATACTAGTTTCAACAAGCACAGGTGATTTGGCCTCCTGCAATGCTGTGTCCAGGTCAAGGCACCCAAGGATAATCTCAAGATTATCTTTCCAATCCTTGTAATTAGAACCCGTCAGCATCAGAATGCTATTGATGCTGGCTGTAAAATCAGTAATTTTTGCTGAAAAATATTCACAAAGAACGAATCAAATAACCGAATATTAATAAATAAAAAATCAAAATAAGGCATATTCCATCAACTAAGTATCTTCGAACAATAAGCGCTCTTTGGAGTCAATCATTATTCTAAGATAAATAGGTGTAGCAATTGAATATAACAGTCCATTTGATGTCAATTAGTCAACCTTCCTTTAGGACGATTAACTAATTACATCCAAAACTTAATGACTATTACCCATTCATTACCACAAGCATACACATACAATACTTAATTATTGTCTTTCCTTTGAGCTAGTCCAATAACCAAACATCATATGTATATTTACTGTGTATAAATTGGCAAATAATTAACGCCGGTATGAGAGCTTACTTTGGCAAGATGATACCTTTATCAATCATTTTCCAAAATATATCTAAATCTTAAGCCTTCATAATGATTTAATATTATCCAAATAAAAATTTATCAAATTTTGGCTTAACCGAATTATTAATCTGTTTTTGGTTCGGCCAATATACTAACGGAAATACCAAAATTTATTACACCTTTGGTCTGGCCGTAAAGTTACTCCAATGTTCTGGCCAAAAATTTCAACTATGTTGTGGCCGAAAATTTATACAAAACATTTATAACCGTAATTCATTGTACTGGCCGAAATAAAATGGTGTATTCATAATTGAATTGGCCAAAAAAAATTATTGCGCAGCGGAAACAAACAAAATATTTTAATTCGTATAATGATTTCTACGAAACCAGAGGGATGTTACGAAATCATATATACAATATATATTTTTTTAATTCGTATAATGATTTATACAAATCAAATTTTGACCATGATACAAAACAGAGTTACGCCAAAATCAGAAAACCTTGATTTCGAAATAATTAATTTCTGAAATCTTAACCGAAATTAATTGTACAAAAATTAACCGGTTCAACTAGAGTAGGCTCTGATATCAATTGATGGATTTATTTCATGTAAAGTCATACCGCAATTCATAAACTCTAGATTTGTCATGATTCTCTAGTGAACCCTAATCTGAAATTTTACGTTACCTTGGTCTATAGCCATGATATTTCAAAAAGACACAAGCACCGTTGATCATCGGAAGCCTTTAGATTTCCAATTAATCCCTCTCAAGTCCGATGGAGAGAGCGAGAGAGGCGACAGCGACAACACTTTGTTCTGCACAAGAAGAGATACCCGAATCTCAAGTTCTGTACTGAAAATCCTCTTCTCTTCTACTCAATACTCTATCTCCATTAATTTTCGATAGAGAGAGAAATTAATGAGAGAGAGATAGCCGTATGTTCTATCAAAATTAAAGGAGACAGATCCATATATTTAATAGGCACCTTTCACAGCCGTATATCAAATTCTCTATTTCAATAGGCGCCTTTTCCATTATTTAATTAATCAATTAATTAATTAATTAATCTTGTTTTTCTTATTGGATCTGTAGTGGGTCTTGATTCAAAACTTGTCTTATTAGGTATTTCCTTATTTACAGAACATTGCCGTATTTAATTGTGTTCTCCAGAGACCAATAGCATAATTGTATTATTACCAAACTTTATATAATTTAGACCATCACTAAATCATAAAGTTATTAATACGCGTTCTACACATTAAAGGCCCCACTTCTCATGACACATATTGAACCCGATAAATAATACTTAATTTGATCACTTCATAACGGTCTAATTAGATATTTGATAGTCTATTATTCAATATATATTTATATCACATATAAGCCCATATATGTTGTAATTAATTGAAATTAATTCCAACATTAGGTGTCTAAGTAGGAAGTAGCCAAGTCATGTATGGTCAATGGAGATAATATAAAAATAAGGGAAAATTTCCGGTGTACCCATCTAAAATCTTGAAATAGTCAATTTCCCCATCAAAATATCATAATATCCAATATCCTCATACAAATTTAAAATTCTTTCTCCTATCCCCTTTTATTTATTTTACATTTTATTTAATTATTTTAAAATTTAAATGACTATTATGCCCCTCTAATTGTAAATGGATATGTCCAGTGTTTTGAATTTCTATTCTTCTTCTTCATACGCCACATCTGCTTTTAATTTTTGTTCTTCATTCTTCGTAAGCTGTCGATCTTTCTTATAGTAGCAACCAAGCTCTCCCAAAATTAAAAATCGTCAGAAGTGCCAACCCCGTGCCGCCCCTCCTCCACTGACCCCCTCATCTCGCGCACCGATGTCATCTCACTCCCTAACACCGCTACCTCTCGTGCACACAGAAGCGACGCCTCCTTTTTGCCAGCGAACCTCTCGCACTAAGACCACCTCTCTTTCATGAATAATACCTAATGGATGATGCTTTCATTAATCGGGTCAAACATAGTCTAGAGAGCACAACTCAAAAATTAAATGAGGGGGCTCAGCTAGAGTGGGAAAAACGTGCCGTGCCGTGACTAACACGCCGTGACTTTGGTCACATGCCATGCCGTGCCGTGATCAAGTAAATTTTTTTCGTGCCGTGCAGTGTCGTGACAAAAATTACGAGGGGTGATCACGGCACGCGAATGGTCACGGCACGCGAGTCACGGCGTGACTCGCGTGTCGTGACTAAGTCGTGCCGTGACCAAACGTGCGTTAGTCACGTTTGATCGCATTTAACGTTTAAAAAAAATGAAACGATTCTTTAAAATTCAAATGTTTTAATTGAAATTTAAATGTAAATATTTTAATTAAAATAAAATTATACCTATAGTATGTTAGTTTTATAGGAAGGTATGTTAGTGTATTGCCTCGTGACTGTCGTGTCTTCCGTGTCTACCGTTCCGTGACTCGCGTGTCCCGTGCCGTGACCAAGACAATTTCCATGCCGTGCCGTGCCGTGCCTTCTTTGCCAACAATTGATCACGGCACGGGACACGCGAGTCACGACACGTAACCGACACGCGTGCCGTGCCGTTCCATGCTGTTCCGTGACGGAGCCGGCTCCGCCGTGCCATTTTTCCCACTCTAGGCTCAGCCCTTAGGAAGTCAGTAAGAATTTCCAAAATTTTCACAAGTGAATGTGCTCAATTAAACATTCCACGTTACCAGCAAAGGATAAAGCATAGATTAATTACATTTACAACACAAGAACAAATAGAACAAAGTTCAATAAATACATATAAAAAATATGTCAATAATAAAGACTGATCATCAGCATGTAAGGCTTGTCTGATCACAATATGCACCGAATCAGTAGTAGGAGGGTTTGCAAATGAAGTTGTTAGGCTTTTATCTCTTTCTCCATTTTCTATTTCTGTTTCTTTTTCTCCAATGGCCAAGTCAAGGCTTGCAAGCTTCTTTGCCATGGTTGGCTCGTCAGTATTAAACACCACACCAGATTCATGGGATTTCTGTGGAAAGAATAAGAACAAATGTTTAATAACAAAATAGCATCTTCTGAGCCAAAAGTTTTGAGAGAACAAATGTTTAATAACAAAATAGTATCTTCTGACTAAATTTTACATTTTTCAGAATTTTTTTACTATTTTTTAGATAGGTAGAAAATCACTACTTTTAAATGGTCTAGAATTTTCGATCCTATATAGAAAATTGTGGAACTTATCAGTTGTGCATATTTCTTGATGTTTGACTTGATTTTCAAAAGAGGTAAGCAACTAGCAACTACAGAAAAAATGAAGCTCAAGCAAATATAATTCCTACTACCAAAATCCAAAAGTTTCAAGGCAAAAACAAGCTTTCCTTGCAAAAAAGGATAAAAAAAGCTGCTGGAAAAACTTCTATACCAATTCTATTCACTTTTCCATCAGGCCTAAGAGTTATTTCATTTCCCCAATCTGCTAGTTCAACACTTTGAAAATTCGAACCATCTTTGGTTGAGTAAGCAACAAGAACTCAAACATTTTCTATTTGCTTGTTTTCTTAAGACAATTGTACCAGTATTTAAATTTGTTTTCTATTAGGTTTCTCTTGCATGTACCAGTGTACAATGGTTCTTACTGACATGACCACCTAGACGATGTCTTAAGGAGTTTTCACACTGTGTGCTAGGCATATGCGATATATAGCTTGATGAACTAAGCACTGTTTTGATGTACTGGGCACAACCAACTTTCATGTACTTGGCACTTTGAATATCAAAGCTACGGGCATGTTTCCTCTAAAAAAAAAGTAGTAAAATCCTAGTAAAAGCTACTGAAAAGAAGTAAAAAGGTAAAAAAATTAAAATAGAAAACTTAACTAATATTCTAGAAATAAAGAAAAGTGTCAAATAAGAAACAAAGATAGATTACATTAATAAATCAAAAATGGCGTCAGATGCTCAGGATGTGCTCCCTGTTGCATTTATTTATCTTTTGTGACTTTGCATTCACATCCCTAAGCATGCTTGTTTATGTTTCCATATGACTTTGCATTCACATCCCTTATTTATCTTTTGTGACTTTGCATTCAGATGCTCAGGATGTACTGGCACGGTGGTATTTGCATTTCATTTCACTGGTAACTCTGTACCCTTGAGAACTACATAACAGTAATGTAACCTAATACAAATTAGCACAAGTATAAAACCTCAACATTTTAATATTGTTCTAAACTTGGCTTTCTGCAGACAGAGTGGTCAAAATTGCTACGAGGATATTGCTCAATTCATAAGTGATTCCATGGTTACTAAAGATAGCTAATTAATGATTGTTCCGGAGTAGAAAAGAAAAATGATCACCATCATCCATTAGCATCATCCATTAGGTGTTATTCATGAAAGCATGGTTAATTTCATAATTCAGATTAGGTATTATTAAGGATCTTGATGGATTTGAACCATCATCTCCCCGAAGATTCAGGGACTCTGTCCAAATATTTGAGCTAAAGATCCATTTCACAAGACAATCTAATGTATGTACATCTAATACTCCTCAAAATTCGTCAAAAGACCACAACTAAGTACTAAAATCCACAACATACCTGATTTACCAGCAGGTCAGTCGACTCTAATACCGACTGATACCAGTGCCAATTCGAACCCTCTCGCATTCTCTGGTACAACCAAGTACCAAGTATCACCCCCTCCAAGTTAAAGTAAGAAAATACCTGTGCGATGGGATCGAAATATCCCGTGCAAGAGAGGAGCGAGCAGATTTCGTGTGCAAGGTGGTCCGAGTGCGAGAGGTAGCGGCCTTAGGGATTGAGATGGCGTCAGTGCGCGAGATGAGGGGGTCAGCGGAGGAGGGGCGGCACTTCTGACGATTTTCAATTTTGGGAGAGCTTGATTGCTACCATAAGAAAGATCGACAGCTTACGAAGAATGAAGAACAAAAATTAAAAGCAGATGTGGCGTATGAAGAAGAAGAATAGAAATTCAAATTCGCCTGTCGATATAAAAAAAACAGTCCGGGTACACTTTATCCGAGTTTCTTTTTCTGTAGCATTTAAAAAAATGAAATTAACATACTTTTGACGACCAGAAAATATAAATAAACTTAAAGTTTAACATTATACCCATCAAAATAATAAGATTAGTTTATTTTTGTTATTCACTAAGTAGTTTATTTTTTTGTTTAAAACCTAAAGATTTTTTGATAATGCTATGAATAAATAATCGGGCTTTGGCACCTAAATTCCTAGTTTTCAAACAGAAGCAAATTGCGACTTGTTGTCCAATTAAAGATAGAAACGGAGAAAACAATAAAGTGAGCTGAAAAGGAAAACTTCGTCTTTATATGAAGAAATGGGAGTGAGTGAAACGCCCGACATTTTTATTAATCAAAGTTAATTACAAATTAATAAATATATCCACATTAGCTGGGTATTTTTAAAAATGTCCAAACCGGCTATTAAATAGACGGTTTCTAATTTTTTCTCAACCGGCCATTAAAATATCTATTAGACCCGATAAATATCTATTTTTCTCTCTCCTACTTCCACAACTCACTCAAACCCATATAACAGAAAGAGAGAAAGAGAAAGCGATTTCTAAGACGAAAATGGCGATATTTGAGGTGATTTTCTTGTAAATTTATTATTTTTTCCTTTTTTTATTATTTTTTTTAGAAATTGTTTAGAATTAATATAAATTGTCTAATTCATAACTTTCATTTCAAACCCTAGATCTTGCCATGGAACCCAAACCCGAACTTCGAAAAGGAGAAAGTGAAACTGCACGCAATGCTCGCATATCCCTCGCTAACAATTTTTGGACGGGTGATCCGACTATTAGAAGCGTTCTTTATGAGAACTCCGGCAATATCAACCCTCCACTTGATTGGGAAGTCTGCCCCTCATGTAGTGTCAAGGGGGATATGCTAAAATATGCTACAAAAAGTTAAAATATGCTAAATTATGCTAAATTATGCTAAAATAGCCTAAAATATGCTAAAAAGGTGAAAATAAGCTAAATTATGCTAAAAACAGTGAAAATAAGCTAAAATATGCTAATTACACTAAATTGAGCTAAATTATGCTAAAATACGCTAAATTATGCTTAAATATGCTAATTACGCTAAATTGCACTAAATTATGCTAAATTATACTTAAATATGCTAATTTAATTGATATTATCATAAATCCGCCATATAAGACTCTGAATTGATTCCTCGTAATTTTTCATTTACAACTTTAATTATATAATATATGATAGATGAACAACTACATGAACTTGAATCATCTAGTTTATAATTCATATTTCGATTCACTAATATCAGATTTATATTTTAGTAAGAAATCTAGAATGTCTAGTAAGAAATAAGATTTTGATTTTGGTTATGATTGGGATGAAAATAATAGAAACAAATTAAGACAAAGTTTTAATTTTCATTCTTATAGCAGAAAACCATTATCATACTTAGAAATTAATTAACAAATATAATTTCCTGTTGCATTCAATCAACAAAACATTAATAATTATTATATAAGGGACTTAGTTTAATTTCATAAATCGCAACATCTATTCAAATTCAAATTGCTATTCCTCACTTCTCCGATTTTAATTTAAATCAGATAATAATATATTTCTAACAAAATTTCAAACAAAATATTAATATTAAAATAAGTATTAATTTATATAAAATTTTGTGTTTTCAAAATATATTTCTAACAAAAAACACTAGCAATGAAATTACTGAATGATCAGTGCAACTACATATTCTTATAACCTGTGCAAGTTTGCTGCTACAATTTGGCAAATATTTCATTAAGCAGCAATCCAAGCTTACAATTCTGACTTACTTTACTTATCCCTACTTTTAATATTTAACAGTTTCCCTAAAGTAGAGACACACAATTTAGTTACATAAAGTATCATAATAAAAGTTAGAAAATTAAATCAAGCTGCTCCATGATTCAAGACACCAACTAGCGCCATATGAAATTAAACTAGATTGTACTCATTTTTTTTTTAAAAAGCATAAGCCCGTTTCATTAGATGAAACTTAAAGAGTTCTTACACAAAAGCACAGAATGTCCCAGAGGGAATAACGAGGTATAAACCACCTCTAAAACAACAAGTTTTGTGCACACGGGCACCAAAATAGCATTTGAGATATCATTTGAGAAAGGAGAAAGCAGATCCTAGATACTAGATTGTACTAAATAAAAGGCATTGATGAAAGAAGGCTGTTGACTTGGCGAGTTGAGATAGAGGAACTGGCTTAACAGCTCCTCCAAATCATACCATGCATAGATCTTCATCTCAGTTATCATCTCCACCATCGATTTGTAAAAATCCCTGCACGGGTCGGTCGAAGTAAGGGCTACCAGCGCACTCTAATCTCTAATTACACGGCCATTGTTGCAAATTCTCTTCTTTCTTCTTGGTTTTCTTTCTTTGGTGGTATGGTTTGGTCAGCTTTCGTTGAGGTAGTTGTTGCGGCCATAGTAGTCGGTCGAAGTAAAGGTCACCGGTGCACTCTCTCTAATTACGCTGCCATTGTTGCAAATTCTCTTCTTTCTTCTTGGTTTTCTTTCTCTGGTGGTATGGTTTGGTTGACCGTTGTTGATGAAAGGCGGTTCAAAGAAGAGGGAATTGGTGGTGAATGAAGGTGGGTCCCAGGTGTCAGTAGTGGTAGTGGTCGCGGCTGTAGTAGTTGTAAGAGTAAGGGAAGAGGAAGGAGAATAAGAGGTGGTGGATTTGGGTTTGGGGTTAGATGAGAAGAGGGAGAAGAGAATGTGAAGTAGGCAACAATTGCAACCTATGTCGACAATGGGAGGTTGGCGGAGAGAGAATCATTTGCTACTTCTCCGACTTGACATTTTTGAGAGAGGGAGAAAGAACAGGATTCGTATCCTATGCATTAACTCAAAAGGGAATATTTTGATTTAATGAATTTCAACCGTCTGATTTTAAATGGAGCCAATCCGGCTCATGCCTATAACATAGGGGCCCTTTAATATTAGTGTAGAATCTTTTGAGTTAATGCAGAGGATACGAATTCGAGAGGAACAGGGGAGATGAGAAAATTAGAATCGACTTGCAAGAGGAGAGAAGTGAAGTGAGGAGCTTCTAAGCTGGGTGACTATGTGAGGGCGTATGTGAAGTTTCAGTTCAGATCCTTTGCTGTGATTAGTGTTTGGCAAATACCCCCACGGGTCAGACCCGTGCCCGCCCGCCCGGGACCCTTACCCGCCCTGCCCGTGCCCGTGCACGGGTTTTGCACGGGTACACGGGTTCAACGGGTACGGGTTGAGAAGGGACGGGTACGGATTTTTTTTAAATTTACCCGTGATACCCGTCCCGTTTCAAACTCGTACCCGCCCGTACCGACCCGTGGACCCGTATTACCCGTACCCGTACCCGAATACCCGTGCCCGCCTACCCGTAGACCCGTGCCCACCTACCCGTACCCGAACCCGAACCCGAACCAGAACACCCCTGTACCTTTTTTTTTTTTTTTTTTTTTTGAAATTCGAATTTTTTTCCCCCCAACCCCAGCCAGCCCCCTCCCCCCCGGATCTTCTGTGCCCTAGCTAGTAATTAGATTTATGCCAAGTAATTAGATTTTTAGATTTATTTGTGAATATGCCAAGTAATTAGATTTATTTGTGAATATGCCAAGTAATTAGATTTTTTTAATATGCCAAGTAATTAGATTTATTTGTGAATAGGTTAGATTTTATTTTTCAAATTCGGATTTATTTTTAATAGGTTGAATAAGCATGTTATATTTAGTTTTTGAATATGTTAAGTAATTAGATTTATTTGTGAATAGGTTAGATTTTATTTTTTCAAATTCGGATTTATTTCTAATAGGTTAAATAAGTATGTTAGATTTAGTTTTTGAATATGTTAAGTAATTAGATTTATTTGTGAATATGTTAGATTTTATTTTTCAAATTCGGATTTATTTTTAATAGGTTAAATAAGCATGTTAGATTTAGTTTTTGAATATGTTAAGTAATTAGATTTATTTGTGAATAGGTTAGATTTTATTTTTCAAATTCGGATTTATTTCTAATAGGTTAAATAAGTATGTTAGATTTAGTTTTTGAATATGTTAAGTAATTAGATTTATTTGTGAATAGGTTAGATTTTATTTTTCAAATTCGGATTTATTTGTAATAGGTTGAATAAGTATGTTAGATTTAGTTTTTGAATATGTTAAGTAATTAGATTTATTTGTGAATAGGTTAGATTTTATTTTTCAAATTCGGATTTATTTCTCATAGGTTAAATAAGTATGTTAGATTTAGTTTTTGAATATGTTAAGTAATTAGATTTATTTGTGAATAGGTTAGATTTTATTTTTCAAATTCGGATTTATTTCTCATAGGTTAAATAAGTATGTTAGATTTAGTTTTTGAATATGTTAAGTAATTAGATTTATTTGTGAATAGGTTAGATTTTATTTTTCAAATTCGGATTTATTTCTCATAGGTTAAATAAGCATGTTAGATTTAGTTTTTGAATATGCCAAGTAATTAGATTTATTTGTGAATAGGTTAGATTTTATTTTTCAAATTCGGATTTATTTTTAATAGGTTAAATAAGCATGTTATATTTAGTTTTTGAATATGCCAAGTAATTAGATTTATTTGTGAATAGGTTAGATTTTATTTTTCAAATTCGGATTTATTTCTAATAGGTTAAATAAGCATGTTAGATTTAGTTTTTGAATATGCCAAGTAATTAGATTTATTTGTGAATAGGTTAGATTTTATTTTTCAAATTCGGATTTATTTTTAATAGGTTGAATAAGCATGTTATATTTAGTTTTTGAATATGTTAAGTAATTAGATTTATTTGTGAATAGGTTAGATTTTATTTTTCAAATTCGGATTTATTTTTAATAGGTTAAATAAGCATGTTAGATTTAGTTTTTGAATATGCCAAGTAATTATATTTATTTGTAAATAGGTTAGATTTTATTTTTCAAATTCGGATTTATTTCTCATAGGTTAAATAAGTATGTTAGATTTAGTTTTTGAATATGTTAAGTAATTAGATTTATTTGTGAATAGGTTAGATTTTATTTTTCAAATTCGGATTTATTTGTAATAGGTTAAATAAGTATGTTAGATTTATTTTTTGAATATGCCAAGTAATTTGCATTTATTTTTTAATCTATTGTTTTCAAATAATTCATTATTATTTTTAAAGTAACTGATTTAAGAAATTTTTGATTTATATTATATTGTTTTAAAGTAATTGATTTAAAATTATTTGAAAGTAATTGATTTAAAATTATTTTAAAGTAATTGATTTAAGAAATTTTTAATTTATATTTTATTGTTCAAAATTTAAAGTAATTGATTTAAGCAATATTGTTTTAAAATAATTCGTAACTTTGATTTTGATTTTAGTATCACAATAATTATTGAGTTCAAATATTCAATCATGTTAAATGAATTTTGATTTGTATTTTATTGGTTTAAAAAGAAAACAAAAAAAAAACAGAAAAAAAAAAATCAGCGGAGGCAGTGAGGCAAAGCCGCAGAGGCAGTAAGGCAGCAGAAAAAAAAAAAAAAAAAAATTACCCGCCCGGACCAGACCCGTTATACCCGGACCTAAACCCGCTTACCCGTGACCCGTGTTGTCCGTGACCCGTGTTGCCCGTGACCCGTGTTGCCCGTGACCCGTGTTGCCCGTGACCCGTGTTGCCCGGGGGGTTTGAGAGGGGCCGGGTAGGGTTTTTCAAAAAAATACCCGTGCTAACCCGTCCCGTGTCGCCCGTGACCCGCGTTACCCGTGACCCGCGTTGCCCGTGACCCGTCCCGGGTTTTACCCGTGCCCGCCCGCCCTTACCCGTTTGCCAATCACTAGCTGTGATACACCTTCAATGGAATAGTTTATAGCCGATCAGTACCTGTTCATTTTAAATAAAGGGTCAAAATCAGTCTGGATTGAACAACTGATAAGTTGTCATCGAATCATGAATCATGGGAGGTTACCACGCAAAAACAGTCTGAGCGGGTTTTTTTTTATTCAATCCCGTAGGCAATATTACATCAAGCTTTGCATAAGCAAAGAATGCATAAAGCACTAAACATATAGTAGCTTAACTACTCTACCTAGCTACAACAATCAAGCTTCAGTAGGTGTACCTTGTAACTGACCAGTTTTCCATTCAGTTCTCTACTGATGTGGCTACAGTATAAGATTTTACTGCCTGAGAGACATTCCATAACTGTAAGGATTCATTAAAAGCTCTCCAATCCATTTCCTTTAGTTGAAATTCGCATCCTCTAAGACCATGATTTTTATTAATATCCAAAGTTAATTACAAATTAATAAATATACCCAACAGCCATTGGAATTTATAAACTACCCATACCGGCCAACAACCATTGGAATTTATAAACTACCCAACAATCTGGATTGAACAACTGATAAGTTGTCATCAAATCATGAATTATGGAAGGCTACCACGCAAAAACAGTCTGAGCGAGTTTATTTTAATTCAAGCCCATAGGCAATATTACATCAAGCTTTGCATAAGCTGAAATATTTTTAGTTACCACAGCGTAAAATCAAAATTAAATGATTACCACCCGGCCCAAACTTTTTCCAATCCTAACACCCACGCGGAACCAGTTCACACACCAAAATGGGTTGGTGGAGCACCAACTGCTCTGAAATTTTTACTGCTCTTCAGTGCGTTTCACTCCGTTTGAGCACCAATTTTGGTGCGCCAACCCAGTCAGAGCACCAATTGGTGCGCCAATCCAGTCCGCGCACCACCCCAATTTGGTCCGTGAACTGGATCCGCGTGGGTGGTGGGATTGAAAATAGCTTGGGCCGGGTGGTAATCATTTAATTTCTATTTTTTACTGTAGTAACTAAAAAAAATTCGGTTGCATAAGCAAGGAATGCATAAAGCACTAAACAGATAGCAGCTTAACTACTCTACCTAGCTACAACAATTAAGTTTCAGTAGGTGTACCCTGTAACTGACCAGTTTTCCATTCAGTTCTCTACTGATGTGGCTACAGTTACGGGTTTATAGCCCGAGAAGACATTTTATAACTGCAAGGATTAATTAAATGATTACCACCCGGCCCAAGCTTTTTTTTCATTAAAATCCGTAGGATATTACGTCAAGTTTTGCATAAGCCGATTTTTTAGTTACCACAGCGTAAAATCAAAATTAAATGATTGTCACCCAGCCCAAGCTTTTTCGAATCCTAGTACCCACGCAGACCCAGTTCGCGCACCAAAATGGATTGGTGCACGGACTAGTTAAGTGCAACTGGGCAAGAGTACCAACTTTTCTGAATTTTTTACTGCTCTTCAGTGCGTTTCACACCTTTTGAGCACCAATTTTGGTACGCCAACCCAGTCAGAGCACCAATTGGTGCGCCAATGCAGTCCGCGCATCACCCCAATTTGGTGCGCGAACTGGTTCCGCGTGGGTGGTAGGATTGAAAATAGCTTGGGCCGAGTGGTAATCATTTATTTTCTATTTTTTATTGTAGTAATTAAAAAAAATTCGGTTGCATAAGCAAGAAATGCATAAAGCACACTAAACAGATAGCAGCTTAACTACTCAACCTAGCTACCACAATCAAGCTTCAGTTAGTGTACCCTGTAACTGACCAGTTTTCAATTCAGTTCTCTACTGATGTGGCTACAGTTAAAACTTTACAATCCGAGAAGACATTCCATAACTGCAAAGATTCATTAAATGATTACCAACCGGCCCAAACTTTTTTTATTCAAGCCCGTAGGCAATATTACCTCAAGCTTTACATAAGCCGAAATTTTTTTAGTTACCACAGCGTAAAATCAAAATTAAATTATTACCATCTGGCCCAAGCCTTTTCGAATCCTACCACCCACGCGGACCCAGTTTGGGCACCAAAATGGATTGGTGCGTGGACTGTGTGGACGCACCAACTGATGCGCAGACTGGGTTAGAGCACCAACTATTTCAAAAATTTTACAGATCTTCTGTGCGTTTCACCCCATTTGAGTACCAATTTTGGTGCGCCAACCCAGTCAGAGGACCAATTAGTGCTCCAATCCAGTCCGCGCACCATTCCAATTTGGTACGCGAACTGGGTCCGCGTGGGTGTTGGAATTGAAAATAGCTTGGGCCGGGTGGTAATCATTTAATTTCTATTTTTACTGTAGTAAATAAAAAAATTTCGGTTGCATAAGCAAGAAATGCATAAAGCACTAAACAGATAGCAGCTTAACTACTCTACCTAGCTATAACAATCAAGCTTCAGTAGGTGTGCCCTGTAACTGACCAGTTTTCCATTCAGTTCTCTATAGATGTGGCTACAGTTAAGACTTTATAGCCCGAGAAGACATTTCATAACTGCAAGGATTAATTAAATGATTACCACCCGGCCCAAGTTTTTTTTTATTCAAGCCCGTTGGCAATATTACTTCAAGTTTTGCATAAGCCAAAATTGTTTTAGTTACCACAGCGTAAAATCAAAATTAAATTATTACCACCCGGCCCAAGATTTTTCCAATCCTACCACCCACGCGGACCCAGTTCGCGCACCAAAATGGATTAGTGCGCGGACTAGATGGGCGCACCAACTGGTGCGCAGACTGGATAAGAGCACCAACTGTTCCGAAATTTTTACTGCTCTTCAGTGCATTTCACCTCTTTTGAGCACCAATTTTGGTGCACCAACCCAGTCAAAGCACCAATTAGTGCCCCAATCCAGTCTGCGCATCACCATAATTTGGTGCGCGCACTGGGTCCGCGTGGGTAGTGGGATTGAAAATAGCTTGGACCGAGTGGTAATCATTTAATTTCTATTTTTTACTGTAGGAAATAAAAAAAATTCGGTTGCATAAGCAAAAAATGCATAAAGCACTAAACAGATAGCAGCTTAACTACTCTACCTAACTACAACAATCAAGCTTCAGTAGGTGTACCCTGTAACTGACCAGTTTTACATTCAGTTCTCTACTGATGTGGCCACAGTTAAGACTTTACAGCCGGAGATGACATTCTATAACTGCAAAGATTCATTAAAAGCTCTCCAACCTTAAAATCAAAATTAAATGATTACCACCTGGCCCAAGCCTTTTCCAATCCTACCACCCACGCGGACCCAGTTCGCGCATCAAAATGGGTTGGTGCACGGACTGGGTTAGCGCACCCACTGGTGCATAGACTGGGTTAGAGTACCAACTGTTCCGAAATTTTTACTGCTCTTCAGTACGTTTCACCCTATTTTAGCACCAATTTTGGTGTGCCAACCAAGAGAGAGCACCAATTGGTGTGCCAATTCAGTCCGCATGTGTGGTGGGATTGAAAATAGCTTGGGCCGGATGATAATCATTTAATTTCTATTTTTTACTGTAGTAATTAAAAAAATTTCGATTGCATAAGCAAGGAATGCATAAAGCACTAAACAGATAGCAACTTAACTACTCTACCTAGCTACAACAATCAAGTTTCAGTAGGTGTATTGTTGGTTCCACACATCTAGCCATAACTTAAGATGTGTTTGTTCACCAGGTTGGTAAGTAACACTACAGACTCCTAATGACTTTAATTTGGTTATTTCCTTTCAAAAGAGGGAGTGTTGGATTGGATTCTTAGAATAAAATTTGTATAAAATGATATTTTTTCACAAGTGTGTGTAAGTTGGATCATTAAATTTCCACCACCATTTCAACAATAAGGCAATATTTATTTGTCTAAGGTCTGATATTTCTAAATCTCCATATTCTTTAGCTAAGCAAGCTCTATGCCAACTGATTAATGAGTATTTTTTCTTAATAAGATCTCCATAATTTCATTGATTTAATTATTTATTTTTGAATGCTATGAACAAAAAATCGGTGGCTAAGCAGTAAGCAGCCATGTTATGTACGGTCAACGGAATAGATCGGTGCTGCTTGTTTGGAGAAGAAATTAATGAATAAAAAAAAACGTTTAGCGTCATTGCTTATCCTGATTTCTCCAAGTCTCGTCTGAAGTGCACCGTGCACACGAAGATAGAAGAGAGCTTTGGCTGCTGGGAAGGAATCCATATCCTCTGAGGTAACAAAATATTTCTGTTTAGATCAGAACCGTCCGATCAGAATCTGGCCTAATCTGGTCAGAAGTGAAATGCACACCGTCCGGATCTAAACAGAAATATTCTGTTACCTTAGGTGATATGAATTCGCTGGGAAGTACCAATGGAATTTTTTAAACGAATTCATGATAATTTATTTACTTATTATTTTGAATAAAAAAATAGTGGGATCCTTTTGTTAAAGTTATTACCTAGGGTGCTACAGTGATTTTTTAAGTTACTCTATGATTATTTTAGAACGAAGAGGGTTTAAATACCTTTACATTTTGTATCTCCGTTATATTTTTACTTTTCAATTTTCTAATAACAAAAATTTAAAACTTATATATTAAGATAAAATCATTAGATACCTATATTATATTTTCTATATACACATTAAAAATTATCACTATTTAATACTTTTACTTTTGTTAAAGTTATTATTTAGGATGCGATCTAGAAATTATTCACATAAATATATTTTGCAAGCTCTTGATAACAATCGAAAAAAAGTTGAAATGTCGTAATCTTCTACATGTGCATATGAAAAAAAAAATATCGTATCTAACAGTTTATTTGAACATTTAAGTTTTAAATTTTAAGTTAATAAAGTTTCAAAAACAAAAGCATGATACAAGTACAAGAAATAGAGGCCTTTAACATCTCATCTTTCAGAATTATTTAAGAGGAGGGTTCAAATGTCTCCATCATACCTCTATTTTAGAACTATAATAACTTAAAATTTAAAACTTAAATTTCAAAATAAAATCGTTAGATATAATCTATATCTATGCGCATGTAAAATATCACAACATTTTGACTTTGTTTTGATTATTATCAATAGCTTGTAAAAATATAAATTTAAGATATGAATAAATTTTGATTGTTGATTTTTCAACTTGTTGATTCATATAAAACCTAAATAAAAAAGTGCTAATTCTAAATAAATAATATAAATTACATCTAACAGTTTTATTTTAACATATAAATTTTAAAAAATTTATTATTAAAAAAATAAAAAATAATAGAGATATGTGAACCCTTCTCATAATTTAATATATCCATAAAAAACTTACAATTTGAAGCTAGCCTTTGGTCGCTGTCAGGACCAAAAAGTCAGTTGAGTACACTTTGAGCAATATATAATCCATTCAATTGAAATTAATATGGATACTGACATACTACCCAACCGAGTGGATCCGTATCCTCCAAGGTACCTGACTCAAGCAAATTGAAACGGACGGCCCAGATTAATTCTATCTGGATCAAACTCAATCCAGTACTTACGAAGACTGTGGGGGGCCTGCTTTGAGATTCGTGCCATAATAAAAGAACCGTCCGATCATAATTTGCTTGAGTCAGATAACCTGAGGTGATGGGAATTCCAACCGAGTTCGGGTCTTTTGAGATAACTCAAATTTTGATTTTTGAATTCAGATTGTTTGATTAGAATTCGAATTAATTGAATCCAAAATAAAATGTACCGGACCTCAAATTTTGGATTACCTCGGGTGATATAAATTCTTATCCGACCTTGGTAAAAATAGTTTTTTCAGGAAACGGGAGTGCAGCTGTTAGTAGTTAGCTTCAAACCACCGACGACTCTAATATGGCATTTGAAAAACTTGTTAGCCTCAAAACTTAAAAATTGAAAATATATATATATATATATATATATATATATATATATATATATATATATATAGAGTATGGCTAATTTGCTTCCGGAAGCATTTCGGCCGAGGTGCTTACGGGGGCATATCTTCCAATTCGATGTTCAAACAACAAATTCAAACCGTTAGATGTTCAATCTATATTAAAATCTACTTGGAGACCAAATTTTACATTTTTTGGAATTTTTTTACTATTTTTTAAGCTGGTTTGAAAACCGCTGTTTTCAATGCTTTAGAAATTTAATAAAAACAGCGGTTTTCAAACCAGCTTAAAAAATAGTAAAAAAATTCCAAAAAATGTAAAATTTGGTCTCCAAGTAGATTTTAATATAGATTGAACATCTAACGGTTTGAATTTGTTGTTTGAACATCAAATTGGAAGATATGCCCCCGTAAGCACCTCGCCGAAATGCTGCCGGCAGCAACTTAGCCTCTCCCTATATATATACAGAGTAGAACTAGGTGTTCCTAAGCTCACCAAGCCTCTTGTAAACTCAACTTTAAAACCTATCGAATTGACTTCAAACGATATTTTCAAACCGTTAGATGTTCAATCTATATTAAAAT
>JAJGRX010000881.1:0-270000 GCA_025461125.1 Carex kokanica | reverse complement strand
TGATGCATGTACATGCAAAATTTTGAAAGTTTCAAATTTATTTGCTACAAGGTCAAGCGGTCAAAGAAATAGACATTTCATAAGTTATTTCATAAGTTGTTTTATATATTCGTTTTTCATCATTTCTTTGACCACTTGACCTTGTAGAAAATAAATTAGAACTTTCAAAATTTTGCATGTACATGCATCACTCATGAAATACATGAATTTCAATAGTTTGAATTCGCCATTTGAAGCCGATTCGATATACTTTGAAGTTGTGCTCACCAAACTCTCTTAGTGAGCACATCACACCCTAGCTCTGCTCTTGTTATTTTTACTCTTTTAATCATAAGCCGACTGCAAGATTACGCATAATATAATTCACATGTAGTGTGCTTTCTTTTAATCAATTAACGTTCAATTTGGTTTCTTTTTCAAAAAAATTAACGTTCAATTTCTATAAGTAATCATGCTTTTCTTTTAGATATTTTTGTGAAAATAAAGATAAATTAAACTATGGCGTCCACCCTTTTTTTTCCCCTGGTAGGGCGTTTTTAAAATGAATAAAGATATTTTGCCTCCGGCTCCTATTCTCCAATCATTAATTATATAGGGACCACAACTTCAAGCACAAAAAGACAAAAGAAAACGCGTATCAATCATTAATTACGTGGGGGACCGCTTATATTTGAAAATTTTTACAACAGACGCGCACAAGTATTCATATATAATACACTAAGTATTCATATCTAAGATATCAAGTATTTAAAAAAAACTGGACACATTACTCACTCATCTTTTACACATTTTTAGAAGTGGTTTTTTTTCTCCGTTCACTCTAACCAATATTTTTGACAATCTGTGAAGAATTTTGATAATCTAAAATCACCAACATCTTCTATGTAATTTTCTCTTTCAAATGAGATCCATGATGAAGTACTTTTGAGTTATCCGTCGCGCAAGTATTCATACCTCGTAAAATTATTTATATCTCGTCGTGCAAGTATTCATACCACGTCGTGCAAGTATTCATACCACGTCGAGCAAGTATTCATACCTCGTCAAACAAGTATTCATACATAAGATATCAAGTATTTCAGAAAATGAGTGGTAATGAAATTTCAATCGGTAAAAAATGAGTGAATGATGTGTCCAGTTTTTTATTTGTGAAATACTGATGAGGTATGAATACTTGCTCGATGAGGTATGAATATTTGTGCAACGGACAACTCGAAAGTATGTCATCATGGATCTCATTTGAAAGAGAAAATTGTGTAGAAGACGTTCGTGATTTTAGATTTGCAAAATTCCTCACAGATTGTCAGAAATATTGGTTAGAGTGAATGGAGAAAAAAAATCACCTCTAAAAGCGTGTAAAAGATGGGTGAGTGATGTGCACAATGTTTTTTTTAAATACTTGATATCTTAGATATGAATACTTGATGTATTATATATGAAAACTTGCACTTGCTGCGATAATGACGCGTTTTGTTTTGTCTTTTAGCGCTAAAATTTGTGGTTCCCTCTTAATTAGCGATCAACAAATGCAGTTATTGACCGGGGAATGAATGGGGATAGGAGCCGGAGATAGTTAGTCGGTCCCTTTTAAAATATGGCGTACATGTGATACGCCATAAATTGTGGTGTTTTTTGTATCATCTGAGATTTCTCCAATCTGTTTCCATTTGAAAGTTCGTATTTATTATTTTCTGTTAATAAAAAATTCGGTTTAGATTTCATATGTAATTGAAGATAAATTGAGCAAAGGTAGAGTGTGAGAGGATTTAGTGCGTACAACTCTAAAAGTATATCAGATTGGCTTTAAACGACGAATCCTAACCGTTGAAATTCATGTACTTCATAAAAGATTCATTTCTTTGATCGCTTGATCTTGTATCAAATAAATTCGAAACTTTCAAAATTTTGCATGTACATTCACCACTCATAAAGTACCTGAATTTTAACGGTATGAATTCGTCATTTGAAATTGATCCGATATACTTTTAGAGTTGTGCTCATCAAAAATTTTTTATGAGCACATCACACATTAGCTTTGCTCAGATAAATTTATTGTTGTCAAAATATAGTCACACATTAGCTTTGCTCAGATAAATTTATTGTTGTCAAAATATAGTCGGTCAGGATAAAGAATTATGATCAACAAACGCTAGGAGATGGAGTGCTTTTGTGCATTGAATGAAACATGGCCGACCAGCGACCGACCTGTGGCCTGTGGGGCCTCAACTCACCGTCCCGTTGCTGACGCAAGCAAAGCAATATAGTAATATACCATTCAGATCATATTGTAATATTTTACACTACTATTTTTCAACGACACAATATTATCTAAATATTTTAAGATATAAACAGCTTTATCTTTCATTATTTAATTTTAAAATCAACGTCTCTCTTGTATATTATTATAAGTTTTTTCTTAAAATTTCGTTTATAGAATAAATTACTTCTTTGATTCTTTCTCGTATATTATTGTATTATTTTTTTATAAATTTACAAAAAAAATTGATATCTGTTGTATTCATTATTTGTATCTTATCACATATTTGAGATTTTAAAGATGTTATAAAAATGAAAGATTTTATTATATTATTGAAAATCTATCAACATTGTATATTGATTTATGAGTAAAGATTTTGTCCTCCCGCTTCTGTCTCCTAAACGTTCTCTAATTGTCTAACTAGTTTTTATTCATATAAAAAAAAATAAGTCATTCAGAAAAATAAAAACCCCACCACTAATCCCTCTCGAGACTGTGAAAGGACTCCATTTCCGCTAGGCGTCAGGCTCAAATGGACCTGATTTCCTCTCTTCACCCGCTCTACCCCGACCTTATCCCCTCTCTCGACCTCTCTCTCAGCGTTATCTCCTCCTTCAACCACCGTCCGTTCGTTCCTACCCCCACATCGAATCATAACCCTAAACCTTTCCCACACAACCCCTTTGCTTCTCTCCCATAAACCCTAATAAAATGCTGCTGCCACCTGCTCCATCACCTTCTAATTCCACCGATTGTTTAATCGTTGTTCGAACAATGGTGGCAGTTTGCCTCCTCGAGTCTGTCTCTTTCACTGAGATTGACTCGGCAGCTCTTCTATGGCGGCTGGAGAATGACCACTCATCAGTGGGCCCTATAGACAACGTCATTTGTAAAAAAACATTAAATTAACATACTTTACAACATAACAATTCATACTTCAGTTATAAGTATGAATATTTTGTTCAGTATCTATCAATACATTCAAGCACCAAATAGATTAACTGATTTAAGTTACTTTATACCATAACAATTCATACTTTAATGTGTAAGTATGAATACTTAAAATTTTAAATATTAATATTTTTACTAAAACTATAGTGCTGGTGATTATGCGGTGGGTACACATGCGCTTCTGTGCTTGTGGTCCCCGTAGCTATTGCTTTTAGTGATGTCTACGGTCCCCCATGTAGGTAGTGGTCCTCCAGGTAGTTAATGCACGGAGCACGTTTAAGGATTTATGAGGAATACTTTACAACATAAAAATACACACTTCAATGCGTAAGTGTGAATACTTGATATTTTAGAGATGAATATTGTTTACAATAATTACAGCGCTGACACTTGCGATGGTCGTTACACATCCGCTTGTCCTTGGTTTTACGCATGTGGTCCTTATCGTGGTCACTTTCAAGCGACATTTGCGATCCGCCCAGGTCGGTAGTGGTCCCCTAGGTAGTTAATGCCCAAGACATGTCTAAGGGTTTCTCATAAATACTTTACAGCATAAATTTTCACACTTTACTGAGTAAGTATAAATACTCGACATTTTAGAGAAGAATACTTGACATTTTAGAGATGAATACTTGTACGTCAAGTTATGAATACTTAAACGACGAAGAACACTAAAGTACTTCATCATGGATCTCGTTTGAAAGAGAAAATTACATAGAAGGCGTACGTGATTTTAGATTCGCAAAGTTTTTTACAGATCATCAGAAATATTGACGAGATTAAACGGAGAAAAAAAAATTCACTTCTAAAAATGTGTAAAAGATGGGTGTGTGATTAGAGAGGAAAAAAAAAGTTGATATCTAGTTTTTTTTTTTAGATACTTGATGTTTTAGGTATGAATACTTAATATATTATATAGTAATACTTGCGCGCATAAGTATTCATACATGTGAGCGCCAATTGTAAATTTTTTTCAAATATAATCGGTCCCCCAAGTAGTTAGTGGTCCCCTAGATAGTTAGTGATTCATGTTGTACTTTATGCATCAGTTAACCAGGGAGACTTTTAGAGGACCGAATGGAGGAGACTGGTAGTTGTTCCCTTGATTTATTTCATCCAGCTCCACAAGTTTTATTGTATTTATAATTTTTAAATTGTTTGCAACCGATGATAAAAAAATATTTATAATTAGAAAACGAACATGCATATAATCTGAACTTTCACTTTCGTGCAATCTCAACTTACATACAATTTGTGACGAAACTGTTTATACCTACTTATATAAAGGATACAAATGCTTTAGTTATATACATTTTAAAAGAAATGTAAATATTTTGAAGTATAGATAAGATGTCCAACACAAAAAGGAAAAATTACTTAGAAGAGCGTTAGAGATTTTGTAAGAGGGATTAATTGACAATGGTTAGGTTGACAAACTTAACAATAAATTTTATCAAAATAAAAAATATAAAAAATAAATTTATAAATATACTTTTGGACATACATATAACCTAACAATTAAATTTGATGCAATTTAAGTATTGTTTGATAATGCATCAAGAATTGTTCATTTCAGATCGTTGAAATTTCAACTCATTCGATAAAATATATATCAAATTTCATTATTTTTTAATTTTTATAGACATAATATATATTATAGATCTTGTCTATTATATTTAATTCAATTTTCTTTAGAAGTTATCAAATTATTGAAATAAAAATTATCAAAGTGACCCCTGTTTCTTTCTTTACCCTTGGGTGCTTGACTGATAATTCTTTTTTATTTAATGAGGTAAATAAATAAGGAACAAATCTTCTGCCAATAAAATTTATCCGTCCATTCATTTATAATTGAAACGGTCATAATTAAAATAGGACAAAAATATTAAAATTTTAAGAAAACACAACTCATACTTTAGTTAGAATCGTTTCAAATTATAAATAAATAGACAGATCAATCATATTGTCAGAAATTTGCTGCTCACGTGTAGTTAAATAAATAATTTTCCATAAATTCAAGTTCGGATAATCGGATTGCGAGCTGAAAAACAAATCTTTTCATGTTATGGGGAATTTGAAAAGATCAGAGGCCCACATGTAAATATGTCAGTATCTCACTAGCTGCCTTGATTGCAACTCTAGTATCTGCTAAGGTAACAGAATATTTCTGTTTAAATATGAACCGTCCGATCAGAATCCGCACGAATATTGAAGGAACCCCGTTCATTCGACCTTGTTCCGGATTGGTCCGGATTCCGATCGGACGGTTCATATCTAAACATAAATATTCTGTTACTTCTGAGGATATGGTAACGTCTTGGACCTCATTTCATTGGAGAGGTCAGAGATCTCCCTCCTCCCATCGTGCAAACTCCCAAATCCTCAAAAAATCCAAACCCAGCTACATTCTTTCCTCACCTTTCTTCTTTCCCTTTCCCTCTAATACATGGTACCGTAACCCCATCAAATCCGTCGACGAATAAAATTCTCTTTCCTCTACTCTCCGTAATTTCTCAAGGTATCCACCTACTATATTTTTTGTAAGTGGCATGCTCTGGTACTCAGTTGTAAAAGACTCTAGCTTTATTATTTCAATTCCAGCTCACACCTAAATTCACCCAAAATACAACTCAATTCCGATATGGATACACTGCTAAGAACCCACAACAGACTGGAGTTTCTCCATCCAATTCATGGCCTTCCATTTATAAAGCACCATATCCAAACTCATGACCTTCCATATCAAAAGGCCAACAAAAGATTCACCCGAAAACTCTCAAAACAAACTTCTATACAAGCCACACTTCTTGAGCTAGTCCCCGAAACGAAGAAAGAGAACCTGGAGTTCGACCTCCCTTTATACGACCCGTCAAAGGGTCTAGTTGTAGACCTAGCTGTGGTTGGTGGTGGGCCCGCTGGTTTAGCAGTAGCACAACAGGTTTCCGAAGCCGGCCTTTCAGTATGTTCAATTGACCCATCTCCAAGACTAATCTGGCCTAATAATTATGGGGTTTGGGTAGATGAATTTGAGGCAATGGATCTTTTAGACTGTCTTGATGCCACCTGGAGTAGCGCGATTGTCTATATAAATGAAACTGACACAAAGCTTCTTGGTCGGCCATATGGTCGAGTGAACCGAAAACAGCTCAAATCCAAAATGATGCAAAAGTGCATATCAAATGGTGTAAAATTTCACCCGGCCAAGGTGGTCAAGGTCATACATGAAGAGACCAAATCTTACATAATCTGTAATGACGGTGTTACAATACAAGCCAAGGTAGTTTTAGATGCTACTGGTTTTTCCAGATGTCTTGTACAATATGATAAACCATACAATCCTGGGTACCAAGTGGCATATGGAATTTTGGCTGAGGTGGAAGAACACCCGTTCGATTTGGACAAGATGGTTTTCATGGATTGGCGTGATTCACATCTGGCAGGCAGCACAGAATTAAAGGCAAGAAATGCAAAAATTCCTACTTTTTTATATGCAATGCCTTTCTCAGCTAATAGAATTTTTATGGAGGAGACATCACTGGTCGCTAGGCCTGGGCTGTCCATGGAGGATATACAAGAAAGGATGGTGGCTCGGTTGAAGCATTTGGGAATTAGGGTTAGGAGCATAGAAGAGGATGAGAAGTGCGTGATACCGATGGGGGGTCCATTACCGGTACTTCCACAAAGGGTGGTTGGTATTGGTGGTACAGCTGGGATGGTACATCCCTCGACTGGGTACATGGTTGCCAGAACTCTTGCTGCTGCTCCAATAGTTGCCAATGCAATTGTGAAATATTTGGATTCATCAAGTGATCAAATATTTGGCGACACGCTTTCCGAGGCGGTTTGGAGGGAATTGTGGCCAATGGATCGGCGGCGGCAAAGGGAATTCTTTTGCTTTGGCATGGATATCTTGCTTAAGCTCGATTTGGAGGGGACAAGGCGGTTTTTTAATGCGTTCTTTGACTTGGAACCCCGATATTGGCACGGGTTTTTGTCCTCAAGACTTTTCCTTCCTGAGCTTATATTCTTCGGGTTGTCTCTATTTAAGCATGCATCAAATTCATCAAGATTAGAGATTATGACAAAAGGTACCCTTCCCTTGGTTAGGATGATTAATAACTTGGTAAGAGAAAAATATTAGGCTCTAGGTATATTCTGTGAGCATTAAGATGTTTTATCTCTATTTGTATTTACAGGTGTGACAAACAGTTGCTTTTACTTTGAAAGGAAAAAAAAAATAGTGTCTGTTTTAGCAAAGATGACAAATCAACTTGGCATGATCCATTCTAGAGTTTCACTTTATTGTGCACACGTGTGCCATATTAATTTCCAACGCAAATAGCTGCTTGTACATTAAGATGTATCTGGTAAATCTAGGTACCTGATGGCATGCTCCGTTACCAGTTATGACACTTGCTGGTATGATGAGGACACTACCTTGTTATATTTTAATGGCAACTTTCTCTTTCCATTTTAGTGTTGGTTAAGGCCATAATTCAGTTTCTCCTCAAAAGTAGTTCAGGGATTTGAGAATCTTTGAACTTTCTATTAGCTGATTGTCACATCTATTTTTACTGGAAAGGAAGGACAGTAGAATTTTTTTTTTTTCATGTACTTGAGATTCCTCGTGCCAAAAGCAACCAGACTTTAGATGTTCTGGACTAGTCTAAATTGGTAAATTTGACAAAAAGTCTTGTATGTTGAAATTTCAAAATGCTCTCATGATGTGCATACTGGCTTGAAGAGCATGTTCAGAATAAGATTGGTCTGGATTTGTACATTTTGCTAGTACATGCAACATGTTGTAATGGTACCAGATCTTAACTCCATGTGCTGGTTGATTTTGTAGTAGAAATATCTAGATGCTGAGATCATCTTCAATCCAAACCCTCTGCTGAGTCTTTCCATCTCACTGCATTTTTCTCAGCTCATTAGAAAATTCACACACTCAATTTTCCTGCTGATCCATTCTACCTCCATTTTTTTTTTTTTTGAGTGATTGGCAGAGGCCATTCGACCTCCATTGGAGTCCATTTGTCTTCCAGAAGATCACTTCTTGCTGATTTTCTCCTCCATCTCACCTTCAATATCTTCTCTTATAGTTGATATATAAGCCTCGTGTCAACCGTTGTCCCGCTAAATATGTGGGTTTTCTTAGCCACATCATCCTCTTCACCTATCTGCAACAATGCTATTCACTTTGTTCTCTTGCAAATCATCTCATGCAAAAATGCCATATTGACGAAATAAACTTTCTTGGAGTACCAGTTGTGGGTTTTTGGAGAGAGTGAGAACGTAGACAGAGACATAGAAGGGGTGGTGGAAGAAAGTGGATTGCGGGTTTTTGGAGAGAGTGAAGAGTGGATTGGTGGTGCAAAATTGGGTGGGTCAAGAGGTGATATTGGGTCATGTAATGTATCCATTGGTACCTTCATCAGCCATTGCGGGTCAAAATCTCTAAATTCAGTTGGTTACTCGTTGGATGCAAATCTTGGCCTGGGCAAGGAGTGCTGATCAAAGGGTCCGTGCGGAGTTAGTGCAGAGAACCGGATTCGGGGCCTCAGGCTTTGGGTGACAGAATGGGGATAGGGCAGATAGCAGCAAACAGGCTGTGATAGACTGTGGCACAAGTGAAATGAGAGGCCGAAAGAGATGCAGGAATAAGCACGAGATTGTGCAAAAGTTAGCAATTAATTTTCACTTTCGACATCGGTTTTTGCCAAAAGCAAATATATCTTGCGTGCCATTTAGTCATAATATAACTATAATGCAGTAATTTCCTTCAAGAACTCGTGGGTTTTATCCTGTTCATTACAAAATGAAAGTAGTACTATAACTAGCTCGTTTTATTCAACATCTCTATGGAATAGGATTTTAGGACAAATGAATTTGCTCTAATAACAATATCAATTTTTCATTATCCACAATAAATAACAAGGTTTGTTTTTTGTTTTTCTCTAAAAATACAAAATACAATTCAAACTGCGGAAAACCCAATATATGAACGAGTTGTACATCTTAATGTTCATACCAATTATACCAACTTACTATATTTTTTTTCCTTCCAAATGTTACAATTGCCTTCAGTCTGGGTACACAATGTATTTAATACATTTCGGGGGTATCAAATAAAACCCAAAAAACATTAGTAACAGAATAAATTCTAAAACCACTGGTTATCAATTGTTTAATTCCAGACCATTAACCGAGTCCTCGATCCCATTCTGATCAGCTATTTTATGCACTTCGGCCTCAATGGTCTTGACAATTTTCACTTTGGATCCTTCTGGGTTGGGTTCAGGTACATCAACATGAAAAGAACCAAGCTTGATCGGTGCAACACATTTTGTTGTTTCTGACTGGTGTTTCATATAATTGTACATTTCTTGGTGAAACCAATGTTCCACAGAGTAACAATTATCTACAGAATCTGAATTTGTTGATCTTCGTGATGAACCAGAGCCCTCTTTTCGGCAAAAGTGGGGAAGAGATGAATGATCCATTATCTAGTAACAAAGGTAGCAATGAAAGACCATGATATAAATGAATAATAAGCAAATTATTTTCCAGTTAAAATATTGGGAGAGTTATAAACATGACAAAATTCAAACCAAGTGGGCTGGGTTTTCTACTTGGAATTTTTTAATTTATAGACACAGCTTTAAAGTAGCAGGTTATAACTTTTTAGGAAATTAAAAAGCACGTGGGCTAGGCGATGGACCTGCTACATATGGGATTTTTACTGAATTAAAACATTCCACCAATTATGCATCCCATATCATATAAAAATTAACTATTAATCAATTTAACAAATAAGTCTGATTAGTAACTGCAATTAGTGCAGTCACTATAACAATGACCTGACATATAAATTTCATGGTGTTATTTTCTAATTAATAAACAATAGAACTACTAATCAATTTACTTGATTAACATATAATTAGTCTCATTCTTAACATTAACTAACCATCAGCATTAAATGTGAATCCCCAATGGGATATTATTGTCGAGTATAAAGAGCCCTTTCTTTCTTCAAAATTCCCTGGCTGTAGAGTTTATCATTGCCCCTACTAAATTAGCATATAAACTTCTTCAAAATAAAAGAAGTGCATGTTTACCTTCAATAATTCATCCCTTCCACAACCATTCAATACTTGCACCTTCTTTCTTGTCCTCTCTTGCAAAAGAGGTTTTACAACCTAAAATACAATAAAATAAAGGATGCCATAGATTCAAATATGGCTTGTTGATACAAAACAGAGTAATTTTAGTAACATTCAAAATAAAATGCACTGTGTAATGTACGTACGTACCCTCCAACAAGCTGAGAAAACATAAGGAGCATTGACAATGTAGTATGTCTCTGTCTTTTCAGGATAATTTAGATCATCCACTGTTGATATTGTCGTCAGTATCTGCTAAAATGCACAGTGCACAATGAGACTTTATTTATTGCACCTGACAATTAGCTAGGGCTACATTAAATTTTTTAAAATAAAACAAAAAGAATAACTAATATTTCTTACATTATCATGAACACACTATGAGTTGATACTTATTGTAAGGTGCAACATTACATGTCGTGTAATAATGTACAGACTGCTTGAAACACCGGATTTGACTCTCAAGAGAAGGAAAATACAAAAAGGAAGTACCTTCATTTGGCTAAGTGCTGAAAGCTTTAAACCAGTCATATCCAAAATTTTGATGCATGTGTTTATATGCCTGCTGTGCTTTTTTCTTGCTGCCGGCTAAAGAGAAAATGTACAGGTTAAAAAAAATAATAAATGGCAAAAGAAAAGAAAAAGAAGTAAAAACGACTTTATTATGAATTCTTTAAAAACTCACCAAGACCACCCGATCCCTATACTCGTTTATTTGTATGTGTGACTGTACATAATAATGAACCTGAAAATAGCAATGCAATACAAGAAGTTACTCATGTTTTGGTCTCATGTATTGAACAAAATATATAAAATAAAACAAATCTACAAAAGTACCGATGCTTTGTCATATGAGCTACGACCAACACCCAAGGCAAAAACTGGAATTCCCTGTCCCACAAAAAGGCAATTGTATAGCATAAGTTAAATACATGCTGTGAAGTATAACAACTTCTATTTATAGAGGGAGAAATTAGGTTATAGTATTGAGTGGAAAATGATTAGATGTATACGTCCTTGGAGAGTCCTGACATCCCATAGAGTTGCGAATCACGGACTAATCCATATAGATCGCTCGGAACTATAGGTTTCTGCATGGAAAATAATTAACCTTAATTAAAAGAGATATTCTATTGGAGTGAAAATTTGAAGTAGTTAAGAAAAGTACAGTTTACTCACCGACAAAATGTCATCAATATCATTTTGTATCCTCCAATTCAAACAATCTATCAGCTAAAACAAATACAAATATTATTAGGACACAACAATGCTACAAACAAATTTTGAGCCATTTATACTATTATTGTATAACATCTAAATGAGATTACTAATACAATGTCCTAGATCAATTAAGTTAAAAAGTACCAATTTATGAGCTCTGGTTACATCCCAATCTCTGGCCTTCAGAAAACGAGTGAATGTTTCAGTCGGGTACCCGTCATGCATTATCTGTTAGCAAATCAGCTATAGTAAATAACCTAAGGTTTATTACACAAAAATCCAAGTTACTATATAATGCAATATTCAAATGCTAGATGAAAAATATCAAGACATGGCAACTACAAACAATGAAAAAAAAAAAAAAAAAAACTAAGGTCAAAAGATTGGTGTGACTTGGCAACCTTACAAGGCGTATTTAAATTTTCAAATACGTATCTTAATTAAAACAAGAGAGAAAAATAGCTAATTGGTCCCCTTTGTCAAAATTAAATTCCAGGCTACCTTATTTAATAACAGAAGAAATTAAAATAAAAAGACAGTTCATGAACTTAAATTAATTCTCTCAATTCAACAAGAACTTCTTAAAATATGCTATGAACCACTGAACTGTGGAGCCCACATGCTGGTATTGTTCAAAAGGGTGTGGTCCAGCAGCACTATATATTTCAATAAATAAATTAGAGTTGCTAATTCATGTTGTTCCTACTAGAACATATTGCTTCATCTTTACACGATGGAAAGGAATACAATAATGAAAAAAAGAATTTGTTCCAAGCCGGAGACCAACAAAATGAAAAAGATTTTTTTTTTCTTTTTGCTTTTCTGTGTGAATTACATTTAGAAGAACAAAAAAAATCAACTGCTATGGAATGAAAAATTTCTAAATAAATTATAAATTTCCTGTTACTAGAAAGAATTTTGGAGTTACCTGAAGTAACGCAATATGCCTGTAGTTCTAAATTGAGCCAATATGAACTTAAAAGGTGCATATTTGCACTAATGGTGAAAATTAACACTAAAACAAGTGCTGATCCTCATACGAATACGAAGACAAGTAGTGAGATCCAATGTTAAATACAAAAAGGAGCGAATTCACCATCCATGTACAACAAAAGCTGAAAAATTCATACCTGAAAGGTACTCTTGATTGGCGCGTCAGCTGCATCAATCCAAAAAAAGTTAAACCAAATGACAAATGAGAAAAAAAAAAAAGAGACAAAATGAAATACTAGAAGATAAAACTTCGAGAGAAATTTTACTACCTTGGTCAATTAGAGCGGAGAGCTGCTGGATCGCTTCCTCAGCGGCTTGCCCCATTGAGGAACAAAATCGATAGTATGAAGTAAATTGGAGAACACAAAGCGATGAAGAACCAAAGTCTCCTTCCCTTCTGAGTCTCCGGCTCTGCTCTTCACGCTTGGAATTCTTTTTTGTGCAACAAGATGGAGTTTTTTAAGGAAATAACTACTTTTGCGAGAGCGCATATCGCATATTAGTATCTGTAATGTGCTGCTGCCTGCCAGTTGCGACTTTATAAACACAATTACAAAACGCGATTTAAACCGTCCGATTAAATTCGAACTCCCGATCGCGAATTGCGCTTTTCTAGATTTCTTCGTAGTGCGCGCGATGCAAATCCAAAGGCTGAGATTTTGAGCAATATGTTATTATTAAGCTCCTGATTTTGGGAAAGTATCCTCTTAAATAATAGGCTATTAAGATAGGCCGGTAGGATTACAAAAGGTGATTAGAAAAAGACTAACAAGGGAGATGTTTTAGATGCACCGAATACTTTTGTTTACGCGTCGTAGTGACGGTACAAGTTTGTCTCTCAGCTCAGGCTTTTGACCTAAATTAAATTGCCGAAATTTTATATTTTAAAATTCTGAGTCGGCGTTTATAAATTAAGATTCATAAAAAAACAAAAAAGGAAAAAAAAAATACTCTTTGCTGGACGCCAGTAATTGACTGTCCAACAAATTTTATAGATACTGGATTCAATTTATTCTTGAATGATTACTATTTAATGAGTGCCGTGTCTTGCTTAGATATGTAAGGAATTAAATTAATTATTCAATGTAGCAGTCACACATCAAGATTTCAAATACCCGTATTAAAAGGTAATTGATCTGTCGACGTTAAAATATCATAACTTCATATGCTCGTACGAAAATAAAATAAATTACTATTTAATTCAAAATAGATCAATATTGAAAAAATGAAGACATTTGTGAATCCATGAAGTACTTTATTTATCGTTGATCACCTAATATCTAAAGTAACAATTTTATGTAATTCGGTTTTCGGTAGACAATATATATTTATATAAAATAACAATTTCTGGTCCATGACGAAGTTCTGGAAATTTTTTTTATAGCGGATGTCTGTCGATGGTCGTGATATTCTGCATAGCGATTTTTATTAAAATATATATTTTTTAATATGACCTAAAGTATATGGCCGATTTTTTTTATTAATACCCTAAAAAAAAAGAAAAATAACAAATATACCCTCGACTTTTTTTTATTTTTAAAAATGTCCTAACCGCTCCCTGGGCTGGCGGTCAAATACCTCTAGCTAACTGCCCCACCCTGGGACGGTCGGCTTATTATTATTTTTTTAGATAGATATATTTATAAGATATATAAAGATGTATATTTTTGTTATATATTTTTGTTAAGACATATAATTTTATTAAGATATTTTTTTTTATTAAGATATATATTTTTATAAGGAAATATATATTGATATATATATATGAGTAGGGCTATTGTACTTCGCGAAGTAAAACGAAGTTTTACTTCACGCTCATACTCCCATTTCCAAAATCCAAATAGTCGATCCGATCCGTTCAAGTTGTTCTCCATATTGAAATGTGCTTGGAGACAAAATTTTACATTTTTTGGAATTTTTTTACTATTTATTAAGCCACTTTGAAAATCGCTGATCCATTGTGAACAGTAAAAAATAGTAAAAAATTCTGGACCAATGGATCAACGATTTTCAAAGTGGCTTAATAAATAGTAAAAAAATTTCAAAAAATGTAAAATTTGGTCTCCAAGCACATTTCAATATGGAGAACAACTTGAACGGTCAGATCGACGTTTTGGATTTTGAAAATGAGAATATGAGCGTGAAGTAAAATATTGGTTTTACTTCATGAAGTACAATAGCAAAATTATATATATATATATATATATATATATAGAGAGAGAGAGAGAGAGAGAGAGAGATAGACTAATGTGCTTTCGGTAGCACTTCGACCGAAGTGCTACCGATTCAAAATCGAATTTTCAAAGTCCAAATGGCCGATCCGAACCGTTCAAGTTGTTCTCCATATTGAAATCTGCTTGGAGGCCAAATTTTACATTTTTTGAAATTTTTTTACTATTTATTAAGCCACTTTGAAAATTGCTGATCTGGGTGAACAGTAAAAACAGTGCTTTCAAATTCTGGACCACTGGATCAGCAATTTTCAAAGTGGCTTAATAAATAGTAAAAAATTCCAAAACATGTAAAATTTGGTCTCCAAGCAGATTTCAATATGGAGAACAACTTGAACGGTTCGGATCGGCCATTTGGACTTTAAAAATCCGATTTTGAATCGGTAGCACTTCGGCCGAAGTGCTACCGAAAGCACATTAGTCTATCTCTATATATATATATATATATATATATATTTATGAAGATATATTTTTTTGAGTGAGGCTATGGTGCTATGCATAGCACGGGTGGCTAGTGTACTACGGCTCAATATGGTACTTTTTAAAATCCTAACGGTCGATCCGACCGTTCAATGTGATAACCATATGAATATGTACTTGCAAACTAAATTTTATATTTTTTCGAATTTTTTTACTATTTTTTCAGATAGGTAGAATTTTGATGGTCCAGAATTTACAAAAAACACTGATTTTTCTACCTATCTGAAAAAATAGTAAAAAAATTTGAAAAAATATAAAATTTAGTTTGCAAGTACATATTCATATGGATATCACATTGAACGGTCGGATCAACCGTTAGAATTTTAAAAAGTACCATATTGAGCCGTAGTACACTAGCCATTGGTGCTATGCATAGCACCATAGCCTCACTCTATTTTTTTTAAGATATATTTTTTTATTAAGATATATATTTTTATAAGAAAATATATATTGATATATATTTTTTCTATTGTAATTTTTATATAAAAATAAAGAAAAATGCTTAATTTATTTTTATTGTAATTTTCAATAAAAGTGAGTTGAGCTTGGATGCATCGTTTGATGTTAGAACTGTCGGATCTTTTATAATAATTGTCGATTATACGGCTGTTGCATTGATTGTCGATTTGGCTAATGTGATAAACAGTGAAAAATATGTAATCTAAATGGTAAGTCCATAAAAGAACATCAAAAAGAGAGAGAGAGAGAGAAAGGGAGGGAGATGGTGGCCGAGAGAGAGGGGGAAGGGAGATGGTGGCCGGGTAGGGGGAGGGGAGGGGAGGTGGTGGCCGGGTAAAGGGGAGGGGAGGTGGTGGCCGGGTAAAGGGGAGGGGAGGGCGGGGCTAGGCGGGACGGGGCAGGGCTGGGCGGCGTTGGGGTAGAGGGGGGACTTTGTCGGGTCAGGTAGAAAAACAGAGGGGGGGGGGCGGGGCGGTTAGGTTAGAGGGTAGGGGGAGGGGGGGACTGGGGTCTTAAAAAAATAAAAATAAATAGTAAGCGAACTGCCCGCCTAGGGGGGCGGTTAGCTAGGGACAATGGACCGCCCCCTAGCCTAGGGGGCGGTCAGTGTAGGGTTTTTGTGCTACTCTTTGATTAGGCTTAAGCTGCGGAAAGACCGTAAAACAAAATTTTTACTTCTAACTCAAGCCGAGGATAAAAGAGGTACGTCAGAAAGACCACCGAAAGTTTCTTTTCCAGTCTTTCCCTTGACAGAACCTTTTTAATCCTATGAGGATCTACTCCTCGATTGATTTCTAAACATGTATTTATTTAACACTTAAATAAATTAAAACAACGATTGTACTTTAATCCAAATTCGAATTGGATTTGTAATCTGACTCGGTTTCCTAGCACTAAAAATCTAGTGCCTCTATCAGTGTCCACCAGGAACTACCAGAGAGTTGGTATTTCTTTTGCCAGAAATACTATACCAACAGTATTCGAAAAGGTCACAGTTTTCGGTAAATCACTATTCATCATAAGTACGATAATTTCTACGAAAACACTATTTACAAGAATAACTATTTTATTCTCGCAAGAATATATATATATATATATATAGATTATCGAATTTTCTGTAAATCACTATTTGGGAGAAATTAAAGTACGAATCGAATCAGTTTCTGATTCGAACTTGGGTCGGATTATTCTGATTTTCTCTCCACCCCTCCACTCCTTTATATAGGGTTTAAAGTCAGTTTGCAATTTACAAAAATACCCCTATATGGCGGTTTCAAAAGGAAATGACAAAAATGCCCTTGGCCCAAATTGAATAGATTTAATTTGGGCGTTTTCTATTTAATTTAATTTGGGCTTTTGACCCAAAATATTAATTCACAATTAATATTTTAATCCATATAACATATATATAAAATTATTCTGAATAATTATATTTCTTGCGTTTGCAATTGCGATTAAATTTATACGACGTGTCATACACGATTATAAATTTAATCTAGTTTAAGCATGTCATCTCCATGACATTTATTTTTATTATTAATTATAACAATTTATAATTAATCATAAAATTCTCTGATTACTTTCCTATTGGTGTGACCCGATAGGATCTGTGTTATGTTGGCAATAGAATTAAAACTCCTTTTAATTCTATAAATCATAATAGGCATATGGCAGAATACATTATGACTACCCAATTGACACAGATGATCTTGTACATTACAATATCACGATAAAGTAAACAATTTACTCGTGTTAATTCTTTTGTCTTATAGTATCAGATTAGTTTCAAGGTAGGTATATGTCATCCTTGCAAATTTAATCTTTTCTCGATCTTAAATAGTTTTATCAAATATGATTAACTCTTTAATCATACCGCATGCAGATAATTCTATTTCATCAAGAGGCCTAGTGGTGCCATCACTCGTATAATAATACGAGGAACAATAGTAGTCTTGGTGAACATCTTCCCTTCGCATAAGTTATGCATACTAAAATGTTATATGTATAACTACTTTTGACGGATAACATTGGACAACACTCATGAATACACACTTCCTATATAGGAAAGACAAATACCTCATACTTTAGAACTTAACACTGAATGAAAACATTAATGACACGAACACAATTCATTTAACGTTTCATTTAGGGTCTATCAAATACCATGTTCTCTAACATGTATCTGTGTGATTAAAATAACAACTCCTTGTCTATGGTTTGTAAAACTTAACCATCATTTAATCCATACACTAACCTTTAAACGGTCAATTAGTGTTCTTTGCTAATTACCACAGTTAGAGACTTTTAAGAGTATTTATCATCTATATTATGGAGTTTTACAATTTCAAGTCATGAACTCGAAATGGTTCATAAATTCGATAAATTATCAAAGAACAAAATGATATATTTATTAATCATCCATTACATGAACAAAATATATATAATACAATTATTCTATGATTGACTTCTAGATTATTACACTAACAATTAGGGTATTTTAAAAAAAAAAAAATTTCCGAGGGCAAATTTGTTATTTTTCTATCTTTTAGGGTATTAATAAAAAAATCTTTCTTTTAGGGTATTAATAAAAAAATCGGAGTATATGGCAAGTACTACTGAAAATCTAAAAATCCAAAAATTAGGGAATAGAAATGCTAACAAGTAGAGTTGTATACAGAAATTACAATTAAGCCTTGTGTTTATTCACGACAACTCAAATAAGAATCATAACAACTCTTGTACTGCATTGCCTAGGTGAATCTGAGACAAGTTTAAAAAGTACAAAAAGGAAACACAAATAGAACAACACTTAATTGGTAACAGGGAATATGCCAGAGCCATCAGGTTGCCACGCTTCGTCAGGCACGTCAATCTCAAGTAAATCAAGGCTGCCCTCCTGGTACTCCGGGTCCAGCAAATTATCCAGAGCAGTTCCCAAGAAAGCCTCATCTGGATTGTCGTCGTCGTCATCGTAGTCGTAATCGTCGTCATATTTGCGTTTATAGGCACGAGGGCCTTTTCCTCCTGCTCGTCTGGAAATGGAAAAAACAGTCAAGGATTAAAATACACCATTACATTTATCTTGATACAATCACTAAAATATGGGGATGACAGTGTTGGCATAGACACAACTGAGTGAGGCTATGGTACTATGCATAGCGCATATTGGCCCACGCTATGGACTCATATCTTCGCTTTGAAAGTACTAACAGTCGATCCAAACCGCTCAACATGATCTCCATATGAAAATATACCTGCAGACCAAATTTTATATTTTTCAGAATTATTTTACTATTTTTTTAGATAGGTAGAAATCACCTGATCTGGAAATTTTGGACCATCCAAAAACAATAATTTTCTGCCTATCTAAAAAAATAGTAAAAAAATTCTAAAAAATGTAAAATTTAGTCTGCAAGTACATATTCATATGGAGATCATGTTGAACAGTTTGGATCGACTATTAGGACTTTGAAAATGAAAATATAGATCCATAGTACAAACCAATCCGCGCTATGCATAGTACCATAGCCTCGCTCAACCTAATTTCAATCATATCCTCGCTGAAGCAGGTCGGGACAAATCAGGCTCAGTCAAGTGGGTCATGACTCAGCACCCAACCCACACAGGTTTAGTCCTTCATTTAAAGTCTTTTAGCATAAAAGGCATCAGTTTGCAAAAAAGAGAAAATATCTTACTCAAAGATTTTACAAGTAACAATATAACTGACAACTTCCAAGTACCGAATATATTTGAAAGTCCAGAGTGCATTGCGGTCAGGTTCCACTTGTATGATGACCTTTTTTTTAACACAATCATCCAAACTATGAGACCTATCCTCAATAAGGTACCTGATATATAACCCAGCACTAACATACTATACTTACCAACCAAATAATGGACTAAACCATACCGGCAACAATTAGTACTGGTACCACAGTACAGTAACAGTATGAACAGATCCGCGTGTCTAAATTTGGCTGGGATTCCTAATGGAATTTTGCCTGAGACCTTTATCCAAATGAGTCCTATAGAGCAGGTCAAATTCTATAGCAAGTGTACTTGATGATACAGTGTTGGAAAGAAAATTGTCATTGTTAATACTCACTTAGTTCATTTCAGAAACCTGACCAGATAGCTCAGTTTGCAGCTGGTCAATATATCTTTCTTGTTGTAAAGTTTAATGCCAATTTTAGTTTTAAAAGGAAATTAATGCATCTCCTAAAGCACATTGATAAATTTATTATAAAGGTTTTGGCATTTGTTGTTGCTCTAGTAATATGGTACTAATAATATATCCTATGTTTTCTAATTAAGGAGATATGCAAAGCACAGCCATCACATGATGACCACAAATGATAGAGATATAATCATACAAGACAAAACAAAATTACAAACATTAATTTCCCTCTCTAATTATAAGTTCACATTTAATCTACTTATGCATAGTTTTCTTACAGCAAGAGGTACAAGGTCATAGCTTATTTGCAGCTAAGCTAACAAATGGAAGTCATCAAATGCTGAAACATTAAAAAAAAATGATGTGCAACAGTTCGAAAAGAATAAACAAACTATTATTTCGGTGAAGTTAGATTCTACAAATTGGTCACTTAACACTGCTATACTTGTGCCAAAATCAACCCCCTTGGATACAAAAGAACATCTATTAATTAAAATTCCGGTTTGGCTGTACCATGATTACCAAGAAGCTCACCTTCGTTCCCGAGCCCGATTGCGAGCCTGGTCCCGACTCTTGCGCTTGCGCACCTCCTTTGCATTCTCGTGAAACCTTCTCCTCCTCCACTCCTGGGCTAGCCCGGTGCGCGCGACCTCCCTCTCGAAGAAATTCACATACAATTCCGCGGGGTCGTCTTCGTCTAGCACCATCTCCACATTGTAAATCTCCGTGTTCGCTTTACACACAAGCAAGTTGCCATTGTTGATTTGGGATTTTAGAGGGAGGTGGTAGGGCAATTGACGGGAAGAGATGGAGGGAGCGGATGTGGAGAAGGGAAGGTGAAGGAGGTTCAGTGAGGTTACAGCCATCATTTGGTGAGAGAGAGCGAGAGAGGTGGGAAGAAAGAAATAAGGATAAGAAAATAAGAATTGAAGAGAAAGGTCTAGATGGCTCATCTTCTGTTGCTGTTTATTTCCTCTTTAGCAATTTGCGCTTTTGCCATCGGAGTTTGCCAAATTACAAACCATGTAGCGACAAATCCTGCTATTAGAACTTAGAAGAGGAGTAGAACCAGGGTGTTCCTAAGCTCACCGAGCCCTTTCGTGAGCTCGACTCTAAAACCTATTGAATTGACTTCAAACGACATTTTCAAACCGTTAGATGTTCAATCTATATTAAAATGTGCTTGGAGACCAAATTTTACATTTTTTGGAATTTTTTTACTATTTATTAAGATGGTTTGAAAATCGCTGTTTTCCAATGGTGCAGAATTTTAATAAAAATAGCGATTTTCAAACCATCTTAATAAATAGTAAAAAATTTCCAAAAAATGTAAAATTTGGTCTCCAAGCACATTTTAATATAGATTGAACATCTAACGGTTTGGAAATGTCGTTTGAAGTCAATTCGATAGGTTTTAGAGTCGAGCTCACAAAGGGCTTGGTGAGCTTAGGAACACCCTAGTTCTACTCCTTAGAAGAGATGGATGAAAATGTTACAGTATTTCGATTAAATTAATAAATTGGTGAAGACTAATCTTATTGACAAATATATAAATAATTATAATTTTTTGTGGGTTTATAGACATAATTTGAAAAAAACATTATACAGAGGTTTTACGGATGCTAAATGTATTATGGGTCTGGATAAGTATACCAGGCCTTGTCCCTTTCTTCTAAAGCTCGCCTTGCATTCCGAGATAACTAGTTGGACTATTACTCATTCTTCAAAAGTATTAATGGATTTGATTAATTGGGCCACTATTAAGAATAAACGGTTATTGATTTGTCGAAGACAAGAGAAATTGGGAATTGCATATTCTTAATTAGCACTATTTAATCTTCATTTTGAGTGGCCAAATATTTTGAATCGATTACACCTACAGGGAATGTCAGAAATTTAAACCCGTTCATTTTGATATATCAATAAATGTTATGTAAGAAGTAAAATTCGTGTCTATTCCTAAGTAAGATGCTGAAAAACAATTTTAATTGAAAATTAGATCAATAACCTTCAATGAGGACCGTCGGCTATGATTGAAATTTTTTGGAGGTGAAATTACAAGCCTTTCAGTGTTTTTTTAACTTCTTTTTTGGGCTTTTGGAGAAATGCTACTAGGCATGTACGCAAGTACATACATGCTAAACTATACACAATCAACTTATTTAATCATCTGTCTAAACTTGTGAGTATATAGGACATTAATTTAACATAAACAGGGTTACAGATGGAAATAAGCTTTGAAAATGCTGTTGATTCAGATGGTGGGTTCCTTAGCTTTGCAAATCCAAGCTTTGAAAGTAAAAAATTCAGATGGTGGGCATTAATTTTATATTTTTTAGAATTTTTAACTATCTTTTTAGATAGCTTGATAGTAAAAAATTCTAAAAATTATAAAATTTGATCTGCAGGTACATTTTCATATAGTGATCATTTTGAACAGTTCATATCGGAATATTTGGACATTAATATATTGATCCAAACCCCAACTTGCTTGAGACTAAAGGCTTAGTTGTTGTTGTAAGATATTGATCCAAAGAACGGACCAATGTGCGCGATGCATAGTACCATTGCCTCACTCATACAAAATTAATACCACATCCTCTTTTTTCATTAGTGCAGGGCACATATGTTCATTTCAAGTGATGAAAATTTCAAAACCAAAACCAGTGTTCATTAGTGAAACCAACTTATGTAATTTATGCCAGTACAATCATGGATGCTAATACCACATAAAATAGGCACATTCGTACACAATCTCAAAAAAAGAACATAATATAATGTTTCCACAGGTGACAGCAATGAAACCGCATGTAGACTCAACAACTCACCTGACCTGAGTCATCATTTGCAAAAGATAATCATAGTGGGTACACTAAGCATATCTAACAGTTCCTAAGGGTTTTCATTTAATACCTCAGTAAACCTAACTCACCCTTAACATTCAGTACTAGTATTGACCACAGCAGTCATTTAAAATCCTTCGTAGAAAAAATGCAATATCTTCTTCAAAGAAGAAAAAGAATGACTGTGCTTACATATAATTAGAACACTGATCAATATTCTGCTGCATGGCATCCAACTGCTCGATTATATGCTCAAGCTTCTTACAACATATTTCATTGGAAATTCTTGAATTGTAATCACACTTCTCAAAGGGCCTGTACTCACATGTGCCCTTGATTTCCCCGCGCAATGTTGTCTGGATTTCCTGCATTGTTTCAATTATTTTAAAAATATCTGGTTGGTCAACTACAGTTAAGACATGGATTCTGAACTGATAAGGATCACGGTTATTTGGTTACTTACGCACCAACTAGTTTACATCTTTGTAAATTAGCATCTCACATTTCCTATGTTTACAATTAACAGCCAATCAGAAGAGCCAAGACTAAGCAAGACAGAATTTACTAAACTACCCTCAAGCATGTTGTATTGACTTGACCAAATTGCTTTATAACCAATTAACAGAAAACAATATTATCTAAATCAGGCTTCCATTGATAACTCAAAAATTAAATATTTTCCTCAAAGCTAGCCAGAGAGCAATAATTTGATCCACAATAATGCTTCATCAAAAGATAATTTGATAAAATTGACAATAGATATACCAATCATAATTTTAAAGATGTTGGGCGTCATTAACAAATGCTACAAAAGAAATAGCCGGGTACAATTTTCAAAAGATCCAATATATTTTTGGTCATGTTTCCATGTTAGACCCCAGTCAAGCCAGTAAAGAAAAACAAAAATGTACCAACCCAAAACAAGCCCCATGGATCAACTGTTGCTGATTATAACAGCCAATGGATGGTTTGGTACCAGTAGTAAGTTAAGCCATACAAAAGAAAAAAAGTACGATACAAAAACAATCTAGGACTGTCATCCTTGTCAGAGTTCAGTCACACAGAGAATAATAAGAATCACAATAAGAGTTTCAAATTGCAGACTGATTCTATCAGAAATTACAGACAATGTACTCCAACAGGATATGATTTTCTATTTTTATTTCGCATTTTTTAATATATAAGGTTTTTGCAGCAAAAATGGGGATTGAAAAAGGTAATAAATTTATACCAGCATCACTCCGTACCAGTACCTGCTCTTTTAGTGTTAAGATAGTCAATTTTATCTCATGTTCCCCACCAACTACAAGAAAGAACACAATCTAGTACAAATACACATAAAAGAAGTACCTTAATAGCCATCATGAACTCACGACAGTGCAAAGCGAGCACCTCAGTTTTGGGGGCACTTGCGTTCCCTAATTCATCCATGGCCGCACCTGCAAGCTCCAGCAACCTCACAATTCTCTACATAGCCCCATGAAATGGTAATGTATCGTTGATTACTCTTCTCAGACTTAATCGGGAGTAAGAGAGATTAAATCTTACATACCTTCTCTACATAGTGCAGGCGCTGGAGGGAACTCGACTGCCCCTGTGAACCCAAGACTGACATCACCAAATTCTAGTGAGAAACACGAGATCTACTTTGTTCGAAATTTCTGCACTTCTTCCTCCAGTTAATCTCTCAATTAAACCCAAGTAAAATATGTCTTATTTTGAAATGGAGAAAATGAGAACAAATGAGAGCGAGATTGACGGTCTATTTTCTTTGATCTAGTTGGAAAGAGGATGATTGGGATGCACAATTGGATTTGCAATATGCGGGATTGGTATATAACAGTAGAAGAAATGGTCTATTTGCTTCACGAATCAAGATGAACCTTCGGCTGGAGGGAAATAGCCAGCAAATCGGAAATTCGCATCCTCTGAGATATCTCAAACTTTGCGAGACTTTATGGAAAATGGCAACCATTCAAATAAGTTCTGCACGAATCTCGAAGCACAAATAATACTGGCCTCCGCGCTATCCCCAAATAGGCACCGGACACGTCGGTCAAGCAAAAGTTGAGATATCTCAGAGGATAAGCACTCGCAAATCGGCTGGAGAGAAAAATAGGGAAATAAATCTGCTGTTATTCAAATAGAATAACAGGAACCTGTTATTCAAATAGAATAACAGGAACCTGTTATTCCGATCCCAACCGTTCAAATTTTTCTATACGCACATCTCAATGAAGGAGTTTTTCTACACGAATTTTAACAAAGATCAACCGTTGGAATCTTAATAACAAGTTTATGTTATTCCTTTAGCAGATTTATTTCCGAAAATTAGAGGGGAGCGGCAGATTTTTTTATTTATACTAAAAAAAAATTACTATCTATCCTGGTTTCAAAATATTTTGAAAAATGTCCTGATCGCTCCACTGTTGGATGATTTGCTTTTATACCTGACTATCTCACAGTGGAGTGGTTCCCTATGAATATTTTTTTTTTCAATTTTTTTATAGCAAACTGCCCATTGTGAGGCAGGCAGATGGCTATGATTTCTTTTTAGAAAAATATTATTTAGTATATATAGAATGATTGTCTCACTCTTTTTATGAATTCTATTGTTTTCTCTTTTTGGATACTCTATTACTTTGGTCTATATTGGTCTCACAGTAAATCTGATACAATCCGAATTCAAAATCCATTAAGAATAAGTAAATAAATAAATATTATTTGAGTTATTTCAAAGCTAAATGAGAAACATTTTTATTTTAGACGGATGTTTATGAATGCTCTAACAATTTCGATCTGTGTCTTTCTGTTATAATGCATATGTATTAATTTTTTTTGTAAGTCATTTTTCTCATTTCTAAAACACCTATATGTTGTACATGTATTTATCTAAGACATATCTCGTAAACAAGACTAGGATAAGGGATAAGACAAGAGAGACGATATCTTCACTGAGAAGGCGAAAAACGACAACGAAACTTCAAACGGTTATAAAACGGTGCTCGAGTGTCCGATTTCAGCAAATGACCACTTTTCGGAAAGCTTGCAAGAAGATGCATGCGTCGGTGACGGCTATGCCATTTTTCAAAACTTGAGTTGAAGTTTTCGATTAAGTTTTTCATTTCTAATTTTCGATCTAAGTAGCTCAATAAATTGGTTATATAATGAACTTATAGAAGAGTAGAACTAGGGTGCTCCTAAGCTCACCAAGCCCTTCCGTGAGCGCGACTCTAAAACCTATCGAATTGACTTCAAACGACATTTCCAAACCGTTAGATGTTCAATCTATATTAAAATGTGTTTGGAGACCAAATTTTATATTTTTTGGAATTTTTTTACTATTTATTAAGATGGTTTGAAAATCGCTGTTTTTCAATGGTGCAGAATTTTAATAAAAACAACGATTTTCAAACCATCTTAATAAATAGTAAAAAAATTTCAAAAAATGTAAAATTTGGTCTCCAAGCACATTTTAATATAGATTGAACATCACACGGTTTGAAAATGTCGTTTGAAGTCAATTCGATAGGTTTTAGAGTCGCGCTCACGAAGAACTTGGTGAGCTTAGGAGCACCCTAGTTCTACTCCTTATAGAATACCAATTTTTACTATTTTTGAATTTTTTTTACTATTTTTATGATTTATGAAAGATGACACAAAATGACTTAAAATAAAAGAAAATTGCCAATATTTTATGAACAAGAGTATATTTTCTTGGTACATGAGTTCTATACAATATCTAAGGTTCTCTAGTTTCACACATATATATTTTATTTGTCATATATTTTATTTACAAAATCAAAGAATATGAGTATTTAAAAAGAGAGAAAAAAAAGAAAAAAAATCATAAAAACAGTGAGACAAAATTAATGTTAGTGTCTAATTTTAAAACATTCATTCTATATACACTAAACATCTCTAAAAAAAATAAAAAAATATAGCAAACTGCCTCACTGTGGGGTGGCCAGGTATGAAAGCAAACCACCCCACAGTGGGGCGGTCATGGCGTTTTTTAAAATATTTGAAAACTGAGGTATATTTGTTAATTTTAAATTTTTTGAGGGTATTAAAAAAAATCGGGGGGAGCGGAGACAGGGAGGTGATTTGGGCTGATTTCGGGAGAGAAAAACGACAAATACATTACAAAAGATAAGAAGGAAAAGTTAAATGGGCCGGTTAAAGGATGACTATTGGGTCCCACTAATCATTTTTTTCTGTGAAGACATGAAAATAGGAGTCCGTATCCCCTCAAGTAACTGAGGTGCAGTTTAAACAAATTGACGGTCCAGATTAATTCCAGCTGGATCAAACTCAATCCGTTGCCTATAAAAGTTAGAGATTTGAAAAAAATCGACCAGTCTACACCCGGACCGGACCACCCGCGAGACTGGACTGGGGTCATGGGACTGGGTCTAGCCCGGTTTTGGATTGGTTTTCTCCACTAGAACCGTGCCAACCCGTTCGGGTCTAAACCAGTGGACCGAGGTAGCCCAGACCGCCCTAAACTAGGGCTGGACCAGATTAACCCACCCCACTTATAATTCAATTTTAATTCGGTTTTAAACCCATAAATTAGAATGATATAATTCAATTTTTTAAATCTATTGTCTTAAAATAATTCGGTTTTAATAATCAAAATAATTTGTTTTCTTAAGTAATTTGGTTATTTTTTAAAGTAAATCGTTTTTTTAAATTGATTAAAAAAAATCGGACCGAACCAACCCGTGACTGCCGGATCGGACCATGGACCGGACCGGACCAACCTGTGGGGGTCTGGACCATGGGCCATGGCACGGGTTTGGACCGTCCCCTCCAAAGCCGGACCGCCTAACCCGGAATGTGCCAATCCGTGGACTGGTTAGACCCGTGGACTAGCTCGGCCCGTATTCTAGGGTTTTGCTTTGAGATTCATGCCAAGTTAAAAGAATGGGTCCATATTTACTTATTGCACCTCAAGTACCTGGGGGAATCCGAATTCTGAAAATAGGGATGCAAACGGATCGGATACAGATCAGATAGTGGTAAAACCATATCCGTATCCGCTTTTCATTTTTGGATACGGATAGGATATTAGGTGGATACAGATACGGATCAGATATTCGTAAATATATACATTAACTTTTTTCATTATATATAATAAATTATATGATATATTTTTACTATTCGAATACAATAATTAAAATATAAAATCATATCTGTATCTGTATCCGCACATATATTCGAATATCTGTATCTAACGAATTCGGATACAGAAATAACTGATTCGTTTGCACCCCTACACGATGATTGTATTTAGTGAATTTGGATCCCCAAAGTAATTCAAATTTTGAGTTTGGTTCCAGACTGTCCGATGTGCTTTGGTACGAATATTAAAGGAACTTCGTGCATTCCATCTAGATTCGGATTTGTTCTGATTCTGATCCTACAACTTAAATGCAAACTCAAAATTTAGGTTACTTCAGATAATCCGGACCCGTATTTAATACGGTCAATGGAGCATATCTTCCTATCCGTATTTAATTCAGCAGATATCCCACAGTGGGCGGTCAGGGTGTTTTTCAAAATCGCTGTTTTTGCTACAACATCTCTTTTAAAACAATATTAATTAGTATCAAAGCTTTTTAAGAAAAATGGATTACACATAACCATTTGAAGTTAATTTCTGCTAAAATAGAATAAATAGTTATTTACTTATTTTGAACGAGGTCTTTTTTCATTATGTTTTTACAATTGGAATAAAATTTTGGTGGAATAATTTTTTTTTTGAAGGTTTTTAATTTTTTTAAAGGTTTGGTGGAATAATTTTTCACGAAAAAATAATTACTAATAAAATAACTAATAAAAAGATATAATTGAAGAAGATAGAGGGTGGTTCTGCAACCAAAGATACAAAAAAATTGACATTTCTCCGGAAGAGAAATTCTTCTACCAAAAAATAGCTAACAATTAACTTTTATACGTTATTAATTTGTATGTCTTTCATTAATTATAATCCATTCTTTTTGGTATTTGATAAGCATTTTTTTTCCTAAGGACATCTTTATTTCTGTTCCAGAATAATATGGAAGGATCCAACACTTCTTGAACGCAAATTTACATGTGCTACATTTGCAATAATTTGTAAGTAAATGGCTAAATTGATATAACTACATTTAGAAAGCCTACGGGCGTTTCTCCTAAAAAAAAAAAAACTATATAACAAGAAAATATGCCAAATTTTTTATTAATATCCAAAATTATTAAATAATTTCACAATCTGCACCTTCGTCGCTCGGATTTCACAATATGCATTGGGAGGTCCTTAACCGCATATCACATATGGCAAGATAAGAGTGAGCTTAAAATAATAACCCTCACCTTTATTTTTACATCACAAAGAAGCTAGAGCCAAAAATTTTTTACACAGCTAACTAAAATATATATTATTACGTTCTAACCAAGCTGTTCAAATTATTGCTCCATGTACTAATTCCACAAAAATAATTATCCTTGAGAGATATTTGTGCATCTACATATATATAGCCCTATTTTGATCCACTAAGAAACAGCTAACAGTTACATCACCACACAACTACATTTGCAATAATTTGCAATAATTTGTTAGACCAATATTATCATATCCAAAGATCCACTAAGAAACAGCTAACAGTTACATCACCACACAACTACATTTTGAGGCATCCAGAAATCACACATATTATTTGCTGCAGCAGAGTAATGCTTAGCTTCCTTAATTGCCACAGTTACAGTTGCTTTTATATCAAGCTACAATGTTTCCCTTTCGTATGCCATTTGTGGTAGTTGTGACAACTTCTCTTTCTGTTCTACCTTTTCATGATTTCATCTACCTACAATGTCAAAAAGTCAGAGAGAAATGACCTAACCTAAAGACCATATTTCAAATTTAAACTTAACATTATATCAAATTAAATATCATTAACATTAATCACACTAGATGATAAGAATGATGCAACTAAGCTTATTACAATGGCTTCTCTTCATACACATACTCATAATTTATATGACACTCCCATCCAGTGCAAAAGTCCCGGCGATTATTGTATTCGGTGATTCAACTGTTGATACAGGAAACAACAACTATATACGAACTGTCGCAAAGAGCAATTTCAAGCCATATGGCCGTGATCTTCAAGGAGGAAATGCCACGGGTCGATTTTCGAATGGTCGGTTGGCAGTTGATTTTCTTTCTGAGGCTTTCGGGTTGCCGAATCTTGTGCCAGCATATCTTGACCCAAGTTATGACATCAAGGAATTTTCCGCAGCTGTTTGCTTTGCATCGGCTGCTACTGGCTATGATAATGCCACATCAGATATTTTTGTAAGTTTTGCTTTACTAATAAACATTCAATTAGAGATAAACTAGATATATGTGATGTCTTGTGCTCTTTTTGAATAAGAAGTGAACACTTTGCATGATCTCATTAGGTAACTTAAAATGCCATAATTAATTATATGTTGGTAATTACTGTGAAAAATTATTGGATTGGTCAAACTATTTTATTTATCATGACACTATTCATTTGTATATACTCGAGGATTAGGTGTAATATATAGATGTTTTATAAAGTTTTATAATCTGGAGATCTTTTTCTGTGAAAATTATAATTAATATATGTTCATTTCAAGTGATGAAAATTTCAAAACCAAAACCAGTGTTCATTAGTGAAACCAACTTATGTAATTTATGCCAGTACAATCATGGATGCTAATACCACATAAAATAGGCACATTCGTACACAAGCTCAAAAAAAGAACATAATATAATGTTTCCACAGGTGACAGCAATGAAACCGCATGTAGACTCAACAACTCACCTGACCTGAGTCATCATTTGCAAAAGATAATCATAGTGGGTACACTAAGCATATCTAACAGTTCCTAAGGGTTTTCATTTAATACCTCAGTAAACCTAACTCACCCTTAACATTCAGTACTAGTATTGACCACAGCAGTCATTTAAAATCCTTCGTAGAAAAAATGCAATATCTTCTTCAAAGAAGAAAAAGAATGACGGTGCTTACATATAATTAGAACACTGATCAATATTCTGCTGCATGGCATCCAACTGCTCGATTATATGCTCAAGCTTCTTACAACATATTTCATTGGAAATTCTTGAATTGTAATCACACTTCTCAAAGGGCCTGTACTCACATGTGCCCTTGATTTCCCCGCGCAATGTTGTCTGGATTTCCTGCATTGTTTCAATTATTTTAAAAATATCTGGTTGGTCAACTACAGTTAAGATATGGATTCTGAACTGATAAGGATCACGATTATTTGGTTACTTACGCACAACTAGTTTACATCTTTGTAAATTAGCATCTCACATTTCCTATGTTTACAATTAACAGCCAATCAGAAGAGCCAAGACTAAGCAAGACTGAATTTACTAAACTACCCTCAAGCATGTTGTATTGACTTGACCAAATTGCTTTATAACCAATTAACAGAAAACAATATTATCTAAATCAGGCTTCCATTGATAACTCAAAAATTAAATATTTTCCTCAAAGCTAGCCAGAGAGCAATAATTTGATCCACAATAATGCTTCATCAAAAGATAATTTGATAAAATTGACAATAGATATACCAATCATAATTTTAAAGATGTTGGGCGTCATTAACAAATGCTACAAAAGAAATAGCCGGGTACAATTTCCAAAAGATCCAATATATTTTTGGTCATGTTTCCATGTTAGACCCCAGTCAAGCCAGTAAAGAAAAACAAAAATGTAGCAATCCAAAAACAAGCCCCATGGATCAACTGTTGCTGATTATAACAGCCAATGGATGGTTTGGTACCAGTAGTAAGTTAAGCCATACAAAAGAAAAAAAGTACGATACAAAAACAATCTAGGACTGTCATCCTTGTCAGAGTTCAGTCACACAGAGAATAATAAGAATCACAATAAGAGTTTCAAATTGCAGACTGATTCTATCAGAAATTACAGACAATGTACTCCAACAGGATATGATTTTCTATTTTTATTTAGCATTTTTTAATATATAAGGTTTTTGCAGCAAAAATGGGGATTGAAAAAGGTAATAAATTTATACCAGCATCACTCCGTACCAGTACCTGCTCTTTTAGTGTTAAGATAGTCAATTTTATCTCATGTTCCCCACCAACTACAAGAAGTACCACAAACTAGTACAAATACACATAAAAGAAGTACCTTAATAGCCATCATGAACTCACGACAGTGCAAAGCGAGCACCTCAGTTTTGGGGGCACTTGCGTTCCCTAATTCATCCATGGCCGCACCTGCAAGCTCCAGCAACCTCACAATTCTCTACATAGCCCCATGAAATGGTAATGTATCGTTGATTACTCTTCTCAGACTTAATCGGGAGTAAGAGAGATTAAATCTTACATACCTTCTCTACATAGTGCAGGCGCTGGAGGGAACTCGACTGCCCCTGTGAACCCAAGACTGACATCACCAAATTCTAGTGAGAAACACGAGATCTACTTTGTTCGAAATTTCTGCACTTCTTCCTCCAGTTAATCTCTCAATTAAACCCAAGTAAAATATATGTCTTATTCTGAAATGGAGAAAATGAGAACAAATGAGAGCGAGATTGACGGTCTATTTTCTTTGATCTAGTTGGAAAGAGGATGATTGGGATGCACAATTGGATTTGCAATATGCGGGATTGGTATATAACAGTAGAAGAAATGGTCTATTTGCTTCACGAATCAAGATGAACCTTCGGCTGGAGGGAAATAGCCAGCAAATCGGAAATTCGCATCCTCTGAGATATCTCAAACTTTGCGTGACTTTATGGAAAATCGCAACCATTCAAATAAGTTCTGCACGAATCTCGAAGCACAAATAATACTGGCCTCCGCGCTATCCCCAAATAGGCACCGGACACGTCGGTCAAGCAAAAGTTGAGATATCTCAGAGGATAAGCACTCGCAAATCGGCTGGAGAGAAAAATAGGGAAATAAATCTGCTGTTATTCCGATCCCAACCGTTCAAATTTTTCTATACGCACATCTCAATGAAGGAGTTTTTCTACACGAATTTTAACAAAGATCAACCGTTGGAATCTTAATAACAAGTTTCTGTTATTCCTTTAGCAGATTTATTTCCGAAAATTAGAGGGGAGCGGCCGATTTTTTTATTTATACTAAAAAAAAATTACTATCTATCCTGGTTTCGAAATATTTTGAAAAATGTCCTGATCGCTCCACTGTTGGATGATTTGCTTTTATACCTGACTATCTCACAGTGGAGTGGTTCCCTATGAATATTTTTTTTTTCAATTTTTTTATAGCAAACTGCCCATTGTGAGGCAGGCAGATGGCTATGATTTTTTTTTAGAAAAATATTATTTAGTATATATAGAATGATTGTCTCACTCTTTTTATGAATTCTATTGTTTTCTCTTTTTGGATACTCTATTACTTTGGTCTATATTGGTCTCACAGTAAATCTGATACAATCCGAATTCAAAATCCATTAAGAATAAGTAAATAAATAAATATTATTTGAGTTATTTCAAAGCTAAATGAGAAACATTTTTATTTTAGACGGATGTTTATGAATGCTCAACAATTTCGATCTATGTCTTTCTGTTATAATGCATATGTTTAATTTTGTTTGTAAGTCATTTTTCTCATTTCTAAAGCACCTATATGTTGTACATGTATTTATCTAAGACATATCTCGTAAACGAGACTAGGATAAGGGATAAGGCAAGAGAGACGATATCTTCACTGAGAAGGCGAAAAACGACAACAAAACTTCAAACGGTTATAAAACGGCGCTCGAGTGTCCGATTTCAGCAAATGACCACTTTTTGGAAAGCTTGCGAGAAGATGCATGCGTCGGTGATGGCTATGCCGTTTTTCAAAACTTGAGTTGAAGTTTCCGATTAAATTTTTCATTTCTAATTTTCGATCTAAGTAGCTCAATAAATTGGTTATATAATGAACTTATAGAATACCAATTTTTACTATTTTTGAATTTTTTTTACTATTTTTATGATTTATGAAAGATTGCACAAAATGACTTAAAATAAAAGAAAATTGCCAATATTTTATAAAAGAGAACAAGAGTATATTGATACGTGCAAAGGGTATATGTAAAAAGCTTTATCCTCAAATACACTTTCGGTTTAGATCGCAAGTATACAATCCTACCGTGTAGTATATTATCGGGTATCGAACCACAAGGAGTAAGATAAATACTTAATTTTCAACTTTAGATGATAAATTTCAGAAAATAAAGAAAATAAAGTGCAATAAAGTAAATTTGGGGGGGTTTGTAGTAAAAATCATAAGGTTGGGTTCAATACCCGAAGAAAGGAGTTTTTAAACAATTAAAAGTAAAGTAAAAGAAAGAAAAGTCGGTTTGTTTTCAAGGTTTAGAGAATCTAGGGGTCTTTGGTCTACAATCCCTTGTTAATTCTATTCATTCGGTATTTGCTTAAATTCATGTATGATTTGATGAGGTTTCTAACCTAATGTGTTATTAAGGGTCACCTTCATGAATTAATAACGTGTCTAAGTAATTCGGACTTCACTTTTTAGGTTCTTCACCCTAGCTACCTAGATTATACGCTCTTGTTAGTCTCTCCTCTCCTCGAATATTGATACTTCTCAATTAAGTTCATGATACCAATATCCGACTCGATTTGAGATGTCCTAATTAGGGTTTGACTTCTCGTTTAGGTTCTTCACCAAATCCCTAACCCTAATTTCTGTAGTTCCGGCTTAGATTAAATTGGTTAGAATCTTAATCTAAAACCTAAAGTATTTGCATTCACAATTTGGTACTATCCTATTGATCCTAGTCAATTTTGGTTCTTTTGAAACCAAAACGAGATGCTACAATTCAAGTACTAATTATGTTTCTAACACAAATTATTAAAATTCCAGAAATTAACAATCAAATCCGATAAAACAATCATAATAAAAGCAAATAATCGAATAAAATAGAATTAAACAAGTTCATGCATTGACCTAAACCCCTAGAGAGAGAACTACTCCCTCTTGGAGGGAAACATGACAAAGTTTGGCAAAGAATAAAAGGAAATGAAATAAAGAATAATTACACCCTTTGAATCTAGAACCTCAATTTTGCCGAATCTTGCTCAAGAAACCCTTCTTCTCCTTGCTTGAAAGCTTTGCCTCCTTCAGAAAATATGGCTGAGATTTGTGTGTAGAGAGAGAATGAGATGTGTTGTTGGATGGATTGGTAGTGGATGATTTGGAAGGGAAAGTTCTAGCCCTTTTATAGCAAGAGATCATGCCCAATTTAGAGGCTAGAATGTGGAGTTAGTGGGTGCCATTTTTAGAGGAGAAGTACTTGTTAATTCTGGAGCAAATGGACATGGGGAGTCATTAGATACTTGCTCCACAAGTTTTCTCACGTCCCCACTTTCCATATTTCACTCCTGGGTCGTTTTTAGAAGCGCCGGAAATAGAAAACTCGATTTTTAGGCTGAATGCGACCTTAGTGCGTCCACACGGGATTCTATATTCCGAATTTGGATATTGTTCCTTCATGAAAGTTGTAGATCTTGTTGTCCTGATTCCGTCAGAATTTGATTCATCCAAATCGGAGTTCGTATGACCAAGTTATGACCAAAATACGAACTGTGTATCGGAAGCTGAAATTTCAATGCGTTTTAAGTGCGGCCAGAGTGCATCCGCACTGGTTCTCACTGCGTCCGCACTAGGCTCGGACTTTTCCTGTGCGACCAAAGCGCGTCCGCATCGATATTCGTGCTTCTGCACGGATTTTGATGAAAACCTCATTATATCTTTTTCAAATTGGCGCGTGTTCAGAAATCCTTCTAAGTACTTAGTGCGGCCGTATCGCAATCTGTGCGTCCGCACTGGGCATTTTTCTTCATTTTTCTTCATTTCCTGCAAATTTAAGTCGAGCAAACGCAGTAACTTGATTCTAAGTGTAATTAATTCATTTTATATTCAAAATACATGATAATTGGAGTTATTTCATGATAAAAACTAGATCAAATGTGTATATAATTTATGCTTATCATATATTTTCTTGGTACATGAGTTATATACAATATCTAAGGTTCTCTAGTTTCACACATATATATTTTATTTGTCATATATTCTATTTACAAAATCAAAGAATATGAGTATCTAAAAAGAGAGAAAAAAAGAAAAAAAAATCATAAAAACAGTGAGACTAAATTAATGTTAGTGTCTAATTTTAAAACATTCATTCTATACACACTAAACATCTCTAAAAAAAATAAAAAAATATAGCAAACCGCCCCACTGTGGGGCGGTCAGGTATGAAAGCAAACCGCCCCACAGTGAGGCGGTCAGGGCGTTTTTTAAAATATTTGAAAACTGAGATATATTTGTTATTTTTATTTTATTTTTTGAGGGTATTTAAAAAAAATTGGGGGAGCGGAGACAGGGAGGTGATTTGGGCTGATTTCGGGAGAGAAAAATGACAAATACATTACAAAAGATAAGAAGGAAAAGTTAAATGGGCCGGTTAAAGGATGACTACTGGGTCCCACTAATCATTTTTTCTGTGAAGACATGAAAATAGGAGTCCGTATCCCCTCAAGTAACTGAGGTGCAGTTTAAACAAATTGACGGTCCAGATTAATTCCAGCTGGATCAAACTCAATCCGTTGCCTATAGAAGTTAGAGATTTGAAAAAAATCGACCAGTCTACACCCGGACCGGACCACCCGCGAGACCGGACTGGGGTCATGGGACTGGGTCTAGCCCGGTTTTGGATTGGTTTTCTCCACTAGAACCGTGCCAACCCGTTCGGGTCTAAACCAGTGGACCGAGGTAGCCCAGACCGCCCTAAACTAGGGCTGGACCAGATTAACCCACCCCACTTATAATTCAATTTTAATTCGGTTTTAAACCCATAAATTAGAATGATATAATTCAATTTTTTAAATCTATTGTCTTAAAATAATTCGGTTTTAACGATCAAAATAATTTGTTTTTTTAAGTAATTTGGTTATTTTTTAAAGTAATTCATTTTTTTAAATTGATTAAAAAAAATCGGACCGAACCAACCCGTGACTGCCGGATCGGACCATGGACCGGACCGGACCAACCTGTGGGGGTTTGGACCATGGGCCATGGCATGGGTTTGGACCGTCCCCTCCAAAGCCGGACCGCCTAACCCGGAATGTGCCAATCCATGGACTGGTTAGACCCGTGGACTAGCTCGGCCCGTATTCTAGGGTTTCGCTTTGAGATTCATGCCAAGTTAAAAGAATGGGTCCAGATTTACTTATTGCACCTCAAGTACCTGGGGGAATCCGAATTCTGAAAATAGAGATGCAAACGGATTGGATATAGATCAGATAGTGGTAAAACCATATCCGTATCCGCTTTTCATTTTTGGATACGGATAGGATATTAGGTGGATACAGATACGTATCAGATATTCGTAAATATATACATTAACTTTTTTCATTATATATAATAAATTATATGATATATATTTACTATTCGGATACAATAATTAAAATATAAAAATATATGTATCTGCATCCGCACATATATTCGAATATCTGTATCTAATTTTTGAATACGAATTCGGATACAGACGGTTCATATCCGATTCGTTTGCATCCCTACATGATGATTGTATTTAGTGAATTTGGATTCCCAAAGTAATTCAAATTTTGAGTTTGGTTCCAGACTGTCCGATGTGTTTTGGTACGAATATTAAAGGAACTTCGTGCATTCCATCTTTATTCGGATTTGTTCTGATTCTGATCCTACAATTTAATTGCAAACTCAAAATTTAGGTTACTTCAGAGAATCCGAACCCGTAAATACGGTCAATGGAGCATATATTCGTATCCGTATTTAATTCAGCAGATATCCCACAGTGGGCGGTCAGGGTGTTTTTGAAAATCGCTGTTTTTGCTACAACATCTCTTTTAAAGCAATAGTAATTAGTATCAAAGCTTTTTAAGAAAAATGGATTACACAAAACCATTTGAAGTTAATTTAGTAACATAGAAATATTTTTGGGCTCCATATATCACCGCACATTTCTGCTAAAATAGAATAAATAGTTATTTACTTATTTTGAACGAGGTCTTTTTTCATTATGTTTTTACAATTGGAATAAAATTTTGGTGGAATAATTTTTTTTTTGAAGGTTTTTAATTTTTTTAAAGGTTTGGTGGAATAATTTTTCACGAAAAAATAATTACTAATAAAATAACTAATAAAAAGATATAATTGAAGAAGATAGAGGGTGGTTCAGAATCACTGGTTCTGCAACCAAAGATACAAAAATATTGACATTTCTCCGGAAGAGAAATTCTTCTACCAAAAAATAGCTAACAATTAACTTTTATACGTTATTAATTTGTATGTCTTTCATTAATTATAATCCATTCTTTTTGGTATTTGATAAGCATTTTTTTTCCTAAGGACATCTTTATTTCTGTTCCAGAATAATATGGAAGGATCCAACACTTCTTGAACGCAAATTTACATGTGCTACATTTGCAATAATTTGTAAGTAAATGGCTAAATTGATATAACTACATTTAGTAAAGTAAATGTAGTTGTGTGGTGATGTAACTGTTAGCTGTTTCTTAGTGGATCAAAATAGGGCTATATGTAGATGCACAAATATCTCTCAAGGATAGTTATTTTTGTGGAATTAGTACATGGAGCAATAATTTGAACATCTTGGTTAGAACGTAATAATATATATTTTAGTTAACTGTGTAAATTTTTTTTGCTCTAGCTTCTTTGTGATGGTAAAAATAAAGGTGAGGGTTATTATTTTAAGCTCACTGTTATCTTGCCATATGTGATATGCGGTTAAGGACCTCCCAATGCACATTTTCTTGTTATATAGTTTTTTTTTTTAAGTAGGAGAAACGCCCGTAGGCTTTCTTGTTATGTGTTTTTGTTTATTGTCATACTGACGTGTAACTTTTGTTGGCTTTTGAAGTTCTTAAACTGCATCTTGTACCAAAAATATTTACTGATTTCAATGAAATCGGTGAACATATTCTCCCACTTTTATAATTAAAAAAGGAATAACAACAGATATATTTTTTGCGAAATGGAACGGTTAAGGCTCTTTTCATTTGAAATATGCAATACTATTTCCTTTTGGAAAAGTGAAATTTACTTCATCAGGTCCCCTTACGTTTTAGAAACTGAAATATCTAATAATAGTTTTGATTTTATACGTACAATGACAAAGCAAAGAAACCAATATAAAGGGACAGAAAGGCAACCAGGGGCAGATTCAGGATTTTGGGGGCAAAAAAATATCGAATCGGGTTTAATTATCTAATCGGGTTCAAATTCATTAACCAATTTGGTACTTGATAAAAAACAATACTTTAACTTATACTTTCCAATACTTTGACTTGTAATTTCTGATTCTTTGACTTATAATTATAATGACCAACCAAAATTCAACAAATTTATTTCAATTTTAATCTTAAATTTAATCCGAATTACAAATCAAACGTACAGAGGAGAGCAAAAAAAATTTCAGGAGAAAACAAAGTCGGTCGGAACCGATAAATCTCCACTAAAACTCAAAATTCGAGAGAGGCAGCTGCTCCCTTGAAATACACTGGGTCTGCTCCTGAAGGCAACAGTGCCAAAAAAAAAAAAGGTATATCTCACAAATCAAGAATTTAGTAGGTTTGTGTAATTTAGTTTGAAATAGATTGAACTTGGGTTAGTCGGATCGACCAAGAGTCCATTAGAGTAAAAAAAAAACATGGGGAATAATGAACTGAGCAAAGCTAATGACATTTGCTCACCTGAGATCCGTTCATTATTCTCCATGTTTTTTTTTTTACTCCAATGGACTCTTGGTCGATCCGACTAACCCAAATTCAATCCATTTCAAACTATATAACAAGAAAATATGCATTGGGAGGTCCTTAACCGCATATCACATATGGCAAGATAAGAGTCATGAGCTTAAAATAATAACCCTCACCTTTATTTTTACATCACAAAGAAGCTAGAGCAAAAAAAAATTTACACAGCTAACTAAAATATATATTATTACGTTCTAACCAAGCTGTTCAAATTATTGCTCCATGTACTAATTCCACAAAAATAATTATCCTTGAGAGATATTTGTGCATCTACATATAGCCCTATTTTGATCCACTAAGAAACAGCTAACAGTTACATCACCACACAACTACATTTGCAATAATTTGCAATAATTTGTTAGACCAATATTATCATATCCAAAGATCCACTAAGAAACAGCTAACAGTTACATCACCACACAACTACATTTTGAGGCATCCAGAAATCACACATATTATTTGCTGCAGCAGAGTAATGCTTAGCTTCCTTAATTGCCACAGTTACAGTTGCTTTTATATCAAGCTACAATGTTTCCCTTTCGTATGCCATTTGTGGTAGTTGTGACTTGTGACAACTTCTCTTTCTGTTCTACCTTTTCATGATTTCATCTACCTACAATGTCAAAAAGTCAGAGAGAAATGACCTAACCTAAAGACCATATTTCAAATTTAAACTTAACATTATATCAAATTAAATATCATTAACATTAATCACTAGATGATAAAAATGATGCAACTAAGCTTATTACAATGGCTTCTCTTCAAACACATACTCATAATTTATATGACACTCCCATCCAGTGCAAAAGTCCCGGCGATTATTGTATTCGGTGATTCAACTGTTGATACAGGAAACAACAACTATATACGAACTGTCGCTAAGAGCAATTTCAAGCCATATGGCCGTGATCTTCAAGGAGGAAATGCCACGGGTCGATTTTCGAATGGTCGGTTGGCAGTTGATTTTATTTCTGAGGCTTTCGGGTTGCCGAATCTTGTGCCAGCATATCTTGACCCGAGTTCTGACATCAAGGAATTTTCCGCAGCTGTTTGCTTTGCATCGGCTGCTACTGGCTATGATAATGCCACATCAGATATTTTTGTAAGTTTTGCTTTACTAATAAACATTCAATTAGAGATAAACTAGATATATGTGATGTCTTGTGCTCTTTTTGAATAAGAAGTGAACACTTTGCATGATCTCATTAGGTAACTTAAAATGCCATAATTAATTATATGTTGGTAATTACTGTGAAAAATTATTGGATTGGTCAAACTATTTTATTTATCATGACACTATTCATTTTGTATATACTCAAGGATTAGGTGTAATATATAGATGTTTTATAAAGTTTTATAATCTGGAGATCTTTTTCTGTGAAAATTATAATTAATGTACAGTACATAAGCTCTGTCACAGCTCAAAATTGCAAGAATGTTTTCTATGAAGCACTGGAATTAACCGCCTGTTTTACCAACAAATTATGTTAACTAAAAATCCATTTCTTATATAGCTACAATATTGTTCTATATGTTGCCAAATAAAATTGACTTTGAGGGACCTTAATGAAAGTTTGCAAGTTTCCTTTTTTTTTTATAGTTATTTTTCATGGAAATTTAAATTTAATAAGCTCTTGCTTTTGAAATCAAGTCATTACATAATTACTAAATGCTAATACATATATACTTTATACCTAATAGTACAGTACGTAGCTTCTCATCAAAATTTAGCTTAATTATTAGTTACTACAGGCACCTAATTATTGGGTAGAGATTTTAACAGAGCAATTTTGGCTTCATGCAGCGCATGAATCACATGTAACAATGTTTTGATTCGATAGTTCGTACGTTGCATGAAGTCAAAACTGCTCTGTCAATATCTTGACACTAATTATTCCCCTATAATTTTTTTCTAAAAAGAAGGAAATTAACATCATGAATTATTTGCTTTGCAGTCTGTCATACCTTTATGGAAAGAACTAGACTATTTCAAAGAATACCAAACTGAGCTCAAAGCCTTCCAAGGAGAAATTCGAGCTCGAGAAACCATAACTCAAGCTCTCTACATCGTAAGCATTGGCACAAACGACTTCATAGAAAACTACTACACAGTGCCTTGCGGCCGTTCTACGGAGTACACTATACCAGAATATGAGGATTTTATTTTAGGAATTTCAAAACAATTTTTAACAAGTCTCTACCATTTGGGTGCTCGAAAAATTAGTCTAGTAGGACTTCCACCTATGGGTTGTCTGCCACTGGAAAGGAGTAAGAGATTATTTTCTATAGGCGAATGCAATGATGAGTACAATGCGGTTGCATCCGATTTCAATGTCAAGTTAAAGAAGATGATAGATGTGTTGCACAGAGATTTGGTTAATGCCACATTAGTTTATGGAGATATCTATGGTGTTTTGATGGATGTGATTAAAAACCCTGGATTTTATGGTAAGTTTCTTTTGTTTAGTACTTGTATTTTTGAGTATCCAACTTTTTTTTTTTTTTGGATAAAAGGCAACGAAGTGCAGGCTTCATATATGAAACAGAGAGTTAGAATTACATAGTACTATGGCTAATTGCCACCGCCACTAAACACAAAATAGGCAAAATAGGTGCCATAACAAAACAAAACACATAAGCCCTTCTTTTTAACATCCACCAAAATATCGTAATAGAAAAGTAACCTAACACTAAGCCTCCCAAACTGGGGCTACGGAAATGAGATCCTGTCATAGGATCTGTACAAAATGAGTTGGATGTATGCATCAGAGTTAATTGACTGGAGGTCCAGTCGCCCCTTCCAACTGCTCCATGATTGTGCATATGAGTAAATGTAATTCATCTTCACTGAATTTGGCACTAAAATCTAGTATCTTCTTCAAATATGGAACTAAGCAAAGTCCATGAACTAAACATAACATGACAGAAAGTAACTGAATACATAAATGTTACTTCAATCGTAGGTACCAAATTATAGTAGGTTTAATGTTCATTAAAAAAAAATGACAGTCGATTTAATGCAAAGATAGGGAGTAGGTAAAGTCTATTTACCAAAAATTCTAAGACCAACTACCATAGCCTCCCTTTTTGCATGCACTGATCTCTTTTCTTGAATCCTTGTATCAAGTAGCATGGCAATTAAATTATTAATTACTGAAATATTTTTAGGATTTGAAGATGTGGCGGTTGGTTGTTGCGGGACGGGTGTTTTTGAAATGAGCTATTTGTGCAACAGCGGGAGTCTTTTGACATGTTCTGATGCTGGTAAATATGCGTTTTGGGATTCCATTCATCCATCAGAGAAGCTGAATAAAATTATCGCTGACAAAATGATGAATACCACACTCTATGTATTTTTGTGAGTGAGATCTGAATTCTTGTGCCAGTACTGTTCTCAGTTTGTTTCACACCAGTCATATTTGGTATATAAGGGCTTAATTAGATAATTATTATGTTCAAAGCTTAAACTTTATATAAGGGGATAATGGATTGTTTACAATAAGAAAAAAAATAACTTTTTTATGATTTTCCAATGGATGCAGTTATTTTTTAGAATAGAAACAGTCAGTTGAGTGTTTTATGCACTGGAAAGTATTTTCTTTAACAAAATATTTAAAAAGTATTACAATTTGTATTGAAAAGTATTAATAATAAGACTAGAGTATCATTAAATTAAAAAAAATTCTGAGGGAATAAAGGTAATTTATCCATCACAGATTTCATGGAAACCACATTCTGAAAATGACGTTGGTAGTTGGTACTGCTTGAGCAACTAACATTTAAAAACAAAACCGTATTAGTAGGGTTTCAATCATAATTTAGGAAATTTTAATAATTGTACTGGTACTAACTACCACATATAATTTAGTACCAAATAAGAAAAGACACAAATTCAATTATCATAGATGATTCAAAAGAAAGGAAAATAAAGCATAAGATTATTCAAGAATCTATGATGAATTAACAATACAGTTGTGAAAATCAATAAGGCTCGTACTGTTCTTGCGGTCCCTCGATAGGGTTTGTACCAGTTCGTACCAGATACTGTTGAATTCAACATGCCACAGGAAGACTCAATTTAAATTCATTTTAATTGCCAAGCAACTTTGGAACCTCATTCTATACGGAATAATTAATGGCAGGGAAGGCAGTTAATGAAAACAGAGAGGATTTGCATTTTTGACCTCCAGTCATCTAGTATATATAGTGCACATCTAAGTCACAATTCTATACAAATTTTAATAAATGTGAATTCTTTATAAATTTATCTTTATATATTTTTAATATTTATGGACATTTATATTGGTGATATGATGCGCAAAATTAGTCCCGAAAAACTATTACCGCATCTAATTAAATTGAAAGAAAACAACGAGTAATTGAGTATACATACTATATGTACTTAGAGGCAAGAACTAGAACATTTAGATATATAGTCTGGATAAATAAGTATTCTTTAATTTCATTTTATGAGAGAAACTAATAGTATATTTTTTTTCTTTAAAACTAAAACTTTCAAAGGACAAAACTGAAAAATTCCAATATGCTTTTGCTTAGTAACCTTCCCCTCCACAGATTCATATCACCTAAGGTAACAAAACATTAAATTGAGATAGAGGTTTGGACACCTCTATAGTCTGTACCAGTGATCCTTAGCCTAGGAGTGGGGTCCGACGTCTTAGTCGGCAAAGCCTGACAGTATTGTTGACTGTCGTGTCTAGAGAAATTGTTTGATAGGATCCATTGGAGAAGCTAGCATCAAACAAGGGTAGGCACCCTGAAAAATAATAATAATAGGAATCCAGTAGAAAAACGGGTCTTTGTCTACTCCTGAAATTAGATTTGTTTATTACTGACCAGTCCAATTCAGAAACACGAAGGAGATCGCAAAACTCTCCTCTTCGCCACTGTATTGTTGACTGTCGTGTCTAGAGAAGGAAAAACATGACGTGACATGATTAACATGCCGTGACTTGGTCACGTCATATGTCAAAAAAATATTTTTAGACATGACGTGACTAAAATAATGGAGTACAGTCACATCACATGTGGTCATGCTGTGACAATACATGACGTGATTAATCGTGTTTGATTATTGTTTTGAAGTGTTAGTTCAAAGAAAATAATAGCAAAATGTACAAAAAAAAAAGAAACGGTTACAAAATAAATTATATTAAGATGTAACTAAAAAAAAAATTGGTCACGTAACGTGTAACGTACATGACGTGACGTGACATGACTAAGATGGTGGACAGTCACATCACGTGATTGACACTCGTGACGTGATTGGTAACGGCGTGACTAATTTCTTCTTTACTCGTGCCTCTGCTCATTGGTACCGCCTTCAAACTTAGCCTTATTTTTTTAATGTGATTTATAATTTAGAAAGTGTACCAATTTTTTCTAAAATGTTACTTAGTTGATGTACTAATTTATCATCTAGAATTGGTACAAGATTTTTATTTTTTCTAAGTTGATGCATGTATTAATTTTTTTAACTACTCGCTATTCTCTATTACTTAGTTAATGTACCATTTTTTTAGAAAGAAAATCTGAACATAAGGTAGTAGGTAGGTCAAGAATTCACTTAAATTTGTATATGTACTTATTTATCAATTAAATTTTGAAATTAATCAATCTATGTGAAAACTCCTTAATTATGATATGTACCAAAAAAAAATTTTGTAACCATATATGTTCTCCTTTTTAAATGTACCATAGAGATTTTTACCTATATCAAAATGCAGAGTGGGCGGGCGGCTATGTTAAAAAGGGGTAATTACCTTGTGACAACTGTTTCCTGTGGGAATACCGCTTTAATGTGAAAGTGAATGCCCCCTAGAAGATCCAACAACTGATTGTGGCCCCGTTTTGTTTACTCCCCTTGAAGAGAGTCCCTAGCGTACAATTACTATACTTCCAGGAACTTGAAGAGAGCCCCTGTTTTGTTTAAGAACTTCACATAAAATAACAAGATCTCCTAGCGTCTCTGATGGCCCAGGCAACAACATTTATTTCTGGCATTCGATCCCAGCTCTATGAGTCCTTTCTTCCGTGATGAATTTTTAGTACGGATTGTTGGATCATTAATTCAACGTTGGACTAATATGTAAAATAATTATATATTGTATACTGTCAATTTTATGCTCAATTAAAAGTGATCATTTGCAGTTTATGATTTATTGAGCAATAATGTGTCATATAAGATGTGGGCCTTTAATGTGTAGAAGGTAATATTCAATTTAATTATGGGCTGAATTGAATAATTGTCATAATAGGACATCCAAGGAGTTTCTTAAGCTGTATATAAGAATTTGGTCCCCAGAATACAACACAATCCGAATTCATATCTCATTATCCCATTAGATGAGAGTGTGAGAGTCTTTGAAAAAGGCAGAACTAAATGAGACTCTCTAAAAAGTCTTGTTATTCTGGAAGAACCGAATCGGTGACGCTCTCTCGCACAAAACAGTTATGGATTAAGGTACGCTTCCGCTATTCAGTTTTATATTCAATATAGATGGTCCTACAATGGTCGATGATGGTTTTTGTTGGACCCAACACTAGTCCTACATTTTTTCTCAGCAGGAAGAGGAAATCAGGAAACCGTAAACTCCTATTCGCGAGACCCGTTGAATTAGTTAGTTGCAGAGAGCCTGAGTTCCCAAGGTGAGATATTGGGTTTTAAGAGCTAATCTCCCTGAAACTGATGAGAATCGACAATCACTGCTGAACTATAAAACCCCATAAATATAGCATAATCACTAATCAATATCGATGCACCGAGAAAAAAAAAAATTAAGTTTTAAATGTTATGAAATATTCAAATCTATTAAATTTAAGTTTGCCCGGACCATTACAAGGAGTTAGATAGCATGGATTTCATTTGTGGTTTGCCTGAATATGAAGGTAAAGGGGTAATTGTGGTGCGTTTTCACCAAGTACAGCCACTTTATGGCACTCTCACACCCGTTCTCAGCAGGGGCGGATTTAGGATTTTCATCGGGGGAGGAAAAAAAATATCGAATCGGGTTTAAATATCTAATTGAGTTTAAATCTATTAACTAATTGGATACTCGATAAAAAACAATGCTTTAACTTATATTTTCCAATGCTTTGACTTGTAATTTTTGATTCTCTGACTTATAATTTTAATTACCAATCAAAATTTAACAAATTTATTTCAATTTTAACCCTAAATTTAAACCGAATTACAAATCAAATGTCCAGAGAGGGCAAAAAAAATTTAGAGGGAGAGCAAAATCGGTCGGGACTAATAAATCTCCACTAAACTCAAAATTCAAGAGAGGAGCACCTACCCCTCATAGAACCACCTGGTCCGCCCCTAGTTCTCAGCCTGGGATGTGACACAGCTATTCTTTGATCAAATCTATAAGTTCCAAGGCAGAATCATGCTAGGGGATCAAATATATATATGGAGAGTCAATCATAAAATTTTACTTGAAATTATATAAAAAATCATACATAAATATAATTAAAAAAATAAAATCAATTAACCCCATTGTTTCTACTTAACTCCGCCTCTGCTTCATGGTGTTATTATTTCTAATCGTGATCCCATCTTTACCAGTAAGTTATGGTGCTTACAAGTTACAACCTTGTTAAATCCACCGGCAAGCCATAGGATATGGATTTCTTCCCTCCACTTACTGAATTTGTATCACCTAATAAGGTAACATAATATTTCTGTTTGGATCTAAATCGTTTAGTCAGAATCCACACAATTATTAAAGCGGCCTCGAGCATTTCACTTCAGACCGAATTAATCCAGATTCCGATCGGATGACTGTGATCCAAAATTAATTTGTAATCAGTTATCTTCACCTATTTAAATATATTTCTTAAATTAATTTATCTAAAGGTGATACCTAAAAATAATTTACAATTAGAATGTTGGACATAATCAACAATTTAACTATTGTTTGGGATCACAGCTAGCATGCACTATGCTTATCAAGAAAGCTTGGTCAATATAACTCCAAAATGTATCGAATTAGTTTCAAACCACGAATCCAAACCGTTGAAATCAATCTACTTCATAAGTGAAGTGTGTACATGCAAAATTTTCAAAATTTCAAATCTTTTAGTACAAAGTCAAGTCAAGCGGTAAAACAAAAAAAATGAAGGTTTATGAGTTATTTTAATGCATTCATTTTTCATCATTTTTTTATCACTTAATTTTGTACTAAATAAATTTGAAAATTTGAAAATTTTGCATGTACACTCATCACTCGTGAAGTAGACCGATTTTAACAGTTTGAATTTGTCGTTTGAAACCACTTCGATATAGATTTTAGAGTTATGCTTACCAAATCTTCTTAGTGAACATAGTGCACGCTAGTTACTCATTATTTGGTGATTCGTCACTCATCATTAGATGAGGAAGGATCCACTTACAACATTTGTAAGTCACAACATCTAACAACAATTTGGTTTTTCAATTTTCAAAGTCCAAATAGTCGATCCATACCGTTCAACATGATCTCTTATTAAAATGTGTTTGGAGATCAAATTTTACATTTTTTTTAGTTTTGTTACTATTTATTAAGTATTTTACAAAACTGACGTTTTCAGTTGTTCAGAATTGTCTAAACACAACAGTTTTGTAAAATACTTAATAAATAGTAAAAGAAATTCAAAAAAATATATAAAATTTGATCTCCAAACACATTTTAATATAGAGATCATGTTGAACGATTTCGATCGACTGTTTGGACTTTGAAAATTGCAAAATTGAATTGTTGTAAAATATTGTAACTTAAAAATGTTGTAAGTGGATCACTCTTCTATTCATTTTATATTATTGAAAATTTTATACAATTTGATGAACAATTAAAACATAGATCAAAACCATATATATAACTGGCCTTAGAGCCAGAGACACTACTGGTGTCAAAAATCAATGAGATAAAAAGAAAATCATATATATAACTAGAAGAGGGTTCAAATGCATTTTAGTTTTGTGCTCCAATTTTGCTCCATATCTTTATCTCTGTTTTCATCGTCCGAATAGTCAATCTCAATCGCTCAACATGATTTTCGTAATAACATATTCCTGGAGACCAGATTTTATATTTTTTGAAATTTTTTACCATTTTTTTAGATAAGTACAATATCACTTTTTTGGGTAGTCCAGAATCTCCTGAAAACAAGTGATTTTAGATAGTAAACAAATTACAAAAAATATAAAATTTGATCTCCAAGCATACTTTTTATGCAGATCATGTTGAGCGGTTCAAATCGCCTATTCAGATTTTAAAAACGAAGATAAAGATATAGAACATAATTGAAACACAAAACCATGATGCATTTGAATCCTCCTCGTATAACTAAGCTAATAAGACATTTATCATCATACCACACATATATCTTATCTCCGAATCTGAGAATGAATTACACCTTGTCCCTAATCGATCCTCATTATTGCCGAGCACAACATGTCTAAGGGACAGATTTCTAGAATGACTAACTGCCTTAACAATTTTGTCATTTATATTTTATAATTTTTGCAAGTGTTAAGACTCTTCAGTCCTCCTCGTATAATAAAATTATACTACAATAATTTATTCAACCCCCACAATTTCAAATTTTGGTTCTGGCCCCTATCTCAGGGCCACAGAAAAAAAATTTGTCCTCTTATAGAGGCAAATTAATATTTATTTTATCTAAAAACCTCACATAACATAACTTAAATTTTTGTTTTTAAGTAAAGATTGGAGGTCAAGCTATCCAACTATTTACTATTCATAAGAGATTCATCTATTAAGATTTCGAACCTGTGACTTCCCACACGGAAAACATAACCTAAACCTAAATCTTGCAAGTATTATTTAATTATAATCCTTAATAATTATATGAAAATCATACTTATAATTAAATAAACAAAACAGCCATATATAAAAAAGCATCTCCTAATGTTCTTTAAGAATCCTACTAATCTATTTTCTGTATACTTAAAAAAAAAATTTGTTTAGCGGGGATGAATTTCTAAACAGCATTATATCTTCTAAAGAGAAAGAGAATAGAGAATGAAAGCAAAAATTCCTTCATTAATCTTTTCTTACTGAATACAGAGTACAAGGATGTATTTATAGAAAATGCTAACTATCATCTTTACAACAGTCAACGGTCTAACTAACCTTATTCAACAGCCTAACTAACTTCATTAATGACTAACTAATTCAGTTATGCTGTTATTCCTATTATCTTCCCTAACCTTTTCGCATTGTTGACCAGCGCAACGTACCTCTTAGGCCCCATGAATGATTGTCCTCTTTGTTAACAACAAGGTTATGATAGCAGCGTATATAGCAGAAGAAGCTGCAGCGAGGTTTCAGTAGCTGAGATATCCTATCAACCAATCAGGGGTGGAACTAGAAAATTTTATTAGAAGCTGAAACTTAAATGTACAAATATTAATTTGTGATTAGTGAGATTTGAATCCAAAACTTTCCAAGAACAAAATAAAGTCTTAATCACTAGATTACAAATACACATCTAACATTTTATGAGGTGGGCTAAATTATATAAGGACTTCAAAGAAATAAAAAATTAATTAAATTCCAACATATGTGATTAAAAATTTCAAAATCATGGAGTGACTTAGCACCCCTGGGCATAGTGTGGATCCGCCTCTGCAACCAACAGGTACTGTCAGAAATAATTTTGTTAACAAACTAGTATTAAAACTTAAAAGAAATGATAGGCTGTTCTATTTTTGCTTCATCTGTCTTCTATTTTTTTAATTAATGTCCCAAGTCCGAACAGCTCACTGCTAATAAAGAGCGACAACTGTCAACTGTAGCCACGCTGTACCATTGCAATATAGCATCTGACTGGATATAAGGATATTGACTAAAGAGGAATGCCAAACAGCTAGTGTCTGCTTATGGGACATGGCCTTGTGCAGTGAGATTAACAGAAAGTTGAGATTATGGTTAGAGTTGTAACAGTTTGGTTAATTAGATTAGCAACAAGAGTTAGATGTTAGAAATATTATTAGAGTTGTTAAGAGGTTGTTAGTGGTAGAATTGTAATTAGGCAAGATTCTATATATAAAGCATAGTTGTAATCAAAGATCAATCAAGGAAATACAATACCATTCGATTTCTACTTCTCTATATATGTTTTGTATTAGAGATTCATGGAATGTAGGGGTGTTAATGGGTACGGTACGCGGGTCGGGTGGAGGCATTTTCATACCCATATCCATTAAAAATAACTTTATTCATATCCTACCCATATCCATTAAAAATTGACTTTACACAATCCTACCCTTAGCCGTTAATATTATCAGGTAATGAAATGGTAGCGGTGAATAACGGATAATACTAATATAATAATTAGTTTTATTATATTTTACAAATTAAATATAAAAAACTCCTTCATTTCACACATATGTAATTATATTTCTAATAAAAAAATAAAAAAAAATGTGCAATCAATTCCAACTAAATTATTTTTTTATAAAAAAAAAAATTCAAAAACGCGAATACATAGTTAGGTGGGTTGGAAATTGAATTGAATATATATTTAAATTTTATAATTACCCTATAGGGTAATGGGTACAAAATAGTCATTACCCATATACCCTTACCCATTTTGTTAACGAAAAAAAAATTATTATCCATATCCATACCCAATAAGCTAATGAAAAAAACCTTACCCATACCCGCCTTATCGAATACGATACGGGTCGGATAAACGGCTAAAAAGGTACCATTGACATCCCTAATGGAATGCAATAAAACGAGAAAGGAAATACATACATGGAAAAATTTTGGCACCCAATGCAACACATGCTATATTGGATGAAATTTTACTTGTGATCAGATTGAGCATTCAACCTTTAAGTCATAAACTTGTATATATATTAATTGCCAGATTGTTCCCCTGCTTTGGTGAATCATATGTGACCTACAGATGAATGCCTTTATTGTGGTCGCATATGAATTAGAGAAAAAAAAGGTGTAGTCATGTAGAGGGGTGAGGTCGAAGCTGCTCTACCTATTTCGGAACAGTATAATTTTTGTTCGGTTGTTGTTGCTATGGCGTAATTTTAGTTCGGTTGTTAGTAGCTATGGCCTAAGGGAGTATGTATTAATTAGCTGCTGTAGTTGCAATCTCAAAGCAATTATGACATGTAAGCTCGACCGTGTCAAATGACCTGTGGGCGAGGCAGCAATGGGGGAGGCGTACTAGACGTGCATGCATGAAAAATGGCATCTGCCACCTCCTCAGTGTAGCTTTGGTAAGATCTCTTCAATTGTAAAAGTCGAAGAAAAATAGGAGATCAGGAGAGGAGATGAGCAGCTATTGCAAATTTGCAATTTTCAAATTAATTATAATTATAGAATTGGTCCTAATTCCTATATATATAGAATTGGTCCTAATTCCTATATATATATAGAGGAGGGTTCAAATGCCTCCATTTTTTGTGCCTCCACCATGCCTTCATTTCTAAAAACTTTAATAAATCAAAATTTAAAACTTAAAAGTCAAAATAAAACCGTTGGATATGATCTATATCATTTTATCTATGCACGTGTAAAAAATTATGGCATTTCAATTTTATTTTGGTTGTCATCAAGAGCTTGTAAAAAACGTATTAATTTGGATAATTTCTAGACGTTGATTTTTTAACTTATTGATTCACATAAAAATAAAATCGAAATGTGATAATTTTTTATGAGCACATAGAGAAAATAACATAGATCATATCTAACGGTTTTATTTTGACTTTTTAAGTTTTAAATTTTGAGTTATTAAAGTTTTTAAAAATAGAGGCATGGTGGAGGCACAAAAAATGGAGGCATTTGAACCCTCCTCATATATATATAGTTGGGTTATGGTGCATTGCAATGTATAGATCTTCTTGTACATTAGACTGTAAACCGTTGGATTCGAAGCTTGAACAGTCGATTTAAACGGCTTAACATGTTCTCCATATTAAAATGTGCTTGGAGACCAAATTATATATTTTTTGGAACTTTTTTACTATTTTTTTTAGAATTTTTGAAAATCACTCTTTTTCAGAAATTTATGGACCATAGAAAAATAGTGATTTTCAAAAATTCTAAAAAAATAGCAAAAAATGTAAATTTTGATCTCCAAACACATTTTAATATGTATATCAAATTGAACGGTTTGAATTGGTTGTTTGGAAATCAAAACTAACGATTTATAGTCCAATGTACAAGAGGTGCTATACATTGCAATGCACCATATATGTATATGAGGAGGGATCGGATTACACCATTTTTTTTGACACATTTTGACACCTACCATTTTCAAAGTCCAGATAGTCGATTCAAACCGTTCAACATGATGGATATATTAAAACGTGCTTGGAGATCAAATTTTACATTTTTTTGAATTTTTTTACTATTTATTAAGATGGTTACAAAATCGTTGTTTTCAGACTATTGAAAAACAACGATTTTGTAACCATCTTAATAAATAGTAAAAAAATTCAAAAAAAAATATAAAATTTGATCTCCAAGCACATTTTAATATGGTGATCATGTTGAACGGTTTGGATTGACTGTTTGGATTTTGAAATCGCAAAATTGACCTATAAAAAAACAGTGTCAAGATGTGTAAAAAAATGATGTAATTGGATCTCTCCTCTATATATATATAGAGAGAGAGAGAGAGAGAGAGAGAGAGAGTTGGGCTACGATGTTTAGGTGTTTAGAAATTTAAAATGGAGGGTAAATACTGCATATTTTTATTGAAGGGTAAATAGGTACTTTAGAAATTTAAATGGCAAATAGGTACTTTAGAAATAAAAAAAAGGTGTAATTGGATCCCTTCTCATACACATACTATATATTTTTATTTTGTAATAAAGGGTAAATAGGTACTTTAGAAATTTAGAAATAAAAGGTGTAATTGGATCCTCCTCATACACATACGGTATATTTTTATTTTGTAATAAAGGGTAAATAGATACTTTAGAAATTTAAAATGAGTTTTAATAGAAAAGTCAATAAATTGGTTACATATGTGAGTTTTTTTAAATTTAGAATGATAAATATGATATCATGAATTTTAGAGAAGGGAATACATAATTTCGAAATTTTTGAGGGGTATACATGAAATTCCCCCTATTTTAATCACTAATTCAAATAGTTTGTACACACATCCTTTACTACCATGAAATTAGAACGTCTATATTTAAACAGTCTTAAATGGCAACAAATTTAACTCCAAACTTTCAGTTAAGATTCTTCACAGTTGATCCCCTCTCACTTAATGAGTGACCCTTGTTTAATTATCGTAGTATTACTTTGCACTGTAAAAACGGGTAAAGATTTTAACAGAGCTGATTTGGTTTCATGCAGAGCACAAACTATAGAATCAAAACTGCACTGCATATGGTTGGTGTGCTGCATGAAGCCAAAAATTACGCTGTTAAAATATTTACCAGTAAAAACCCATTGTGTTATTCTTCCCTTTGCAATTAATAGTGTAATTAATCCAGGTACTTCTATCGACCTATTTAATGACCTTAACGAGACCATGAGACACCATCTCTCCTTTCTTTGTTCCTCTCCACAATGGCGCCAAATCACCTTACAAAGCACACCCTTCTCTCTCACCTTCTTCTCACATTTCTTTCTCTCTCCACCGCGGCTCACATCCCAGCCGTTATAGTATTCGGCGATTCAACCGTGGATCCCGGTAATAATAATGTGATTGGTACTATTCTGAAAAGTAATTTCCCACCATACGGCCGTGATTTGACGAATAAAATACCAACGGGTCGGTTCTGCAACGGCAAACTGCCAACTGATTTCATTTCTGAAGCGGTCGGGTTGCCATCGCTTGTACCAGCATATCTTGACCCTGCATACAGTATCAAGGATTTTGCAAAGGGAGTTTCTTTTGCCTCAGCTGGTACCGGACTTGACACTGCCACATCCGATGTGCTGGTAAGTTGGTTTTTTATAGCACATTTATCTTATATATGATTTTCTTATGACGTTAGTGCAATTACAATATTACTAAATGGAGACGGAGAGAATTTACTAAGAATCATTCCAAAAAATAATACTAAACATAAGTATTCTTTTGCTATTTGACTTTTCAGTTATGGACTGGTACATTGAGGAAGAAACGATATTACAAAATAAAAGTTACCTCTGGATAACATAGCATGTGATTATTTATAACTAACAACCACTATTAAGAGAACCAACAACTCCCACAATGGAAGATTTTAACTTGAAAACAGTTGCATGGAGAACCATGAACTGATCATAAATACAAGAGCAGAACCATCACCTAATTTTGTGTGGCAATTTTTCTAAGTTTTAGGAGGTAACACGAAGAATTAAAACAACCTTTCAATGGACTAAAAATAAAATATATATATATATAAATATATAGGGTTGGCTACTCTACTTACATAAGCATATGAGGACATATGCTTATAAGTCATTTTTACGTTTTCAAAGTCTAAATAGTCAATTTGAAGCGCTCAATATGTTCTCCATATTATAATGTGCTTGGAGACCAAATTTTACATTTTTTGAAAAAAATTTATTATTTTTTTAGAATTTTTTAAAACAGTGTTTTCAGATTTTTTTTTTTTTTTTAGATTTTTTTGTCATATTAAAACACTGTTTTGAAAAAATCTAAAAAAATAGTAAAAAAAACTCCAAAAAATGTAAAATTTGGTCTCCAAGCACATTATAATATGGAGAACATGTTGAGCGCTTCAGATCGACTATTTGGACTTCGAAAATACAAAAACAACTTATAAGCATATGCCCTCATATGCTTATGTAAGTAGAGTAACCACTCATATATATGTGTGTATATATATATATATATATATATATATATATATAAAGAGAGAGAGAGAGAGAGAGAGAGAGAGAGAGGAGGGATCCAATTACACCTTTTTTTTTAACAAATCTTGACATTTTTTTTTATAGGCCAATTTTGCAATTTCAAAATCCAAATAGTCGATTCAAACCGTTCAACATGATCACCATATTAAAATGTGCTTGGAGATCAAATTTTACATTTTTTTTGAATTTTTTTACTAATTATTAAGATGGTTACAAAATTGTTGTTTTTCAATGGTCTGAAAACAACGATTTTGTAACCATCTTAATAAATAGTAAAAAAATTCAAAAAAATGTAAAATTTGATCTCCAAGCACATTTTAATATATCCATCATGTTGAACGGTTTGGATCGACTATTTGGATTTTGAAAATAATAGGTGTCAAAGTGTGTCAAAAAAAAGGTGTAATCCGATCCCTCCTCATATATATATATTTTATGCCTTCATTGTGATCATTTGTTCTTAGCAGCAGCAAAATGCTCACACGTGTCTCATTATGATGTGTCCAATTGAATTTGAATTCAAATTTTCTCAAAATTAATCTATTGGTTAGATTTTTTTTTTTTTGTTCTTGATATCTGCTTTATAAACATATTTCAAGAGCCATAAAAGAAGTTACCGATCATCCAGACCGTAAAAGTACTAATTGGCAGCTTCTCTGTAAATTATCTGAGCGACAGAGGACCATTTAATGTGCATCCAAAATAAGTCTCAAATTGATCTCCTATATCCCTCACAGTGTGACAATCCGTATTGCCGTTATACAATATTCCTCCATATATTAGTTTACCTATTGGATATTTTAAAAGCAGATTCAAAACGGTAACATAATGTGGCTGTAACAAGTCTGTGCAACAAACTATATGACTAGAAGTAGAATATTATTTGTCAGATGAATCAAAACTAAAAGATTAATAAGTCAACCATCCATTTCACATTTATATGCAGTTTTATTCGTTTTCCATTTTTCCTCCACTTTTTCCATGAAACCCGGGTCCGACTCTACTGCTTTTTTGAGAGAAAAGCAGCAACCAGTTTTTTCAGATTCAATCATTCAAATTCGTCGAGATTTGTATATAAATTTTTTTTTTATCGAGATACGTAAAATGAAATTTTTTGAATAGTTAAATCTGAAAAAGCATGACCATACTTTTCTGTCGGAAAAGCAGCAGAGTCCATTCCATGAAACCCAAGGTCTGATATACTTAAATGGTTGCATCTTTCGGTCCAATCAGTCAGAGTGATAAATATAAAATCATATATATTAATTTTGTTCGTACATTGATGATAACATAAATGACTATTATGATGATTATATATAATATTTTTCATTTTTTATTTAATTAATAATTTATATGCTTTTGAAAAGTAATGGAAACAACAATTTATATGTTGATATATTTTATGATTTATGTACATGATATAGTTAAAGTAATATATTTATTTGTTTGGTAAATTTTAGGTTATATAAATTATTAATTATATTTTGTTCACCGTTATCTTTTAACCTTAAATGATACAGATAAGACACATATAAGACTAATTTTAAAGGATACAAATATGAAAATATTTTTAGCCCACTTGTACCATATTCATGGACAATTTCATTTTTAAATGCTTAGAAGCAAGAAGCCGACAGAGGTAATCAACCCATATTAATTGGGTTATCTTGAATATGATTATATGAAGCCTTGTTTTGAATGTGTATCATTTAATTCTTATCTACTTCTATTCATAGTTGAATATGATTATACGAAGCCTCAGGAGTGAATCTACCGTCAATGAATGAGAGTCAATTAACTCCATTCATTTTGAATTTTTTTTTTATTTATATCTTATTTTAATATAGTTTAAAGTAAAATATTATAGGGACAATTTCATGTATCCCCCTCAAAAACTTTAATATTACGTATTCCCCCCTCTAAAATTTGAAATTACATATTTCCCCTTCTAAACTTTCCAAACTCACAAATTTATCCATTTAATCAATAAAATATATTTAATATATTTAAATACTTAAATAATATTATTTCGGATTCTAATTTTTTTTCAGACCATTATACCCCTTCCTCCTTCCAATCTCGTTCTTTCTCTTCAATTCATGTGCGTCTCACACCGTCTCCACCTATGGATGGAAGCAATGCAGCGATCTCCAGCTGCGTCAGGCTGCTGCACCATCCATGTCGAATCGGCGAAAGATGTCACGCAGCTGCTTCAATCCATAGGTGGGGACGGTGTGAGACGCTCATGAATTGAAGAGAAAGAACGATATTGGAAGGAGGAAGGGGTATAATGGTCTGAAAAAAATTTAGAATCCAAAATAATATTATTTAAGTATTTTTAAATATATTTTATTGATTAAATGGGTAAATTTGTGAGTTTGGAAAGTTTATAAGGGGAAATATGTAATTTCAAAGTTTAGAGGGGGAAATACGTAATATTGAAGTTTTTGAGGGGGATATATGAAATTCCCCCAATATTATAAATTGTGTGAAATTTACCTCCATTCGTAGTAGGAAAATTTTATATGCTTGATCTCCATTCACGTTTGACTCCCATAGTCTGAAAGTCTGGCTCCGCCCCTGTGAAGCCTTGTTTGGAATCTCAAAATTATCAGTTCTGAACTCTAAATCTGTCAAGACTCAAATAGTAGCTCCTATGTTTACTACGTATATGATTTTCATGAAAAATAAGGTCATCTTAATAACTTGTGGTATGCTTACATTAATTGACTTTTTAAAACACATACTTTTAATTTTTTTTGGGTTATTGTGTAAACATTTTTTAGGTTTTTTGACGTGTACTTATAAATTTTTCTTTATTTCCTTCTTGTGACGTTTTTAATTTGTTAAAAAAAAAATTCTAGTAACAAAATGCCTACTCGTATAATTAAAAACAGGCTCATAAATTTGAATATAAATAAATATACATCAAATGAAGATATATGAGAGAAGTTTTCGTCACATAAACCCAAAAAAAAAAAAAAAAAAAAAACTGACAGATTTTTGAGACAGTAACATTTTTTTCAAATTTTTTTTTTTATGGTTGGTGGCCTTTTTTTTACAATTGTGTTTTTTACAATTACGGTGGTCATTCATTTTCTTTGTAGGAAAGAAACAGTTCTTTTCTTCTTTGGGACTGATGCATGTCCCATTTATAGCACGCATGTCAGCAGCCGTGACTGACATGTAGTTGAGTAGTTCATTGTATTTATAGCCTTATTAATGCTTCATGAGTTATGGATAGTTAACTAGAGGAAAAATTTTGCAGGACCGCACCGCAGAAAAGACAATATCTTTATTTTCTGGTTCCTAAAAATAGTACAAAAATTAGATTCGCAACTGCCAAAGTATAATTTCTGTGTTAGCTGCTACAAATTAATGAATTTTTTTTTTCGCTTCTGATATAAAAGTAGGAGAAAGAAGATAATTATTTAGCATATTGGAAATTATATATTCGATCTCCAGTATTTGTTTTACTAAAAATAATCAAATTTGTTAACTCTCATCTCATATATATATAGAATAAATTAGAAAATTAAACATGAGATTATAGAGGAAAAGGCACCCAACAACCAAATGAAATTTGCAACGTCTTGTGCGTTTGTTGGATAGGCTAGAATGTTGAAAATTAAATGTGGGCCAAAAGCAATTGGGACAAGAGAAGAAGAGGTGTTGGGTGTTCAAATTGGTTGGAAGCACCCATGGCGCAAGTTCATTGGTGCGGCCATACATACACTCCAACTTCTCTTAAGAAAGAATATTTAAGCTGGAATTTTGGCTTTTTATAGAAAGATGGGGTAATATATGGAATGGGGGCAGTCTTATCATTTGATTCATGTGGATTTAATCTGCACAATTTTAATATTATTTGTGTGGATTTTGATGCGGATTGAACGGTTTTAATCTGATATCAAATTGAGTTTAGTCCAATGTCTATCAGACTGCTCCATATTTGCCAGGTTAACAACGGCAAACTGAGTTTGCCCAATTAAAAATTTACCAATCTATATCATATGTAGAGTGAAAAAAACGTGCCGTGACGTGACTAACACGTCGTGACTTTGATCTTGTGCCATGCCGTGCCGTGATCAAGTTAATTTTTCACGTGCCGTGCCATGCCGTGACCAAAATGTCAAGAGGTGGTCACGGCACGCGAATGGTCACGCCACGTGAGTCACCCCATGCCTAAACGTGCCGTGACCATACGTGACTCACGTGACCATTTAATTATAATTTAGGTTAGTTTATTCAAGATTCACTTTTAAATCAATATCTAATGGTCCTAATTACACGTGACTACGTGCCGTGCCGTGCCGTGACTAAATCTTTCACGTGACATGCCGTGCCAAAGTTTCAAAAGATGAACACAGCACACGAATGGTCACAGCACGGAACACGCGAGTCACGGTACGTAACTGACACGCGTACCATGCCGTTCCGTGACGGAGCTGGCTCCGCCGTGCCATTTTTCCCACTCTAATCATATGCATTTCGACCACTATCATACATATCCGGGCATTTTGCTTCCTAAATGTATCAATAATACTTTTCTGATATCCCCAGCCTTTTAACATTCATATTCAAAACTGAATTTTAACACACTGATTATCAATATATACTTTTCCAATATTTCTCTGAATATTATTACTCCAATACTTGTATTTCATTTGGAAGGGTTTTCTGTTGAAGAAACTACCCCAATTTTACATACTTTTTATGGAATTTATCATTATTTTAAATAGAGTTGTGAAAAGGATAACATAATAACATAACATGTTTATGCAGCATTGTTGACTAAATCATTAAATGGAATTATATATATTGCCTATACTTTAATAAATAGGCTTGATTGCAGAGCAGTGCATGGCCCGGTTATATGCATGCATGCTATTAACTCTGTAAGCAATTTAGGTAGGCTTTTCACTTACCTCTTTCATTTCGCCTCTACCGAATGCATCCATAATCAATTCGTGTTGATGTTGATTGCAAGACTTAATGACAGCTCATGCTGTCCCCTGTTATTAGTTATCCATATGCACATGTTGCAAGTGATTGAAATACATTGAATTATACAAGATATTATTTCTTTTTTGCTGAAACAAGCCCAACAAGTAGTGCCAAGATCTCTGCACCAATAATTTATTACACAAATAAGTTATTATCTTATCATACAAATGTAAATTAACTTTGTATCTTTTTTCATAGTGAAGGCTGTTATCCCCCTGTGGAAGGAAATAGAATACTTCAACGACTACCAAAAGAAGCTACGCCGGTACATCGGTCGGGCCAGAGCAAAGTACACCGTAAACGAAGCGATCTATATCATCAGCATCGGCACAAACGACTTTCTAGAAAACTACTTTTTATTTGTGACAGGCAGGTTCCTTCAATTCACTGTTGAAGAGTTTGAAGATTTTCTTGTCAGTCAGGCAGCAGAGTTTCTGACAAGCATATACCGGCTTGGTGCACGGAAAATATCATTCACCGGGTTAAGCCCGATGGGGTGTTTGCCATTGGAGAGAACTACCAATGTAATTGGGAAAGGTGGATGTAATGCAAAATACAATCGAGTTGCATGGGACTTCAATGTAAAATTGCAAAGGATGATTTCGGACCTTTGTAGAAAGTTGCCAGGGCTAAAATTGAGATATGCAGGAGTCTATGATAGTGTGCTTGGAATCATCAGCAATCCTTCTCACTATGGTAAGGACTGTTCTCTAATCAAAGCAATTTTTTTTATTTGTAAACCCATTAATCAAAGTGGATTTAATAAGTTAAGTGAAATAAATAAAACATTCAACAATATTCAACTAAATAATCTGATGGTTTCATGTGTGCTTTTCAAAGTACTAAGTAATATTTACTATATATTATGTGTATGTATTTTTATCAATTGTGTATTTGTGTCAAAGATGAACAGAAACCATAATCTTACTTCATGAACTTATAAACCAAACTGTTTTAACCGAAATAAATCCAGTTTTGTTAGGACCCAAAATCAAACATAAACACCGCTATCAACAAATGTGATATAGTATCTTCTTCCAGTTTAGAACTGGTATTTAATTGTTTGTAGCATACCCTGATACCCATACAATTATTCCTTGTCTAATATGAATTGCTCTACATACTCGATACAAACTGAACCAGCACAACATATGAGATCTATCAAGTAACAGAACTTTAATTGAAACGTCTTCTTGTTTTTCTTGAAAGATAAGAGAGTAGGTTAAATTGAAATACTGGTCATATTTCTCCCAGAAACTGACACAGAATGCTACAAATACAGGGCTTGAGAATGTTGAAGAAGGTTGTTGTGGCACAGGAAAGTTCGAAATGGGATTTCTCTGCGACTCAAAATGTCCGTTAACATGCTCGGATGCCAACAAATACCTATTTTGGGATGCATTCCATCCAACAGAAAAGATCAACCGTCTGATGGCTAATCTGACGCTACAAACTTCCTTGAGAGAGTTCATCTAATTTGATGTAATTTCTACTTTTCCAAGTTACAAGTGATAGCTTCAAATTGTGCCATGATTGGAACATTACTTAGTGCATGAGATGAGAGGACAATACAGATTAATTCTGGAGGCATTTTCACATAAGGGACCAATTGTTTCCATTGAATTTGTACAAGGAACAATAGTCCATCTAACTATAAACGTAATAAAACTGTATCAGAGATCTCCTATGTAATTGACGCAATACACAAATTTTCCATTTGCGTATGTCGATAAAGAAACTTTTTCATGCACAAATCTCAACGAATTTGAATGATTGAGATCGGAAAAGCAGAATTATGTTTTTCTCTAACAAAAGCAGCAGAGTCCGTTCCTACCTAGAGTGCAAAATAGAGATAACTGACGCTTGACGGTGAGTTGTCCATGAAAATCTTAGAAATATTGTATACTGCCTGCTATAAACATGCTACATAACAGCCATATCTGTAGATTTGTGCTCCTAAAAATTCTGATTATTATTGGTATTCCACCGGTGCCAAATAACAGCCATATTTATACATCTGTGCTCATATATAATTCCAAAAAATTTAAGAAAAGAAAACAATACAACATACAATTTAAAACAATTCGTTAAATTTGCGAATATTTAAAAAAAAAAATTGGAAAAAAATCCAAAAGTCCGTTTATTAATTCGTTCTATTGATTTATGAAAGATTCGCAATTTTTTTCTTTTTTGCAAACCTTTTTCCTATGCTCTATCTGTAATCTTGGTCATTTTTTCTGAACTTAATTTAATAAAAAAATATAAACAGTGGAAGAGGTTATAAGTTAATCTTGCAAGCACACCGTTCGGAAATATTTGCATTATTTCTATTTAATTACGTTGCAGCAGTAAAAAAATATTGCAAAATAAATAATTTGCTCTCGTTGAGAGTCGAACTCAAGACCTCCCGCTTACTAAACGGGTGCTCTAACCAACTGAGCTACGAGAGCTTTTGATTTTAATCGAAACAAAGGTTTTTAAGAAACCTAGAAAAACAGTTCTACACGAAACGGCTGCTCTGGTTTTCTTTTCAGCCTTAATCTCAACTTTCAAACTCAATATAGTCACCGATAAATTGAGTCTGCTTCATTCCTGTGATGATTTGACATCAGGTGTGTTTTTAGAAATTATTTTAAACTTTTTTTCTCAAGTAAATCGAAATGCTCTCGTAGCTCAGTTGGTTAGAGCACCCGTTTAGTAAGCGGGAGGTCTTGAGTTCGACTCTCAACGAGAGCATTGAAGCATTTTTCCTTTTTTTTTTATTCATAGGAAAGGGTAAAAATGTAAATCTAGTCAGAAATTTGTATGATGGCAAATTGGCAACCCCTGGTCTCCAAAGTTTCATCCAGTCTCATCTGCTTTCTTTTTATAGTTTATTGACACTAAGTACAGAAATGTGAATTTTTCTCGTATATATTAAAGGCAACTCTTTCCACTCCCTCGGGTTTTTCTCTAAAAGAAAATTATTTATTTCAGATTAAATTATAACATTGATATTTTTTATAAACAAATCTTACATTCAAGTAAAGTATGGTTATAAATAAATATTTTTTATAACTCTAAAACCTATATAATAAAAAATAATATAATTAACTGAATGAAAATTCTTACAAGTTCCCTTTTAAATAAGGATAGAAAGCATAAAAAAATATGAATATTCCTATCATATTAAATACAAAAATATAATCAGATGGATGAGAACGTTGATGACATGACATAAATAAATGCAAAAATTGAAATTTAACCGAATTTACAGTATCAATTTTGTTCGATGTGAGTTCAGTTTGAGAGTTGAGACTCTGAAGCATAGGCCCGGTTCAATTGAGCTCGCTAGGCCCACTAGCAAATTCATGGGCCATGGTTGGTTTAAAGTCCGGTCCAAGGTCCAAGAACAACCATGCAGAAAAATAACACAGGTATTAATTAATTAATGATTATTATAGAATAAATTAGCTACTTGTCAATTAATGGGAAGATAAAGTTATCCTATCTTTAACTACAAATCTCCTGAACTTTCTTTTGCACACAAGTGCAAATAAAAGAAGGCCTATATTTGTTGTTTCGCTCCACTGAGGCATTTACCTCTGCTGCAACTGCTGGGTTTGATATCAGATGTTTTTGGTGGTGCACAAATCTTCTATTCTTGTATATATGCACAATAATAGTATTAAACTAATAATTGTTAAATTTGAGGATTGCAATGTTAATATGTCAGAATTACCAAACCAAAAGCAAGAAAACGCTAACAGTTTTGATTGCAGAAAGCACCATTGAAAGTTTCTACGTGCCAAATGCTAGTTACTAGTTAGGCTAAACCGCTAGCAATTTACTTGAAACTATTAATATATGAAGAATTGTATAAATTTTTATTTAGTATGCATTCTCTAATTTGGTTCTACATAAGTTGGCCAAGTTTAGAAATCAAGCATGATAATATATATATCACAGATATAATCTTTGTATTTTTAATTGGTAAGATTTATTTGTTATATATATATATATATAGAGAGATCGACTATGGTGAGTTGTGAAGTAAAACGTCGTTTTACTTCACGCTCATACTCCATTTTGAAAATCTAAACAACCGATCCGAACCGCTCAACATGTTCTCCATATTGAAATGTGCTTGGAGACCAAATTTTATATTTTTTGGAATTTTTTTACTATTTATTAAGCCATTTTGAAAATCGCAGATCTGGGTGAACAGTAAAAAACAGTAAAAAATTCTGGATCATTCGATCAGCGATTTTCAAAGTGGCTTGATAAATAGTAAAAAAATTCCAAAAATTATAAAATTTGATCTCCAAGCATATTTCAATATGGAGAACATGTTGAGCGGTTCGGATCGGTCGTTTAGATTTTCAAAATAAAAATATGAGCGTGGAGTAAAAATGACATCTTACTTCGCAACTCACCATAGCCCAGCTCTATATATATATATATATATATATATATAAGTTGGCCAAGTTCAACGAACCTTTCAGCGTCTGATGCATCTCTGCACTGATGGCCACACCGAGCTACACCATAGCAGCACCGGTTCTCCTGTGATAGCGTTGAGAGCAGGAAAGAAATGTAAAGAGGAAAAAGAAAGCATCTTTTGAGCTACTGTATCACGAGACCTCCATTAATTGACAACCTTCAAATTCAATGTGACTTCCAGTTACTCTCTTCGCATAGAAAAACGTGTAGCGAAACACCTTCATCAAACCAAGAATAGCATTCAGCCAATCACCGAATTTCTACACCAAATGAGGAATGTCAAGAATTTGTGTTGAATTTTACCTCAATGCTTGAATCAGAGAGCCCCAAATCCTAAAAAGGGTTGTAACCTGTATTTGCACTGACTCGATAGAAATTGTGTCTCTGTGAAACATACACAGAGAAACCCATCTACTTTTAATTGAATGTCACTTATTGTGAAGCGCTTTTGGTATAGCAAAATGCGTTGCAAATCATATTGTAGTGTAAACTTGAGAGGAGATGTACACAGGAGCTAAAAAGCATGCTACATTGAATCTAAACCTATTAAAATGTGAACTCTCCTGGACCTATGCAAAATCCCAAAAGCGACATCTTCTTGCTCTGTGATGCCAATACACAATTCTTAATTGAGAGAGGATAACAAAAAGGGAAAAAAGAGAAGCCGACTAATGCTCTTTTTCTTCTTGTATTTCCCTTCCCCTGCACTTTTATCACAACCTGGCTAAGTTTATGCGCTGTCTTTCCTGCCCCTGAAGCAAAGCTTCAGATAGAGAGATTCACCAGTGGTCTATAATTTTTTTTTTTTTTCAAATAGAAAGATACTTGTTACTTCTTTTGAGGTCATTTGTTATCCCCCTAAACCTAAATATATAATTTCTAGTGTTTGCTGTCTTCTTCACTAGGAAAACTGGATCTTAGATATTATTTCACTTCCTGGATATTGGCATGAACAACAACTATTCTATCTGTATGACCATTTTGAATTCTAAAATGATTCAAGTCCATCTATGCCAAGTTTCCTTCTGTATTGTCGCCCTCTAAAAACACAAAATTCTACCTCTTTTTTTCCTTGTGCATGATATCTAGTTATTTACAAGTAGATTCTTTCAAAACAGCAAAACAACATGTTGTTGGAGCACCTCTTCATGAGGCATATTCAACACAAAAGCTCAAGCTTTCCAAGGATGCAATCGCAGTCCTTGAACCATCGCAGAACTAACAGCATATTTTGATGCAATCAAATCCCAAAAGGAAAACAATGGCTTTATGCTTCCGAGTCTTGCGACTAGGAAAGAAGAACAAACCAAACCAAATTTCGCTACCACCACCTCTGCCTCCCTATTTCCCCTCGTCTTCTTCAGGTCTAACAGAGGTGGAAATCATGGAAAAGAAAAGGTGGGACAGCCTCGAATCATGGTCGATGCTTCTAGAAGCGGGGACGTCAGATAATTTTGATGCCAATTCAGGCACTCAGAAGGAAGAATGGATGGCAGATTTGTCGCAATTGTTCATCGGTAATAAATTTGCTTCTGGATCAAACAGCAGGATTTATCGGGGGATTTACAAGCAGAGAGCAGTAGCTATTAAGATGGTTAAGATTCCTGATCAAGATGAGAACAGGAGAGAGACACTGGAGAGAGAATTCAACTCAGAAGTCTCGTTTTTGTCTCGGCTTTACCATCCAAATATAGTACAGGTTGAATTGTGATCATCTTTTTTTTCTTCATACACTATTAGTTAGATAAGCACTTTCTGGGATGGTCACATAAAGAATTCTTAGTGCGACTGAATCAAAATGAGTATTATTTTTGTATATGGTACTCTCTATCTATACTGCACCAGCATATTTATTAATTTACTACTGCATCTTTCTGTACCAATAGTTCTATACATCAAAAATATATGTACCAGTATGCATGATTGGACAGATTATTTCAATTTGTTCAGGTTTCATTAACTTTGACTTCATGTTTAATGGATATTTGCATTATATCTCCTTGCCTGAAATTGAGGCAAAACTTCCAAAAGGAGGTCAATCCATTGTAGTTTGTCCCAAATTTGAAGTTACATCCCATCCTCATCCTCTTAAGCTTTTTAATTGTCGGTTGACATATCGATCATCAAAGAATGATATATAATTTTGTTCTTCAAAAGAAAAAAACTTAAATTTGTATTGATAAGTTAGATATAGAAAGAATTCTTTACACAGGAAGGATTTCAGTTTAATATTTATATCCTACTTGTCATTGTAGTTCATCGCAGCAAGCAAGAAGCCACCGGTCTACTGCATAATTACTGAGTACATGTCGCAAGGTACCCTCAGAATGTACCTCCACAAGAAAGAACCATACTCCCTCTCAACCGAAACCATTTTACGGCTTGCACTTGACATCTCCCGAGGGATGGAATATCTTCATGCACAAGGCGTTATCCACCGGGACCTCAAATCCCACAACTTGTTACTAAACGATGAGATGAGGGTAAAAGTGGCCGATTTTGGCACATCATGTCTGGAAACTCAGTGCCGATCAACAAAAGGGAACATGGGGACGTACCGATGGATGGCACCAGAAATGGTCAAGGAGAAACCATGCACAAGGAAGGTAGATGTATATAGTTTTGGGATTGTGTTGTGGGAACTGACAACTTGTCTTGTGCCTTACCAGGGGATGACGCCTGTACAAGCTGCTTATGCTGTTGCCGAGAAGGTACACTGTATATAGTTCAATTACTTTCCCAAAAGTATGCTGAGCTTTAATTAAGCATTTTAAATAACAAATTACTTTTGATTCAGAATCTACGACCGCCTCTTTCCACAACATGTTCACCAATTTTGAACAACCTCATAAAGAGATGTTGGTCGGTCAATCCTGCCAAGCGGCCCGAGTTCAGCTATGTCGTGACGGTCTTGGAGAATTTCGACCACTGCCTCAAAGAAGGTTTGCCCATGATTGTTCACCAGGAGCTCAGAATTGGAAGCTCTCTTTTAGACCTGTTCAAGTTCAAGGGTTGCATTCGGGCAAACTCTTCTGTGCCGGTACCTGCCTGATTAGTAATTTCTAGGTTTACGAAATATGTTTTTGCATATGTTGAAAGAATGTCTTTTAATTTTACATATTATTCATTTTGATCCCTTGTTTGAAATCTATCATATAAAGGCATATCTTGTAGTGTAATTTTTTGTTAGGTTCCATTAGAAACGATGATAACAGCATGCCGCGTAAATATTTTGACAGCTGATTGCCAAGTATGACATCTGTAGATGCCATCCCTTTCTGTATATCTTTTGAAGTGTTAGTACAGTGTACAAATCAAAATTCTAAGAAATTTCATTGCGAAGCTCTTCACATGTATAACTTCTAAAGATCCCTGATGTTATTTTAACAAATGTGGCATTGCTTATTTTTTATGAGGGCTGTACTAACGGAGTCGCCTGATATAAACAACCATTGTACTAACACTTCAAAAGGACTGAATGAAAAACGGTAAACTTGATGAACACTATCGTGACCTTAATTACTTGGCAGCTAAGGTTAACCAAAAATTTTGTGATTTTCGATTTTTTTTTAAAGAAGAACAAGTACAATTAAAGCCCAAACACTGAATTCATTTATTCATTTGGTACATGGCAGTTCTAATTCTCCCTTGTATGGTTGCATGTTGTACCAAGTACAAGCCCATGTGGAAGTTAAAAATTGCAATTAAAATTGGGCTGTTGAATGCAATTAGTGGGCTCAACAATAAAGCCTAAAGGCCGGCCCAAAGGCCTCTCACAAAATGTCGGCGGCATTTCGCATCACAAAGGACCGACAAAATCTCTAAACGGTTGTGATTTATCCACGTGGAAGAATCTTAACTGAGACTTCTCGTCCCCATCAAGTCTGGGGGCCCACGTGAACAGTTAGCTGCTATGGCTCCCAAATATTAAGGTCTCCGGTTTCCCTTTTTTATTGATTAGCTATGTGGGTGTGGCTATAGGTCAGGAGTAATGTTATTATGTTACGTTAACATCTGATAATAAAATATATATAATTAGCATTATTCAACAAGTTAAAGAATATAAATTTATTCGGTCATATGAACAAGTATAGTAACCGTAGTTGATATTCTTTATCATTATGTTCACACTTTACCTATCTATCAGATTTGCAATGTTATCTACCCATATTTAATTAATAAATGAATTAACTTTTATTTTTATTTATTTAGAAAGAATGGAACTACAAGTTTATCTTACGTGTATATCAAGTGACATATATATACACTTTGGTACATCTAAACAACAATTCGCAATTAAAATTAAAATGCACTAATAAAATCTAAGCGCATAATCCTATGATATTCCTGAAAAAGTTTGGTTGGTTGGTACACTTTGGTATATGATTTCTTCAGCAAACGTCCATTTTTGGAGCATATCATAAAAAAAATCACATAAATATAACATTGTTTCCTTTAATATATATTAAACGAACAGCTATACCTAAAAATGTAAGCAGAATAAAAAGAAGGGGAATTTCACGTATACCTCTCAAAAACTTCAAAATTACATATTTTTCCCTCTAAATTTTAAAATTACGTATTTCCCTCTCTAAACTTCAAATACTCACAAATTTACCCATTTTATTGTCTTTTATATTAAAACTCATTCTAAATTTATAAAATACCCATTTTACCCTTTATTAAAAGCATATAAAAGCCCATCAGACTCAAATTTGAATCTGAACGGTTCATCTACCGTCCAATCCGCGCGCATCGCATTAATATTTGTGCGCATCGCTTCAATATTCATGCTGATCTAGCATGCACGGATCTTAAAGCAATTTTGATCTGCACGCATCGCTTTAAGATATGTGCATGTCACTTCAATATGCATGTGTTCGCATCAAGATTTGTGCCGATCTTATGCGCACATATCTTAAAGCAGTTCGGACAGTAGATGAACCGCTCAGATTCAAATTTGAGTCTATGGACTTTTATATGCTTTTAATAAAGGGTAAAATTAATATTTTTATAAATTTAGAATGAGTTTTAATATAACAGACAATAAAATGAGTAAATTTGTGAGTATTTGAAGTTTAGAGGGGGAAATACGTAATTTTAAAGTTTAGAGGAGAAATATGTAATTTTGAAGTTTTTGAGGGGTATACGTGAAATTCCCCCTAAAAAGAAAGATCCTTCCCATATAATATGGACAAAAATCACATATAACTGCTATCATTATATCTCCATCAGTGCCTGGAACTACCTTATAAAAAGTTAAAAAAAACAAATGTACATACTTTATTAGATGATTATGGAGTGGAAAGATTACTTTAAATTTTGTTAAGATGCCAACATCATAATTTTTTATAAACAACATGTTTACACTTCAGTTAATAACCGCATGAAGAAAAAAAAATTGTGAGTATGCTTATAATTTTATATTATATTAGTTAGATAATAAATAGTTGTCATGTATAACTAGTTAAAAATTAAAATTGACTGATTGTTGTTATCGCATAGTCGGCTATTAGATGTGCAATTATGCATACATTATAATAAATATTTCTTATTAAAATGCAATTGCTTGATAGAATTTACAATTAGCATATATAATAGTTATTAATACAACACATTTTGTCACTAATAAATTATGTAATAGTACCATAACTACAATGTGAAAACCTTAACTTTATAGGAGCTAAAGAAGTATTCTATTATCTAACTAATTATAAATGTATAACGATAATCACATATATTTGAAACAACACATTGGCAAGTAAATTGAAACGTGCTTATTGTTTAATTAGTATCAGATCATTCATCTTTTATTTAATCCAATTGAAGCAATATGAAAACAATATTAAAAAAAATTCGATTTTTTAGTGTTATATTTCAGCATTTTAGCTATATGTATCTAAAAAAAAAAGGAAGGTACTGGCTATTTTCTAACCGGTACCGAAAATGAAAACCGGCTAGAAAATAGCCAATATGGGTATTTTAAAAATTTCAATGATGGTTGGACATATTTATTAATTTCTAATTAACTTTGGATATTAATAAAAATCACGGCAAGTGTGCTGAGTCGGCAAGCATGATGAGTGGACACTAAATTGCTTACTTCATCATTTTCTTCATTAATTCCCGTGCTATTGCTTCTATTCGAAATTGACAATTTGACACTTTCACATTTTCACAATCCTTCCCTAGTCAGAAACGCCCATCATGGACGGTTCTGATCCCGCCACCTGGCCCCGTCGGCCCGGCACGTGCCCCTTTTCTTCACCACCTTCTCCTCTAAGCTCTCTCTCTCTCTCTCTCTCTCTCTCTCTCAAAGCATCGTACTATCTCTTTCTATATTTTTCTCCACTATTGAGGTGCTTCCAAAATAACTCATGACGCATCAGTTGGCAAGCGGCCTGTACGTCTCGGGACCACAACCAGGGACACCATCTAGAGAGCGGCGTCTCTCGTCAGGAGGTCCGGTACCTTACACCGGTGGCGATGTTGCCAAGTCCGGCGAACTGGGGCGTATGTTTGACATACCGGCCAATACTGGTACCGGTGTTGGTATAGGTGGTGGTGTATCTTCTCCTCGGATGAGTAGCCGAGGCTCGAGTCGTGCCCCCTCGGGCCCGTTGCATAGACTGTCTCCTTCGGCTCATTCTGGACCGCTGTCGCAATTGCAGCATTCTGGACTGCTTGTGGGCCCCTCGCCGTCTCGGTCACCCTCTGTGTCATCACTTGGTTCAGCCAGAAGGGTTGTGAAGCAACCGGTGCCGGCTGTGAAGGAGAGCAAATTTGTGTTTGGTACTATACTCTCTTTATAAGGCATCCTGCGTTATCTATATATATGCAATTGTTCCTTATTCAGGTAGCTTAAATCATTCAAATCTTTATTTCTTAAATCGGGCATAGGAACCAATCTGACAATTCATTGTAAAACCCTTCAGAACCCTGAATTATCTAAATAGATATATCCTTGGTTTGCAAGTGTACTACTGACAAGCATAGAAAACCATACATATAATTAATCATGCCATTGATTGATCATACAAAGCATGTTGGTTTATGATGCACATTGCTTTTTCTATGGCCAACTTCACCATTAAAACCGCTAAGTGCATGATCCAGGTATTCCGTTCTATTTTTACTTGTTGGTGGCGGTCATGCTGGCTGCTGGGGTTGGTGTCGGGATATTTTTATTTGCTGTGTCAAGACGGCTTCAGTTACTTATAGTGGCTGGAGGTTTGGTTTTGTTTGTTGTTCTGTTGTCAGTGTGGAATATCTTAAGGAAAAATAAGGAGGTTGAGAGATACTTCAGGCAGTTACCAGATACTACTATTGACAGAACAAACTTTCCGGTGGGTGAACTAGTGAAGATCACTGGGGTGAGATTTCTGTTTCACTTGTGTGTTGTATTTTTTATCGATTTCTATGTTTAATAAGGGTGTTTGATTAGAAACTTTTAAGTGTGTTTCAATGTGAAAATTTATTTTGTTTTTGGACAATAGAACAACCCATTCTTAATCGTGCCTCCTGTTATTATCCTTTCTACAATATGTAAAATTCAAATTGAATGATCGCTTCCTAGATATTTTATTGTTACTGAAGTTTGTTGCATTGATTCTATTCTGTTATTAATAAAATACTATGAGCACTTTTGCTTAGGTTTGTAATTTTTTTCCTTAGCAAGCAATGAACTTTAACATTGTGAAGGAACATACTGATTTAAGAAATAGAATGTCAATGATCTAAACAAGGTAGATTTTAAGGTATTTCTCTATGTATTTATGTATAACTCAAGCAAAATCGGACTGCAGATCATGTAGTTGACCAATATTTGCTACTGGTGGAACCGTCGAGCAAATTGAAGTATCATGTTTTCCCATCTTTATTTGTTGTTTCGTGCTTTTTTCCGTCATCTTATTTTGTCATTTGTCAACCAATTCATAGCAAGTGACATGTGGACATCTCCCACTGGGTGCATCATATCATGATGTATCGAGATGCATATTTACATCTATCGACGTGTATGAATACCGAGGATCCAACAGCTCAAGTGCAAGTCCAAATCTTTGGCACTTCAAATGGGAATTGAAGCATTCAGCAGTACGTAGTAAAATTTAAATTTCATTTCTCGTGTTTCTTTTTTTTTTCTTTTTTGTAAAAATTTGGGATGTATGCCAAAAACAATAGTCAAGATTTTATATGTTGACTTCTTTGTTTGTACAGAAGCACTTGACAAATTTTTACATATCGGACAAAAATACTGGTACAAGATTTCTTGTGAGAGCTGGAGAAAGCACAAAAGTTACACCCCATGTCAAATCCAAAACAATAGAAATTAACAAGGAGCAGATATCTCCTGATTTTCTCAACTGGTTGGAGGAGAATAACCTCTCTAGCAACAGCCTGAAGTTACGCATTAAAGAAGGGTAGGCTATTTTTCTCTTTATTTGTCTCCATAAGCAAAATCTTTCCACCATTACCAAAGTACGAATAAGAACAAAATAAGTAATAAAGTTGCATATATCTGTCATTAAAGAATGATCCATTTACTCATCATTTTTAAGTTTTTTTTGTTTAGATTCAAGTTATGAATATTTCCTCTTACCTCAAAAAAGGAAAAAAATTATTCAGTACTTCAATCTAAACCTAAAGGGAACATTTGTTCTCGTATGATATCAATCCATAAATTTGAGGGGAAAATTTGTTGCGACTTTTTACATGCGTCTTGAAGCTGTATTCTCCTTGAAGTTCTGTTATTTTGTAATATCCAGGTTTATCAAAGAAGGGGATACTGCAAGTGTGATTGGTATAATAAAACAGCAGCATTCATACAACATTATTGATCCCCCAGGAGGTGCCATAACTACAGGTTGTCAATGGAAGAGATGCATGTTCCCATTACTTGTTGAAGGTCTAGTCATAATAGGAAATGAGAGTACCGATGACCTTGTCTATGTCGTTTAGTGTATGATGTCAGCATATATTTTTTTGTTAATTGCCGGTGCCCACCGGAAGTTCTAATTTTGCATATAATCCCGGAAACTTGAAAACTTACCAAAAATATTATTCAATTGTTGTCCTCCATTGGAAAGAAAAAGTCCCGGGTTATAACTGCAAAAGTAGATAAACTCAAGGTGGCTCACCAATTGTGTACATAGCTATATTGTTATTGCATTTTCCTCAACTGTAACTGTAAATAGGTGGATTGTGTGGTGATGGTAATTCAAGAAGTGGGGGAATATTAATGCCTCGCTTCTTTTCTATAATTGTGTAAGACAACTTCATGAAATGCACTGGTGCTTGTAATAATGTAAATTAAAGGGACAGTTAATAATAGCTTGTTTTCTCAGACTTAATATTTGATAAAGTGTGTTCTTTCTATGTTGGATGACAACCTCTTGAAGCAATGGTTGGCATCAGGATTTCTCAGCAACAAAGTAAAGACGAGCTGTTTAACATTTTCCTTTACCTTATAATATTTTACCTTCAATATGTAAAAACTTTGTAAAATTGCAACATGTATCCATTTCAATGGAATTTGAGAGGTACAATCCCATCTTTCTTTCCAAAAAAAAAAAGGTCGGGCAATTATGCGTTTGGCGATAAAATAATGAAAAAAAAAAATGAGGCAATGTGAAAGTTAGTAGGTACTAGTTAGGAGAAATATATTTGTAGTCCATAATGAAAGCTAGAGAATATGAATAGCTGGATAACGAATGGTACAATCAAGTTTCATACAAGCTAAATAAATAAAAACTGGTACAATCAATATTGATACAAGCTATGTAAGTGACGAACTCTACGGTATACACAGTGATAAGAAAAGAAAATTTTCTTTTTCAAGGATCAATGACCATAACAAATGAATAAATGAAATCTATGACCATAACAAAAAAGCATCTTCATTTGAAAAAAAATAAAAAAAATGAATAAATGAAATCTATGACCATAACAAAAAAGACATGTCAGAAAATCCAATCCCTCGCAAACAGAAGCTGCTTCATCAATTTCTTGTAGACGGAGAAAAACAGCCCAAAAGCTAGAAAATTGGAAATGTACAAAATTTTATTAATACACCACGATACTGGGGGTTTGATCATTGTAATTACTCTATTTGCATATATAATTGTTTGACATATTATTTTATTTTCCGGAAGATACAAAAAATTGTTGGAATTCATGAGTCATCATTTACCAATTTGAATAGAAAGATTAAATCTGATACCATTTCATCATGAATGATAATATACCTAGCATGTATGAGTAGTATAGCAATAGTTGGTATGAGTGATCTACTTACCTTTGAAAAAAATGAAGTGTCATTCCGATACGTATCCCTTTCCGGGGTGCGTACCGGCTCAGCAGGCATCTGCATTGGGGTGGCTTTTGCAGCATCCTTCTTTTTCTTAAGGTTTTCAAATTGCATGGTATAGCCTCCTGCTGGTGTTGAGTTTACATCTTCCCATTCACCAAACTTGGGCACTGCATTGGGTCTTTTGTTGGGCTACACAAAGAGAATCTCAAGTTAGAATATTTCAACTTCAATAGAGGGGAATTTTTGGAGTAGAGACTTTTGGACAATTGATTAGAAAATTATTAAAAATTTCAAGAAACAATAAAATGGCCAAGTTTCGCTATTTTTTTTTAGCAATATGGATAAATTTGGAAATCTAGCATAAAGGAAATTTCTCAAATTTCTCTTTAGTCCAAAAGTACTCTGTTTTTCAAAAGCTATACCCGAAAAGCTTTTTTGCCTTGTATAATAACAAGAGACCAATTTCTTTTCAAATAGTTACAGAAGTGAATTCAATGCTAATCTACTACACTTACCCCTGGGCTTTGGTGCGATCTTGTAGGGGAAGGCTCGTAACTAGATCCTCCATAATTGTTATAATTCGGCTTCTGATAATTATAGTTTTGATGATGCTCAGGTTTTGGTCTAGGTTGGCTAGGTTTCGGTGCCGCTGCTTGGGGAGGTGCTCTGTTCTGGGGAGGAGCTCTGTTTGATGGACCACCGAGATTCGCATGTTGCATTTGTTGAGGGTCGTTAGGGTTTATGATTTTTTTCGGGCCGGCATTTTTATCATTGCGTACATTTTCGAAGTACATTGTGTACCCTACATTTTGGTTCTCCCATGTACCGAATTGTGGTACACTTGGCCGTTTCTGTGAAAGAGAATTCAATAGTAGAACTCAGAACATTAGCAATTACACATAATGTGAAACATAGTTTAAAAAGTTATCTCTTTATAATTATGCAAAACTGTCTAATCTGCAACAACATATGGTGCAAAATTTTATACAGCATTTCCATTCAATAGAAACTGGAGGCATAAAAGCTGCTTATGTAGGAAAAAAATAATACAAAATTAAACCAACAAAAAGCAGAGCAGTTGTAACCACACAAAAAAAGAAAGAAACAAAGCAGAGCAGCTAGACCTAGGAAGTTTTGTTTCTTTTTTTTTATTTTGTATTGTCTCATTTCGTTTTCTGGTTTTTACTTTTCCTTCTTTTTCGCTTTCTATTTTGATAAGATGGAGAAACTTTGTTTTCATTATTTTAAAGAACTCCTGAATTGTCATTGTAATTGTCAACTACTAAATTTAATTACTATACATGCAAAAGGTTAAATAACTATTTTAATTGTCAACTACTAAAATTTAATTACTATTTTATCTAGTTTGACAACTGGAAATCTCTACTCATAACCAACTAAGAGCTTATATATCTTAGTTAAATTATTAATTACTAATTAGTGGACCTCAACTACTCGTTTTAATTGGTGTACCTGCTACCAGCTTTAATTTGGTTACCACAATTATTTTCTGGGAAATACGAGACATAAATTTTTAAACTTTATTGTACTAATATAGAAAAATGATTTCTACCTATGTTAATTGAGAATAATGGTTTCCCCCTCTTCGTACTTTCCAACGCTTTTCCCTCATATTTTGTAGAACAGAACCCGCGTGAAAATGAACTCGATCTAGAAAAATTAAGAAGAAAAATCAACTTGATTGGGCACAAATCAACTATTTCATTCTAATGCAATCCAAACTAATTCTTCAATTTAGAAGATTAAACCAGAAAGCATCAGATACGAAGGACTACATTTTACACATTTCTGAAGATACAAACAAATGTAGGTCTTTGAGCATAATTTCCCTCAAGAAAAAAGAGAATTTGCAAATTCGTAAGGAAGAGGAAGAAGAAGAAGAAGAACGAGAGAGAAAGGGCTATTCAAAAACTAAGATTGTTTTGTCAAAATAGCATCCCATTTCAGAAAGTTCTTAAATTACATTTTGGCAACAAAATCCGTATTAGGAGAGATTCTCCTCTTATGATTGAAGAAAGAACAACAAAAAAACAGATAAAATAGTAATCAAATGTAATTAATTAGAAATCAGCTTACAGCCATGGCGCGCGTTCGAAGAAAAAAAGAACGAAGTTTCTCCCTTCTTGTAGAAGATTAGATTCTTAGATTTGGATCTCTTGCGACTTTCTACTAAAATTCCCTTTCCGATTATACATGCACTACATTAATAAAAAGCAAGCGTATGCGTATCTTTATATAACAGCTCGAACAAACAAGCGAGCGCGTCAGTTAGACCGGTTCTTTCGGCGGCTTAAATTAATTACTTCCAGGGACCGCAATGTAATTAGGAATTGTGGGGCCCACATGTCAGCGAGCGATTGATGTTAGGAGATTGAGAAGTGGTCGTTGTGAGATATACAGCTCGATTATTGCATGAAACCAAGTTGGCATGTTTTGTTGTCGCTCAGTTTGACCAAGTCACAAATTCAACGCCTCTCTCTTTCTCTCTCTCTACTCGGTCGATGCCGCTTATTCTACCACATTTTTTAAACGGAAATGATTGGCATCTACCAAACAACCACCGAATGACTATCTCCTCATGTACCACATCCACATCAGATAATTCTAACTGAGCGATTTTAATTCGGACTTATATTAAATACACACAAGATCTTTATTGAGATCATACCAGATTAAAATAAACAGTCTGGATCTCATTCTATCCGATCAGGTATTTAATTGGATGTAATTTACAACCACCTCATACTTATAAGCTGAATTGAATGGTTTATAGTGACGATAAATGTACTTTACACATCATTATTTAAAATTAGTTGTCCCATTAGAATGAAGAAGTAATTTATAATAATTATGTACTAATATATTGTTAATTAATTCATGAATGAGCGGAAATTTAAACTCTAAAACTTTTATCTCTCTCATTTCGCTCTTTATAAATGAAAGAGTGACAGTCCGAAAGTAGTTATTTTTATAAACGCGTTTTGATTCTTAATGTTTAATTTCATTCATTTCTAAGAATTCTTTCTCTTTATTTTCGATATATTTAGACATAAAACAATACAAAACTATCGACAAGAAAGCAAATGACGATTCAATATGAACATAATGTGAAGCTTTACATAAAAGACTAGCAATCTTTTGTAATATAATATCGTGTATGCACCACAAATTCAAATCATTTATTAAAAATAAATTGTTTGATCTACAGTTTTTTATGGCTTTGATGAGTAACAAAGATTATAGTTTTACATATGATGCTAACTCTAGAATATAACTATATAATAACAAAATATTATCTTTTGTTTAGAAATCAGTGAAGTATTTATGTCTTGTAATTTACTAACAATTCAGTTTTGAGGTGGAGCCATACTTACAAATAATAACAGTCAAATATGAATGGTTTCATTTATATAAAAATTTATTGTGCGAATGTAAGTTAATTTTACCGTATACATAACATTTTACTTTAAACTATATAAAAAATAGTGTATAAATATAAAAAAAAAATCTAAAAAATAAAGATCAATTCGGTTGCATCAGATACCATGCTTTAGTTATCTAATAATTTGTGTGCATTATTGAAGATAAGAAGCATATACATGTTAGAAATTACTATACTCATTTTAGGTTAGCCTACAACGACAAGGTCGCCAAGTAAGCGTTAATATTACAATATAGTGAAATACATAATAGCAACCTAGCTAGTTAATAAATAATAATTGACGCGCCAAACAACTATCACAACCTCGTCTTAGCCACACCAAGGGGCTAAGGGAATATATGTAAAGAGTGAGGCTATGGTACTATGCATAGCACGGTTGGGTCCGTGCTACGGCTCAAAATTTGTGTTTTCAAAATCCTAACGGTCCATCCAAACCGTTCAACATGATTATAAAATGAATATGTACTTGCAAATCAAATTTTATATTTTTTTGAATTTTTTTACTATTTTTTTAGATAGGTAGATAATCACTTGATCTGAAAATTCTGGACCATCCAAAAACAGTGATTTTCTACCTATCTAAAAAAATAGTAAAAAAAAATTCGAAAAAATGTAAAATTTTGTTTGCAAGTACATATTCATTTTATAATCATGTTAAACGGTTTGGATGAACCGTTAGGATTTTGAAAACTCAAATTTTGAGCCGTAGCACGAACCCATCCGTGCTATGCATAGTACCATGGCCTCACTCATATGTAAATAACAAAAGATGGCATAGTAGCCGAAGCATTCTGTTTAGATGACATTTCCTTCGTAGAGAATCATCTGAGTCTCTAACTCTGCTGGTGGATCTTCTTCCTGCTATTGGAAATCATCCGAGTGCCAGCTAGCAAGAGGAATTGCCTCAGTATTCACTGGAAGCCAAAGAGTTGTGCATTCTTTCACTTGTGGCTTAACGTGTCCTGACCAATAATGCACAAGAGATATAATCAGAAGGATAATTTGTTGGGTTGATTTTTTCTTACCTTTCTCAAAACAGAGTTCATTCTTGTGCTTCCAAATCATCCAGCACACGATCATGAAAACCAGTAACATGGCAGCCCGGTAATTAGCATAGTAACAACATTTGCGTTTTATTCGCGTTTAATTCGCGAATAAAACATTTTTGGAGTGTTTTCGAACCGAATGACATATTATTCGTTGACCGAATCTTTGACCGAATAAAACGCGAGTTTGACGAATTTTACGAATAATACGTGTTTTTTTCACTTTATTTTTGAAAAAAAAAATTTGAAATATCGTGCACAGTATCCAATTTCTCCTTCGCGCGCACAGTGCCGAGCACATTTCCCATTGCGCAGAGGCACCCACGTGAGAGACCGAGAGAGCACATTTCCCCATTTCTTTATTTTAATATATTTTTTATTATATTGATCTTCTGTGGCAAATAAAAGTAGTATATCGTATAGTAAATCATCGGTAATTAATTAAATATGCACTGAGGTCTCGTGTTGTAATTTCGAATCATTCCCGAATTATACTCGAATTATTCCCGAATCACGAATTTTTGATCCTGCCGAACCGAACCCGAATTATTCATTTGTTACTATGGTAATAGTACGTAGTTGTTTGATTAAATGTATGATATTTGAAAATTTGGACTATTGAATACTAGCATTTTGACATGATCCCATGAACAACCATATTTGTTTGACATAATTTGTAGGTAGTTGTTTGGCAAAATGTTTGACTCATTTTAGTTGTCTAAGAGCATCTACATCCCAGCAACTCAAATGAGTTTCTAAATAACTGTTAACCACTTTTTAGAAATTAAGGTCTTTAAAGTTTCCAATTCTCACATTTCTGAAATTAATTTTAGAGTTTCTATTAAGTCACGTCAGCAACAAATTAAAAAATAGAAATAATTTGAGCCAATTATTTGGCCAACATGAAGTTTATAAACAGTTTCTTAATAAAAAAAAATTTACTATATAATTTCTAAATAATAAACTCTCCCACATCTCTAAAACTGAATTAGAAACTGCTACATCATATTAGAAACTCTAATAATACAACGCAGATGCTCTAAGGTCGGATCAAGTTTTCATGTTGTCCAACTTTGATCGTCTTTTAAGTTGGGTATGATCAAATTATTTGACTTTGGAATAAATTCAACCAAATCATATTCAGATCCGAGTCAAATCAGATATGTTCTTTGAATCTGGTTAGATCATCTTGTCACTTCTACTTTAAAGCCTTCAGTGTATTAGTAATAATTACTACAACCTTGGAATTCAATGCCCCCTAAAGTAGACGACAACTTCTCTTTTATTTTAACAATAAAAAAACGTAAATAATAAAAAAAAACTTAATAGTACATTATATGTTAAAAAAAATATTTATTTTGAGTGATGTTAAATTTTAAATTTTTAAATTGAAAATCATTTTTCAAAATTTAATGCTTCGTATTCCCCTCTACGATTTAATTCAATCTCCGCTACTTCTGTAGCCCAACAAAATTTCATTACTTTAATAAAAACTTGGTCAAGCGCCACGTCAGACAAAAAGGGAACTGAAATGTCATTTCACAAGTTTTCATATGAGCTGCCGTAGAAAATTCAAAAAGGAGACCGGACCGAAATGTCACTTCAGTCAGGAATAAAAAAAAAATTCGGATCGAAATGACATTTCAGTTCTTATGGTTTTTGTAAAAAAAAAAAAAATCATGTTAGTTTCCTAAAAAAAAAAAATTTAATTATGATTTATAAAAAAATTCCACGGTCTTTCATAACTTCAAAAAGAGAGAGGGATGAAAATGTCATAATCTACCATAAATAAAATGATGGAATTGAAAGGTCATAGTCTACCATAAATGAAATGACGAGTAAGCAATTTGCAATTATGACTTATGTGACGTAGCTAGTAACTAGTCACATACTCGAATTTTTTTTATAAACCATAATTGAAAAAAATATTTTTACGAAACCAACATGATTACTTTTTTTTTTTACAAAAACCATAAGAACCGAAATGTCATTTCGGTCCGAATTTTTTTTTATTCCGGACCGAAATGGCATTTCGGTCCGGTCCCCTTTTTGGATTTTCTGCGGCAGCTCATATGAAAACTTGTGAAACCAGTACCACAGAAAATTCAAAAAGGAGACCGGACCGAAATGTCATTTCGGTCTGGAATAAATAAAAAATTCGGACCGAAATGGCATTTCGATTCTTATAATTTTTGTAAAAAAAAAATAATAATCATGTTGGTTTCGTAAAAAAACAAAATTTTAATTATGGTTTATAAAAAAATTTCGAGAGAGGTTTATAAAAAAATTTCGTAAAAAAACAAAATTTTAATTTGATCCGAGTCCGATTCTTTTTCCTCAAAAAATTGCATTGCCATGGAAGAAATGGGAATAAACCATCGAAAAACTTTGAGCTTAGGGCCTGTTCGACGAACCATTGGGCATAGGAATGGGCACAGAATTTGAATTGACTTTTACTGTTCACGTGGAAAAAAAATATTGCTCTGAGTGAATTTTTTTTTTCCACATGAGCAGTAAATAGCCCGAACAGGCCCTAAATTGGATCTGCCTTGAGAATACAATCCTATCTAATCTAATACCCATCTAATTGCCATCAAACTCAAGTCTGCCAAACAGATTCATATTTGGTTTAAGAAAAAAATTCGGTGCTTTTATTTGATTTGTTGCAGAATGGATGATTGAAAAGTGAAAACTCATGTGTTTGGTTTATCAGAATGGTTAATAGTGGTAGTACGGAAGATCGAACAAATAAGATGCGAGTAGAATCGCTTTTTTTTAATGTAGAGATCTCAAAATTGAAATAAAAGCTATAAAATATGCAAAATTGTTATTGCGCATTTTTTTTTTCGTTTATATTGGGGTTTTGTGATGTATAAATTATTTTAATAAAAAAGTTTCTGCTAAAGGAATTGGTCTATAATTTTTGTTATACGGATCATGGCGAATAAACTTTTTTGCATCGTGGCTTGTCGCAAAAACCTTTAGCTCTAGGAATAATTTTAGGGACACATTTTTCTTTTGGAAAGGTATGATAAATAAGCAATTTTTTTATGTTGAAGTAATTCCCGCAATAAAAAGATTGGTTCGATTTTACTGGAAAAATTATTCTGTCCATAATAAATTAATCATGTATATTTTTATCATGAGTAGGAATAAAATGTTTCATTATTTCCATGCCTCAATCTCTTATCTATGTTTTTAAATTTCAAATGTTAATTCAAACAATTCAACATGATTTTCATATCAAAATGTGCTTAGAGACTAATTTTAGAATTTTTTTAGAATTTTTTTACTAATTTTTTTAGATAGATACTTTTTTTTACTAATTTTATATTTGTTTAGTATCATAGCCTACGTTGCACGAGAGCAACGAGCAGCCTAGTTTCTCGACATAAACTAGGTGGTTAAGTCAGAAGCCCGGCAGATGCCAAGATCTACGAGGTCGTTCGACAACAAAGGATTAAGAGTGAAGGATTAAGACCTTAAGGAGCGCTAAGGAATCGATGTTCGGTTGTCTTAATCCGTAGTGAAAGCTAAGGAAGCTAAAGGAAGAATTAGAGGTGTCTTAAGGTTTGGGCAGAGGATTAAGATTCGGGCAAAAGGAGGCTAAAGAAGGTGTTCTTAATCCGCGCTAAGAAATTGGTGTTCAGTAGGATTAAACGACTAAGAAAGCTAAAGGAAGCGGATTAAACCTTAAGGAGGCTTAATCCCGTGTTGCCGAATAGGCCAACGGTAGTTAATTATATAATGGATGTACGTCGTTAATTATTGGGCCGTTATCATGTAATGGACTTTATGAATAACCCAATAGAAATAAGACTGATGCAACTAAAACATTGATCAGCATTCAACCTACATTTTGAATTTTTCATTTTTCACATGTAACTTGAGGGCACCTGGAATCAAAAAGTATATCAATTAATCAGCATTATTATCATTAAATTCATTCCCAACGCCTTCTTTTCTTGACCTGTTTGAGATCACCTTACACATTCATATAAAGAATCGGACTCCGCTGCTTTTTTGAGAGAAAATGAGGACCCTTCTTTTTTGAATCCAACTATTCAAAATTCGTTGAGATTTGTACATGAAAAAGTTTCTTTATCGAGATACGTGAATGAAAATTTTGAATCGTTAGATTCAGAAAAAGAGAGTCCTCATTTTCTCTCGAAAAAGTAGCGGAGCCGGATCCCCATATAAACCCCTTTAGATGATTCAGCAATAGCCCATAATTTGTATTCATCACTATTCATTACTACTGCTTACATGGTCTACTAAATTACTTGTCTAGAGTAGTAAAATAGAAAATATAAAACCACTAAGCAAAAGCCCCAGGTACCCTTTTTTGCCTCAGCAACCACACCCAGCATCACAAACTAGCCACTGAACTCAACTAACTGACCCATTAGTTAGGCAGTAGCAAGGTTTCATTGGTGTAGTTGACGCAAACAGATTGAATGTATGCTGGAAGAATAGTGATCTCCAGTGGTGGCTGGGACGAACAGGGCAATAGGATGCTGCACAAAAAAGGCTTAAGAAGAAATTATTTTGTCAGATGATCAGTTTTCTCTGCACGAGTTTATTTCGGACCATAAAAGCTATGACGCTATTGCCGTTATAGCGCGTTATTTCGCGCTATATGGATATAGCACCGTTTTTTCAGCTGTTCCACTATGACGCGATAAATGCTATTTAAACCTTTTGTTTATTTTGTTAGTGGTTGTTTTGTCATACAAATAATTTGTACATACTTGCAATTTTTACGGAATTATTTTCCAAGTTTAACTTCATTTAATACAATACAAGGAAAAAAATTTCAACATTGGATCAGAGCATTAATATGAAGAGATGAGTGTATTTACATATTTTTTTAGTAAATGTTGGAAATCTAGCCACCGAACTATTTAATAACCCACAAGAGATTTTTTTCGGATTTCGAAATTGCGATCTCCCACATAGAAAATATTTTTTTTACCACTAGACCAAAAGTTAATTTTTGTATATTTACATATTTGCACTCAAGTACATTAGCCCTTAAGATACGGCATTGCTAATTTAGCAAGGGTGAACCATAGTCTTAGTGCAAAAGCACAAGTTCTTGTCTCTCTTCAGAGAAGTGCAGTTCAATTTCGAAAATAACATTTAAAAAATATTAAATATACTCGACCCTTTTATCAAAAAAGAAAAACGGACAAGTGTTAAGGGGAAACGTCAATTGCACACAACGATCAGTAAAAGGAAACTACTGGAAGACAAAGAACAGCATTGGCTTTCTAACATTTTTAATTAGTATAATTAACAAGCATTTACTATTTAGTATTTTATAATGCATGGCTCATGGCCCTTTGTACAATAAAGAGGGAGAAGTATGAAGAGGGTACTTTCTCTCTTTTAATTTTTTTTTTTTTTTGAAAAACTCTCTTTTCAATTTCATTGCTCCTTAATTTTTCTCCCACGTTGTCTATAAACCAAAACGATTGTTTCTCTAATCCAGTGCAGATTTAGGAGATTTTTTTAAAGGCAGAAAAATTGAATATATTTGAACCACCCTCAAAAATATTAGTTATGACAAGAAGGAATGTTGCTGTTCATTGCGCCCAACAACTCTAAATTGAAACTTCAAACAGGAAGCAAGTTGAAGTTAATGATGCACACAGAGATGGAATCCAGAACATACGAATGAGAGAGAGAGAGAGACTGGCAGCCGCTGCCACAGATTCAGAAAAAAAAAAAAAAACATGAGAGAGATTATAATTTTATGAATAGATGAGACTGACAGCTCAAAGCATGGAGTGCAGGGGTGGGACAAGCTCACGGGCATTTCCTTATCTACATAAATAAGGTTGAATAATAACACTGATTATTTCTCCCTTGTACTACAAGTCTAGTTTAAATTCTGAGCGTCTCTGCACGCAATTAGTTTTATTTGATCACTTTCTGGCACCTCCTTTAGATACCTTAATGTACGCCTACGGGCTTCAAATAAATAAAAAGGTACCTTATTTCAAAATTTACAAGCTGTTAACAAAAAGAGAAAAACTATCCATTGTACAACAGTCAGATTAATCAGCTACATTAATTATACTTTAAACACAAAAGACATATTAAGACCAACGCACACATTTAAGGACAAACTTCTACCAGAACCAGTACTAACCATAGAAGGGAGCTAAGAGATGAGATTGGAGTTCCAGACTTCCAGTAGTATCACAAGCAGTCTAAGCCATTTAATCGGCCTCGATATTCATGCAGTAGATTTATATTATTAACCATCCCGTTAATCTAAACCGGACACACAAATCTCAATGCTGATCGAATGGCTTGGACCGGGCACCAGTCCAAATTGCCCATCAAAACCCTTTTGCGCTCTAAATTATGATGGCAATGTGAATGATAAAATACATGAGACCTATAGGCTTTACCATCAGTTATCTGTACCTCTGTACCGGTAATTTAACATTGGTATATCACACTGCAAACCAGTACAAAAATTATTGACTTATAATTATAATTGGTAGATACTCAAAGATATTTCATACTAGATTACTAACGGTGTACCAGTTGTGCAGACTGGGTCATTTTTTCCATTCATTCTTGTCATTACTTATGACCAAAATAGTCATACGAGGTAGCATCCATAAATAGATGAACAGATTTGCTATACATAAATAACAGCACAAATAAGTAGCATTGCTAATGTGAATAAAACTATCACATTATTATAACTAAACAATATAATGGTCGGTTTACACTCTGCATAAACATTACTCAAACCAGAAAACACCATAGTAGCATTACTTATCAAAACATTACCTGTACCACTTCCAAGAGTTCACATCTCTGCAGTATTGGACCATTACCTAACGAGCCTTAAAACCCTAATTCGCATCAAGATTTGTGCTTGCACGAATCACATGGCACATGAACACTGGGATCCATCAGGTAACACCCAAATACCGCAGATGATCTAGAATGCTGCTTCCAGTCAATACAAGCTGCTATATATCAGTTACCAACCATAACTGCTCCATACCATAATCCAACACTAAATTACTTGAATAAACTATAGACTAATACAATAAAGAATTTAAATACAGACTATAACAAACATATACTATGTCAGATGAATTATATTATTGGGCAGTATAAACAATGAGCAGAAAATGTTGAAAAATTGAACAAAATGGAAAGTCAGAAGTTAGTAACACCAACTAAAGTTAAGGTTAGTGAACTATTGGTCAAAATTTCTACCAAATGAACCAGGCAGGTAAGTCATAGCCTGTGAAATGGTAGGGATTTTTTAAAACACAATCTTTTTCAGAGCTGCTTATCAAAGATGCTACAATAAGACACCCTAAAAATTTTTACATCCAATTAAGAAAAGTTTTCTAGAATGCAAGTAATACATACGCCGAAAATGGGAACAATATATGTCCTGTACAAAGTTAGAATTGACAAAACAACTTAAAAGGAGCTAATTACACAATGACCGACTCCCGTCACTCAGTTTATTGCCCAACTTATTCCCATTTTAGTCCGTGCTACTCGTATCAATATTTTCTCCCATCTAATGTCGTGAGAACAAAAAAGACTAAATTCAATTCCACCCAAGGAACCACGTGAAACTCAAAGGAAGAAGTATAAAATTGTAGTGCTTTCAGACCTTAGGGCATGAAACGGGGAAATAATAAAGATGTCATTTAATTGGAAAATTTAAAAGTGGCATAAAAAGGTAACAAAAGAAGAGGTCAATTAATAAAGAGGCATGGATACATGCATGCACCGAAACATATATTACAGCTGCTCTCTTTGGCCACGCTGACGAACATTAACGCCAACGGCTAGTAGTTTTGAATAATCTGTGCATGCATGCACCAAACCATATCATATTACAGTTCCTCATTTGGCCACGGTAATGAACGCTAACGGCTAGTAATTTTGAATAATTCCAAAATTATAAATGCTCCGTTACTCAATTTGTAATGGCTTACACCACATGCATGCATGCATGCAGGAAAAGTTGGTAACTAACATGCTCGTGTTCGAACATAATAAATAAAAATCTATAACTGTAACTTTATAACACATGCGCAATCAGGATATCTAACATCCAAAGGACTTGATGCGAATAATCTATAACCACGTTACACAATTTTGTGTACGTAACTAACATGAAATCCATCAAGATTTGCATGAGCCACATAAAACACGTGATTTATTTCAATCTAAGATAGTAAACTATGTTGGTCTTAGACAAACAGCTGACTTCAAAACTATACAAGTCCACTTGCATGAACTAAATCACATGATTTATTTAGAAAAGGATTTTGTATAACCAATCCATTATAGATATATCTAGCTAATAAGATTCACCTCCACTTGTGTAACCAATCACTTAGAATGTACTCAAATCGCATCATTCACTAACAATATAGATCACATAGACCCATCCAATCAGCAATATTGCAGAAAATTTTACTAAAAAATACTAGCTCTTTTACTCTTCCTTTTTATAACACCTATCATCAATTTAGACAGATGTTTATACAAGGGACATAGAAGAAGACTCAGTTGCGACTCGCATCTTTCTCGTCAATTTAATCTCCTTCATCGTCCCATTTGCATTAACAACCAACCTCATAATTTTTTTACCAATAGCCTAATAACTGACAACACAGAGATAGAGGTAAAGAGAGAAAAGAAAAGGCAAGAAAAGAACCACATTTTTTGAAAATTTTCCATCAGAGCCTCAGAGCAGTAAGATCACCATTCTCCTCTTGTTCTTCTGGCAGCAAATTGAGATCAAATGATATGGGGACACTACGATAACCTGAATCAACCCCTCCTGATCCGTCTTCAACAACAGAATCCGATGACCCACAGTCACTCCTTCCATCATCCGGCCTCACAGCTGGCACCAGAGGAGAAGTCCTTATAGGGTTAACAGGTTCTATTCGCCTCGGCCCGCTATAAGACTCAAGAGTAGAGCTCAGGCTACTGCATGCAGGCCGGCTCGGTATAGCATTAGCAAATGAACCAGGGCTGATGACAAGACCTGGATCCACCATAGCCGCGACCGGGAAGTTGGTGCGAGCCTTGGAACCCCGCAAGGCCCGTGCCGCAGCATCATAGGCACGAGCAGCCTCTTTGGCCGAGTCGAAGGTGCCGAGCCAGACGCGAGCCTTCCGAGCTGGGTCCCTTATTTCAGCAGCATACCGGCCCCACGGTCTCTTGCGAACGCCACGGTATCGGGTCTCCATGGATGGTGCCTGGACGGCGGCCGCCGGTGTCTTCCCCTTCCTCATAACCAAATCGGGATCCGATAAAGAAAAAAAAAGAGGTCGGAGAGAACCGAATCGGATCGGATTCAGGTCGAATAGGTGGCGGCGGCGGCGGCGGCGGCACGGCGTATCTAAAGGCAGCAGCGATGGATCGGAGAGGTTGCTCCTTTCTTGAGGGAAATCACTTGAAGATTTGTTTTCATCCCTTTTGATGAGAACTTTTTCTCTGATGTGTTTTAAATTTCTGAGTCGATTTTCTCTCTCTTTTGGATTTCGTGAAGGCCTTGGAAATGGAATTGAGGGGAAGGAAGCAAGCGTTTCTGCCCCCCTTTTCTCAAAGAGGCCTCCTTTCTTCCTTGTTTGCCTACCTCTTTTCTTTTTTATTATTTTCTCTACTTTTTCTTTTTCTTTTTTATCTGCGGTAACTGTGTTTTCATTATTTGTATTTTTGAGTTTTTATTTTATTTTAGAAAGGTCCCGTACGACAATTCAAAGAGGTTGGCAAAACCAAATATATCTAGGATCAGGATGCAATTTGCAACCTCATATTTATTAATTATTCAAAAATATGTTGATGAGTAATAATTGTTCTTCACGAGATATTTAAATATTTTTGCAGAGGGACACGAATCCATGCTGTCATAAACTTAACTCTGGCCTCAATTTTCCTGAATTTTCTAAAGAAGCCCCTCAAATTTGATCGTCAACATCATCAGCCCTCCTTTTTTTTTTTTTATAATTTTAAGATCAGCTTTGTTAGTTGTCACTTGTCAGCTTGTTATTGTGTATTCATCTAGGAATGCTTCATCAAGTGAAGAAAGAAACGTTCACATGTGAAAGAAAATACGCGTCATGTATTTATTGTGCAAGAAGAGCTGTATAGGAGTGCAAGCGAGATGCAAATGATGATAATGATATGCTACAGAAATATAAGAAAAAGAGAAAGGATGGGAGAAAAGTGACCGGATTGCTTAATTTATGTTTACTTGTCAGAGCATCTACATCCCAGCAACTCAAATGAGTTTCTAAATAACTGTTAATTATTTTTTAGAAATTGAGGTCTCTAAAGTTTCTAATTCTCATATCTCTGAAATTAATTTTAGAGTTTCTATTAAGCCACGTCAGCAATAAATTAATAAGGAGAAATAATTTGAGCCAATTATTTGTCCAGCATGGAGTTTATAAACAGTTTCTTAATAAGAAATTTTCATGCATAGTTTCTAAATAAGAAACTCTCCTACATTTCTGAAACTGTATTAGAAACTGCCACATCAGATTAGAAACTCTCATAGTACCAGAGATGTATATGCTCTTATATTAATTAAAAAAATTAAAGTTAAATAGAGCGAAAAGAATGACAATCAAGCATACAAATGTGCGTCATACTATTTTATGTACTCCTTGTTAATTTAGAAGATGGTTTTTTTCTTCTTATTTCTTTCATCTTTTTCATTGTCTTCTCAATTTATTATTAGTTCTGAAGCAAATTTTAAAGACGTCAGCATCCTATATCACACTACAACTAATTTTCATGAATTCCATAACAAAAAATAGATTCCATTAATATAATTAAATATTTTGTGTTCATCAAATACAACAAATAATATTTTTCTTCTTCTTTCTCTCTTTTTTTTTTTTGAAAACTTAGCAACGACTTGCTAAGATATTCTTTTTCTTTCTCATCTCTCTCAATTTTTCTTTTTCTTAGCATAAATTAGAAAACTTAGAAAATATAAATCAAACTTGAGCACTTATATCAAATATTAGAAATTGAACTTTTGGATGATGTTATAGAGAGGAGTAAACTTTCTTTTATTATAAAGGAGAGTGCAACAATTTAATTTATATTTTCTCTCACTATCACTCATTCATGAGCTCCTATCTTCTGTTTATACTAGCTAAATGTCGGTCATTAAATTTTCTAGATTTTAAATAATGCACATACGTAGAGGCTTCTAAATAAAAAATATTACAATACTTATTTCTAATATTTTTCTTTACTGACCTTGTAGAAGTCGGTTTAGTAATAAGAATAATTTAAAAAGAGATAATGGGTTTGAGCCTTTTGGTGTTGCTACGTACTTCAACAAGCAGCACCACATTCGTATTAATTATACGACAATTAAAGGTTGCTATTTTGGATAGACAATTCTAGGGTTGTCAATGACACCCGTTTACTCATTTATTCTATCCGTGTTGTATTCGATAAGATGGGAATGGGTAAGATTTTTTTTTTCGTTAGCTTTTTGGATATGGGTATGGGTAAGAAATTTTTTTCGTTAGATAAACTGGTATGGGTACGGGTAAAGGTTATTTTGTACCCGTTGGATAACGGGTAATTATATAACATAAAATATATATAAATATATAAATTTTATATTCAATTTATTTATTTTTCTATTTTCCATATCGTTGTATCCACGCTAATCCATCGCTGTATCCACGCTAACCAAACTAATGAGAAAATTTTCTTTCTTGTTCGTCGCAATAATTAGATATTATTAATAATGATGTCATGAGAAAATGTATGTCTTTTGTTGTAAGAAGAATATCATGTTAAACATATTACTTTTTTATTTGAATGTTGTGTTATTTAGTTAACGAATTGAATTATTTTTGTTAGAAGAGATATTTGTGGTTTTGATTTTTTTTTTTTGCTTTATAAAAAAGGGGGAATTTCACATATACCCCTCAAAAACTTCAAAATTACGTATTACACCCTCTAAACTTTGAAATTACGTATTTCCCCCTCTAAACTTCAAAAACTCACAAATTTACCTATTTTATTGTCTTTTATATTAAAACTCATTCTAAATTTATAAAATACCCATTTTACCCTTTCATTAAAAGCATAAAACACCCCATTGGACTCAAATTTGAATCTGAAGGGTTCATCTACCGTCCGATCCACGCGCATCGCATTAAGATCTGTGCGCATCGCTTCAAGATTCGTGCTGATCTAGCACGCACGGATCTTAAAGCAATTCCGATCCACGCACATCACATTAAAAGTTGTGCATGTTGCTTCAATATCTGTGTGTGTTCGCTTCAAGATTCGTGCTGATCTAGTGGGTACTGATTTTAAAACAGTTCGGAAAGTAGAGGAACCCTTCAGATTCAAATTTGAGTTAGATGGCGTTTTATGTTTTTAATGAAAGGGTAAAATGGGTATTTTATAAATTTAGAATGTGTTTTAATTTAAAAGACAATAAAATGGGTAAATTTGTGAGTTTTTATAGTTTAGAGGGAGAAATATGTAATTTCAAAGTTTAGAGGGGGAAATACGTAATTTTGAAGTTTCTGAGGGGTATAGGTGAAATTCCCCCTATAAAAAACTATTAGTTAGTGATGTGTATTTTTGGTATTGGAATATGTGGGTCAATTTTGTAATACACTTCTATGCTTTAAATTTATAAACCTTAATACACAATGATAGATTGGTTGCAAGCATACAACCTATCCTTGTAGTAAAATAGGTATCGATCCAAAGATAACGGGAGAAATTACTTTTTACTTAAATAATTAATTCTAAATAATGCAATTAAAGTAAAGGGGGGGTTTTGTTGAAAACTGGAATGGTGGGTTCAATACCCGAATTGGAGTTGAAACAAAACAATTCTAAACAAAATAATAAAAGGAGTTTGTAATCAAAGAGATGGAATCTAAGGGCTATCGGCTCTCAATTCCTTGATTAAATTCACATTTACTTGACTTCTAAATTCATGTTTGTTATTTTGGGGTTTCTAAACCTAATATGTCAAAAAGGGTCACTTTCGTGAATTAATGACGTGTCTAGATAGTTCGGATTTCACGATTAAGTCCCTCATCCTAATTATCTAGACCATAACCTTATGTTTAGCCTAATTTATTCCCAAATTTCGACATTTCACGATTAAGTTCTTCATACCAAAATTCGGTTCAATTTTAGGGGTCCCAATTGAATATGAGGCTTCACGATTAAGTTCTTCGCCTCAATTCAACCATTATTCTTGTGGTTCCGGACTAAGAAATAGATTTGGTCATTTCTAATCTTAATCCTAAAATTATTCATGCAAGTAATTCGGCTCTATCAATTCTTTGATCCTAACACCTTAAGTTTGTTAAACCCAAGCGGGACACTAATTAATAATTCACAAATTACTCAAGCTCATGAATTATAAAATCACCAAGAACAAACAATTAACAAACAATCATCACATAGAAATATTATCCAAGTAAATAGAATCTAATACAAGTTCATGAGTTTAAGCCTAAGCCCCTAGAGAGGAATCTAGCCCCTCATGGGTGCAATAACATCCAAGAGATAGAAAAGAGTAAACATGACTAAAAACTAGATAAACAAATAGAGAGGAGAATACACCAATCTCCTAGTTTGCTGCCCTTGTCTTCAATGTCTGCTCGCTCGAATCAAGCCTTCAACCGTCAATCCAAAAGCTCTTGATCTTGTGAAGAGGAGAGAATAAAAATGGAGAGGTTTTGAATAATAAGAACTTAGGAGCAAGGTGGAAGAAGAGATCCCCTCTCCTGCTGCCTCTCCCCTCTTTAATAGCCAATTTCGTCACTCCCCTAATCAATCCCCCAATCTAGCAGCAGTTATGAGAAGATCCCTCAAAATCAGGCTGAATTGGCGCTGGTGCGGCCTTTGTGCGGCCTTCACAAAATCCGTGCGGCCCGCACAAAATGGAGAATTGGCCGGAAATTGCGCGGAGGAAAACGGGGTTTGTGCGGCCCGCATAGATTTCGTGCGGCCCGCATTTTCTGTTTGTGCGGCCCGCATAGAATTCCTTAAGGCCGCACGACTGGCCGCAATACTCTCTGACTTGGCTGAGCAAAACTTGTAGATTTCTGACTTTTTAATTTCGGATGAATTTAATTTTTGTGCGGCCCGCATAAAATTCATGCGGCCCGCACAAACTCGCAGAATTACTCATTTTTGCTTGATTCCTACAAATTAGACAAGGCAACAGCAGTAACTTGGTTCTCGAATGAATTCTCTATTAAACTAGGGTAAAACACAAGAAATTTGGTACAATTTAGAGGTAAAACCTTAACCGAAAGTGTATACAATTGAGGCTTATCAGTTAGCACTGATTGCATATTTGTATTTTTATTTTTATATTAGTAATTGTGATTGCATATGTATGACATGATGAGTTTTGATGGTTTATTTGTAAAAATAATATAACCATTATATTAGTATTATTCGTTATTCGTCCGCTAATCTTAATAGGTACCGGTAGGGTAGGGTAAGACATATTCTTAACGGATAAGGGTGGGATATGAGTAAGATCAATTTTTAATATATATAGATATGAAAATGCTTCCACCCTACCCGTATTGTACCCATTAACACCCCTAGACAATACAAACAAATCAAATCTTTTTTGAGATTGCGATTTGAGTAATATTATATAAGATTGCGATTTGGGTGGACACCTCGAACTGAACTGTAAGCAGCAAGCGTTTTTCAGTATTCATGTAGCTTAATTAGCTTAGAATACAAGTCATCATTTAATTATCTTTTATGTTTGAATTTGACTGAAAAAAATAACACTTTTGAAAAGATTAAGATTGTAGTATGCATGTGAAAATAAAATAATATATAAAAAGTGAAAAACTATATTGTCCCTCAACATAGAAGTAAATAATGTTAAATTTGGTCACAAGTAAACATAACTCATGTTTGAATCTTCTCTTCTAGCGGTTTAAGTGTGCAGTAAGTAGTAAAATAGGAGATGGAATAAAATATGAGTTAATTCGGAGTAAGTTACTCTACATTTTCAGACATATTAACTTACAACATACTTACTCTCCATATAAAGTCCACTTTCATAATCAAAGGTTTATTTCTCAACATCTTATTTTTCTAAAATAATTAATTTAAACATTAATTTATATACTACCAAACAAGATGTAAAATATAAAGAGTAAGGTCAAATAAGTAGAGGAGGGATCCACTTACACTCTTTTTTTATGACACCGAATTATTACATCCTACATTTTCAAAGTTTTCAAAGTCCAAACAATCGATCCAAACCGTTTAACATGATGGATATATTAAAATGTGCTTGCAGATCAAATTTTACATTTTCTTAAATTTGTTTACTATTTATTAAGTATTTTACAAAATCGTTGTTTTCAGACCATTGAATTTGTGTGCCCATCTTAATAAATAGTAAAAAAATAAAAAAAAATGTAAAATTTGATATACAAGCACATTTTAATATATCAATCATGTTGAACAGTTTAGATAGACTATTTGGACTTTGAAAATGTAGTGTCTAATTCAGTGTCACTAAAAAAGAGTGAAGTGGATCCCTCCTCAAATAAGTAATTTAATTTTTATTAACTTTAATCCACAACCATTCACAACCTTACTCTTTAATTCATGTTGCCGAACGAGCTCTCCATATTTCTTAATAACTTTCTAAAGTTTTTTTTTTTTTGAGAAACAATAAGTGTCTAGCCCTCATTTCTTTCTAAAGTTATTTAAAGCTGAACAATGAATACATACTTTCATTTTGCATGCAGCAGATTAAGCATTGGTACATACATGAAAACAATGAATACATACGTTCATTCAAAACCAAAGGCCTACATAGCTCTGCGGAATCAAAATATTTATTATAGTATAGTAGGAAACAAATTTGACAAAGAGATGAGATAGTGTTTAGCATAATATAATAGAGACTGAATTTAATAAAAAATAAAAAAATAATAATCAATACATAATTATTGTTTTAATTAAACATATACCTCATTTTATTTTACGATTTCACTGAAACTATTTATTTTATAATCTTACTGAAACTATTTTCAGTCCAGCTCGGGTGGACTGAAACTATTTTCAATCCAGCTTGGGGTGGACTGAAAATTATTTTCGAACCAGCTAGGGGCGAATCTAGTTTTCTAAATAGCGCGCTATAGCGCCGCTTAGCGTTTTTGAATCCCAAACGCTACGCTATGACATCAAAATGCGTTATTTGCGCTACGGCCGCTATAGCGCTATACAATATGAGTTTTTTTAAGCAATTTATATGGGTTTTAAATAAAGACGCAAAAAATCTCAAACCGAAATTGAATTTGTTGCTACTTGCTACAGATAAATCTATTTGAAATTGGGAATATAAATTGAAATTTGAATCGAAAAAAGTCCAAACCGAAGTTAAAATTGAATAGAAAAAAAAAAGATTATGTCATTATTCATGATGCTTAAGTATTTTTAATAGAAAAAATCGATAGTTTATTATATTATTATGGATATTTTGAACCGCAATTTGGACTTTGTACGGGTTCAATATGAATATTATAATTTCTTAATTACTTTGGTATTATTTATTGTCCTATGAGACTTTAGATAATGTTGATATTTAGTACAAATATTGAATATACAGAATGTAAAAAAAAAATGCTATTTGGAATAGCTTCCGCTATAGCGACGCTATTCGCTATAGCTTTTTTTGTAGCCTTCCCGCTATGACGCTATAAACGCAATTTAGAACCTTGGGCGAATCAAATCAAATTTTCGGTCACTTCTAACCTGGACTGAAAATTTAATGCTGTCCTTGTTATATTAAGAAAAAAACAATCAAAATATTTTCTGACAGTTCAATTTTTTATTTTTTTGAAATAAAAAAAAATCGTATTGTACGTACCAACGGATTTGAAATAGTTTAGGTTAACAGGACAATAAACAAACAATGTCCGTATTGAATCGTATTACACTACCACAGTACATGGCTGATGAACGTTGGCTCTTATTTCTCTCTTCTTTTTCTTCGTTTCTCTTCTTTTCTTGATGGGTGAACTCACAAAGAGAAAAGCTCTTTCTTTTTCTCGTGTGGTGTGCAAGAAGCAGCTCTCTATGTTTCTCAATCACTTTATAAAGTTGGACTTACTATTGGATCGAAATTTAGACCAAGTTTTCAGTCAAAAAGAAAAGCCCAATCGCTCTGCACTTGGTGAAATGGGATCCGTATCCTCTGCATTAACTCAAAAGGAATATTTTGAGTTAATGAATTTCAACCGTCTGATTTTAAACGGAGCCAATCTGGTTCGTGTCTATAATATAGGAGGCCCTTTAATATTAGTACAGATTTAATTCGTACGAATTTTAAAATAGACCGGACAGTCGAGATTCATTAACTCAAAAGATTCTTTTTCTGTTATATTATTTTGTTAAAAAAAATAGATTGCAAATTTAAATCCATTGACCCCAGGTCCACTGGATTTTATGTTTGAATTAACTTGTTTTTCATTGTCATTAAAAATATTGAATTGAATATGGATTCTAGAATTTTATATTATAAATTTATGTTCATTATTTAATCCCTTGTTAAATTATTGGAAAATATTCCGATATTTTTCAATATTAATCACTTAACATGAACTATTTTCGAACAACAAAAAGTCTTTCAACTCACTCTTAATAGAGATATAAAATTTTGATAATAAACTGAGAACAATATTTTAACCATTAGACTAAATGTAAATCCACACTATAAAATTGCAACGACAAAGAAAAGATAAAATCTTACCTTTCAAAATTTGAGATTATGAAAACATAGAGATTTGTGGGAAATTTTGTATCTATAGAAATTATTAAATTAAGACGTATGGAAATAGAATGAGTGTCTTGTTCTCAACAAATATAGAAAGACTGAATCCATTGAGTCCGATCCAATCTTTTGAATAGGACTCAATGGTTCCTATCCAAGTTTTTATTTATTTATTTTTTAATTCGATGTTAGTTTTAGAAAACTAGAATTTTTTACTGCAAATAATCTGGAAAGTCTTAATTTTTTACAATAGTTTTGGAGTTTTGGATCGGACCCCTTGAGTCCGATCAAAAGGAAGTCACAGAGAATCGCTGCACTCTTTCTTTCTTTTCTCTCTACTTAAGTTCTTCCTTCATCAACAATTCAAAACCCTTTCTTTATTCATAGTTTTGGTGTCTAAAAAACCCATCATTCTTTCTAAAAAAAAAAACTTGTATAAAAAACCCTTTTTTAGCTTGATTTAAAAAACCTTAATTCTCCCTTTCTACTGAATTATTAAAAAAAATTATTAGATAGGTATCGCTGATGTCTATCCAATTCTGACTTGATGAAATGTGGTAGCTACATTCTCCTTTTCTACCGAATTAAAAAAAAAAAAACAAATTAGAAAGGAACCACTGTGCTGCCTATTCAATTCTCGCTTGATGAAATGTGACACCTTTATTCTCTTTTTCTACCGTTTTAAAAAAAAATGGATAGGAACCACCGATTCCAATCCATAATATTTGAATAAAAACCGCTGGATCCGATCTTTCTATATTTGTTGAAACTGAGGTACTCTTTTGATTTCCGTACGTCTAAATTTAATAATTTCTATAAATAACAAATTACATAATTTGTGTTGTTTTAAGTTATCAGCTTAACATTCCATCAGAGATCAGTCAAAAAGTTGGTCTGAATTGGTCAGAGGTCACAAGAGGTAAAAGAGATACATTATTCAATATGTTGACTGGTCAAATGAAGGTTATTACTGATAATTAAACGTTAATTAAAATGGACCTGTAATGCCAGACAAAAACTTCAACCACCCAATACTGAAATTACTCAATCACAACCTGCCATTACTTCTAGGCCCAAATACTTTTTATAAAGCCCATTATTGGCAAGATACTCCTGGTCCCTGGCCTTCTCTAATTGGGTAATTTAAAATTTAAATTTCAATTCAAATCATTTGTGGGAAATTCGCACGAATTTTATAGCAACTTCATAACTCATAAGTTTTAAATTAGTCCTAATTAATTTGAATTTTAATTGGATAGTTCAGATTTTAAATTCAAAATTGAGTAGAACTAGGATGTTCTTAAGCTCCTCATATCTTTTGATGAGCTTAAATCTAAATCTATCGGATTGATTTTACATATTGAATTCGAATGGTTGAAACCAATTTATTTCACAAGTGATGCGTCGACATGTCACGTTTTAAATTTATTGAATTAATTTGTATAAATTCAAGTAAAAAAATGGTTTATAAGTTAATTTTAATACGTTCATTTTTTTATCATTTTTGACTGCTTGATTTTATACTAAATTAATTTACAAACTTATAAATTTGATATGTGAACACATCACTCCTTCAGCAAACTGGTTTTAACGATTTAAATTTATTGTCTAAAATCAATCCAATAAGTTTCGAAATTAAGTTTACCAAAACACCTGATGAGCTTAAGAACACCCTGTTCTACTCTTCAAAATTACATTACTTTAAAGAATTCACACTCGCCCTTCTCTTTCTCCAGAAAAGAGGAGCTAAGAATAATGGTAGCTAAAATAATTAAAACAAATTAAAGGTAGAGTGTGAAGAGAATCATATGCTGTCTGCTTTTATTTTTTTTGAAAATCCGATAGAAGCTATCAGATGCATACAACAATGAAAATAAAAAAGAAAAATTCCAACAATCTATAGATACTTGCACAGCATCACTCAACAAAATTTCATCCATAATTTAGCTTCTCTGAAAGCATGATGTGCCAACCAATCTGGATTTGTTTCACAGTCTTCAAAAATGAATTTGTTGCATCCCCTACATAAATACCAGCAAGCTGCAAAGAAATAGGAACCCCATACGTTTCTAGGCATCCTTCTCTTACATGCTAACCAGGATTTATCCAAACTGGCTTGCACTGTATTTCCAAGGTGTAGGAATCTGAACCAGAGCACTCTATTCAACCTTGTCCAACTCTTCTCGCATATCTACACTGAAAGAAGATGTGTATCGCAGTTTCCAAAGGGCATAGTTGACACATTACACAACGTAACTCAAACGTAACTCACACTGCAACCCTCGATACATGTCTTAAACGAGTGCTGTCTGCTTTTCTAATAGCGCAAATTACGTATCAAGATTGATCTTAGTATTAAGAGCTATCTTTATTCCTAATTAACAATCACTATCATGCCCAGTGGCGAGGCCACATGAGAGCAGGGGTAGGCATGCCTACCCCTGAAATTGAGTTTTTTTTTTGGACCAGGCCTATTTTGATGGTTTGCCTACCCCTGATTTTCAGAGCCCAGCAAAGACACGGAAAGTCCAGCAAAAAAAAAAAATGCAGATCCCAGCAAAGACGCGGAGCCCAACAAAAACACGGAGCCTAGAAAAAAAAAACGGAGCCCAGCAGCAAAAATGCGGAGCCTACCCCTGACAACAAGCCCAGACGCGGAAAGGAAAATCACCGCTAGGCAAAATCGCCGCTGCGCAAAGGAAAAAAGAAATCGCCGCCTCCGCCTGTGCACGCCTGACGCGTTAATTTTTTGAATTGTGTCTTGAATCTGAACCCGGACCCGGACCCGAACCCGGATCCAAACCCGGATCCGAACCCGTTAATTTATTCGAACCCGAATCCAATTTTTGCCTACCCCTAGCTCAAATCCTAGCCTCGCCACTGATCATGCCACGTGTCTGGCTGATCCCTACCATTTAGTCGTTGTTATGTCGGGAATAAAGGATCCAATCTGTCCAGTTCAATTTCATTTTCTCTTTTCCTCTCTGCAGCTTTTCTTGTAGCAAATTGCCATTGCTATAAAATCAATTCTAATATTCTGTAGTTTGTTAAAATCCATAACGCACTTAATATGTAAAAAAAAATCCATAACGCCATATGCTGTGAATTGATATTATAACTTGGCTAGTTGGTACAATGTTTCCAACAAATAGCGCCACAAATATCCAATTATATTTCCTCTTTTACCAGTTCATGAGGAAAGTTTCTCTTTGGTTTGCTAAAGAAATAACAAACTTTCTTTTTTAATTATTTCAAGCGACCTCACTCTGCAAAGGCTTTTTAAAGTTTAAAGCCAAGGAAAATAAAAGCCGTTGGTCTATTCAAAACTACCCCACCTCCCTTCAGAGGGCCACGTATCCAGGGACCATTTTTTCAGGGTTGCTCTAATTGGAAGATCCAAATCTGCTGAAATTCGATATCATCAACAGTAATTCTAAAATTCTTAAAATTTCGAATTCAGTCATTGAATTGTTTCGAGATGCATACGCAGAAAAACCAGCTGATTCGAGATGCGTGCACAGAAAAAGTTAGATGGCTGGATCTCGGATTTTAAGAATTTCAGAGTTACTGTTCATGATCTCGAATTTCAACTGATTTGAATCCCTAATTGGGTATCTACATTTGCTCTTCGTCTAGAATAAAAAATTAGGGTTCTTGGTATATTCGGTATATTTTCACAAGATGCATTCATGCTAACTCTATTGGGTGAACTTGCATATTTTTTAAATAAGTGTGAATTGTGTATAAAATTTAAATTTGTATATAATTTATACTTATCAAAATTATACATAGTTCACAAGTTGCATAGTATAGTTGGTGGGAGAGTTTGGGACACAATTTTTTTCTGACGAGCAAAATTATTTTTCTTAGATTAAATATTTTAACCACATAAAATGACAGTGTTTCAACCGAGATTTTTATTTTTACCCAAAAAAAAAATTAATTTATTATAATTAACCAAGTTTCTGAAAAAATTATATTTGTATCCAAATCGTAAATATTATTTACGGTTTGAATTAAGAATTCAAACCGTACAGAATAATTTTTTTTTTAGAGAAAAATAGCTAAAATGCTAAAATGAAATATAACACAAAAAAATCGAATTGTTTTTTAAAATATTTGTCAGAAAATACGCTACGAATAGGGCCAATTTTGTGCTAAAATACGGTAAATTACAATAATTATGCTAAAATACGGTAAATTTACTAAAATGCTGAAATTACAATAATTATGTAGAATTATGCTAAAATACGGTAAATTACGCTAAATTACGTATGAATAGGGATGATTTTTTCACTGAAAAGGCAAAAAACGACGACGAAACTTTAAACGGCCATAAAACGGCGCTCGAGTGTCCGATTTCAGCAAATGACCACTTTTCGGAAAGCTTGTGAAAATGCGCATGCGTCCGAACTAGCTTTGCTAGATTTCCAAATTCAGAATCGCCAAAAAACAAAGAGAAGAGCCTCAAAACTTCAGTTGAAGTTTCCGATTAAGATTTTCATTTCTATTCTCCAATCTACGTAGCTCAGTAAATTAGTTATCTAATGAACTTGTAGAATACCAATTTTTATTATTTTTTGGAATTTTTTTACTATTTTTTATGATTTATGAAAGATGCCACAAAATCATCCCTATTCATACGTAATTTAGCGTAATTTACCGTATTTTAGCATAATTCTACATAATTATTGTAATTTCAGCATTTTAGTAAATTTACTGTATTTTAGCATAATTATTGTAATTTACCGTATTTTAGCACAAAATCGGCCCTATTCGTAGCGTATTTTCTAACAAATATTTTAAAAAACAATTCAATTTTTTTGTGTTATATTTCATTTCAGCATTTTAGCTATTTTTCTCTAAAAAAAAAAAATCAAACCGTACAGAATATTTACGGTTTGAATTAAGAATTCAAACCGTAAATATTTTGTACGGTTTGAATTCTTAATTCAAACCGTAAATAATATTTACGGTTTGGGTACAAATATAATTTTTTCAGAAACTTGGTTAATTATATTAAATTAATTTTGTTTTTGGGTAAAAATAAAAATCTCGGGTGTTTCAAATTTTTCTACCAAAGATATTTATAGCCTTTGCAATCAGCTATTTGACGATATTATTTTAATTAAACTGTCGTTTACTTGGAATATGCTGATGGTTTTAAAAACTAAAGATGAATGTTTGAAATAAATTATGTATAACTTTTATCAACTGTATGACAAGCAACACGATCCCTATCAAAATAGAAAAATAAACTTGTGGACATGTTCACTGTGTTGATTAACCATATATCACAATTGGTATAATTTGGAAATAATTAATCATCTTTGAGCATTTTGAAAATTAACGGCCTACCTTTATCAAAATTTGATCAGTAACCAAATAAATGTATTCTCAATTAATGTTTCAGTATTTTTAAAGCACTTTGGCGTTCAATTCAATGCATTCTTCCTCTTTAAGAACCTTTTATACATTTTTATTTCATATCAATTTAAAGACAAGGACCAAACTTTATTTATAAAATATATTCCCAATCAATGGAAATGTCTCTCTTCTCTTTTATAATTAGCGACCTTTTGGATATGGCATGGACTTGGTGTATGACCTTTCGTGAACAGTCTGAGTCTGGGATGCGAAGAACCGTAGATGAATGTCGCTTTAGCACAGTAATGGCCAAATTACCTGGGCCTTATGATAAATGAGAGGGATCCGATTACATCTTTTTTTGTGACACATCATGACACCGTTTTTTATATAGGTTAATTTTGCGATTACAAAATCCAAACAGTCGATCCGAACCGTTCAACATGATCACTATATTAAAATGTACTTGGAGATCAAATTTTATATTTTTTTTGAATTTTTTTACTATTTATTAAGATGGTTACAAAATCGCTGTTTTTCAATGGTCTGAAAACAACGATTTTTGTAATTATCTTAATAAATAGCAAAAAAATTCAAAAAAATGTAAAATTTGATCTCCAAGTACATTTTAATATATCCATCATGTTGAACTGTTTAAATCGACTATTTGGATTTTGAAAATGGTAGGTGTCAAAGTGTGTCACCAAAAAAGGTGTAATCAGATCCCTCCTCATGATAAATTCCCTGTTTTGCCAAGTGGATCGATACTTTATTCCTCCCAAGTCTCCAACATATATTTCTTGAGTGGGACGCATTGCGCTTCTATATTATCACACGGTAGAAAAAAGTAGAGTTCTGCTTTTTTCAATTCTAACTATTCAAATTTGTTGAGATTTGTGCATAAAAAAGTTTTTTTTATCGAAATACGTGAATAAAAAATTTTGAATGGTTGAAATCGGAAAAGCAGCAGAGTCGGATCCCATGGTTGATGATCAGTTCCTCAACAATGAAAAAAAAATATCATAGGTTGTGTATAGAGTCTAGACTAACATTGTAAAAATTGAGTAGAACTACGATGTTTTTAAACTTATCATTATCATAGTTCTTTGTAAGTTTAATTTCAAAATTTATCGAATTGGTTTTAAACAGCGAATTCAAATAGTTAAAAATAATCTACTTTACAATAGATGGGTTATGCATGTAAAATTTATGAACTTTCGAATTAAGTTAGTACAAGTCAAGCGGTCATACATAATACATTAGTTTTAACGGTTTAGATTTATTATTTGAAGCCAATTCGATATATTTAGAGTTAAATTTATCAAAAAACTTGGCGAATGTAAAACATCCTAATTCTACCTGTAAAAATCATATATATCATGCAAAATAATATCAATCTCATAATTCATAATTTCGCAATACAACAGAATTTTACTAATATATTTTGTTCCACAATAAAGAACTAGCCTTCGATTTTTTCTAATGGCACGAATAAAAACAAAAAAAAAACAGTGGTTTCATCCTCCTCATAATTCATAGGAAGCTGATATGAGTACCCACGCTACAGTACCCGCACTGTACCCACACCTAAACTGCCATAACTGCTTGTGGGGACCGCAACTATTCCAAAACTGTAATTTTGTTTTACAAATTTTAATAGTAATACTGTGAAGTATATAGCTCAAACAGGGCAAGTATTTATACCTATACAATGAACTACACCTGATATATGAATTTTCCTAAAATAATTGTACCCGCACCTTTTTTTGAAAAATTCTCGTGTTGTACCCGCATTAGGGGACCACTCAAACGGCATGTGGGGACCGCAACTGTTCCAAAACTGTAATTTTGTTTTTTTTTAATTTTAATAGTATACTGTGAAGTATATAGCTCAAACATGGCAAGTATTTATACCTATACAATGAACTGCACCTGATATATGAATTTTCCTAAAATAACTGTATCCGCACCTTTTTTTGAAAAATTCTTGTGTTGTACCCGCATTAGGGGACCACTCAAACGGCATGTGGGGACTGCAACTGTTTCGAAACTGTAATTTTGTTTTTTTTTAATTTTAATACTAATACTGTGAAGTATATAGCTCAAACAAGGCAAGTATTTATACCTATACAATGAACTACACCTGATATATGAATTTTCCTAAAATAACTGTACCCGCACCTTTTTTTCAAAAAATCTCGTGTTGTACCCGCATTAAGGGACCACTCAAACGGCATGTGGGGACCGCAACTGTTCCAAAACTGTAATTTTGTTTTTTTTTTTTATTTTAATAATAATACTGTGAAGTATATAGCTCAAACAAGGCAAGTATTTATATCTATACAATGAACTACACTTGATATATGAATTTTCCTAAAATAACTTTACCCGCACCTTTTTTTCAAAAATTCTCGTGTTGTACCCGCATTAGGGGACCACTCAAACGGCATGTGGGGACCGTAACTGTTCCAAAACTGTAATTTTGTTTTACAAATTTTAATAGTAACACTGTGAAGTATATAGCTCAAACAGGACAAGTATTTATATCTATACAAGGAACTCCGACATTTTTATTAATACCCTAAGTCCATAAAAAATTATTAAAATTACCCATGCTCCCAAATCTTTATTAAAAATACCCATACCGGCCAATAATTGGCCGGTACCGATTAAAAAGCCAAACCGGCCAATAATTGGCCGGCCCCGTGCTTTAATATCTTTTTACTGTTTCAGCCCCTATATTAACCCCAAATATCACTCATCTTCTTCCTCACATCTTCTGAAGAGGCAGTGGCAGCGCCCGAGAGGTAAGTTTTCTTTTTTAAATTATTTTTATTATTTTTTATTTTTAAATGTTTGTAATTAATTGTAATTAAGGTTAATTAATTTAATTAAAATTAATGTTAATTAGTTTTAAATAGTTTAAATTCTTTTAGATTAAGTTCAATTAATTTGAATTAATTTTAGTTAGTTTTAATTTTTTTAATTTAATTAAATTAATTGTAGTTGAGTTTAGTTAAGTGTAATTAATTAATTTTACTTATTTGTAATTAATTAATTTTACTTAATTGTAAGTAATTAATTTTAATTAATTGTAATTAATTAATTTTACTTAATTGTAATTAATTAATTACAATTAATTAAAACAATTAATTAAAATTAATTAATTGTAATTAATTTATTTTAGTTAATTTTATTTAATTGTAATTAATTTATTTTAATTAGTTGTAATTAATTAATTGTAATTAATTTATTTTAATTAATTGTAATTAATTGTAATTAATTAATTGTAATTAATTTATTTTAATTTATTTTAATTTATTTTAATTAATTGTAATTAATTGTAATTAATTAATTAATTGTAATTAATTAATTAATTGTAATTAATTAATTAATTGTAATTAATTAATTAATTGTAATTAATTAATTAATTGTAATTAATTAATTTTAATTAATTAATTTTAATTAATTGTAATTAATTAATTTTACTTAATTTTAATTAATTAATGTTACTTAATTTTAATTAATTAATTTTACTTAATTTTAATAAATTTTAAGAAATTTATTTTAATAAATTTATTTTATAAATTTATTTTAATAAATTTATTTTAATAAATTAATTTTATAAAGTAATTTTAATAAATTAATTTAATTTAATTCATTTTAAGTAATTAATTACTTTTAATTAATTTTAATTAATTGTAGTTAATTTTACTATTTAATTTTAATTAATTGTAGTTAATTTTATTATTTAATTTTAATTAATGAAAATTAATGAAAATTAATTTTAATTAATAACAATTAATTGAAAGTAACTAAAATTAGTTAAAACTAATTGAACCTAATTTAAACTAATTTTCTTTATTATTCAGTCACTGTGTAAATTAGTAACCTGACAAATGATTATCACTTTCAAAATGTAGTTCGATCACAATGCCATTGATTTCTATACACTGTGGTGGTAAGCTTGAACATAATGCAGACGGACCTTATTACAACAGAGAACCAATTGCTTCGGTTATGGTTGACGATAATATATCTATGTTGGACTTGAAAGTCACAATTTTCGGTTACACCCGTTTTAATCTAGAAAGATGCAACCTTGAATTGGGGACCCGAGTGTGTAATGGAAACACCGGGAAATATTCACTTGCGAAAATAACAGATGAAAATACCTGGAGAGGGTTGTGTGGGCATTTTAAGGCCAACGGAGATTTTGTAATAGAGATCTATGTTAGAAGAGTTCCGAGAGAGGCAGGGGTTGGTAGTTCTAGTCAATGCTCAGTTGCAATGGAGACTCCCGTCGTGCCCCCAACAGAACGAGAAAGCAACTATCCACCTATTTACCCAGAAACCAACTATCACCCCACTTACCCAGAAACGAACTATCACCCCACTTACCCAGAAACGAACTATCACCCTACTTACCAAGAAACCATCTATCCACCTACTCACCAAGAAACATACTATCCAACTACTAACCCGGAAAACTACTATCTAACTCCGCCGCAACCACGACCTCAACCAATACTCCGAATTTGTTCCCCACCTAGACCCGTGCATGAGGAGCCTTTACCATTCCCAGGCCCAGTACACGATGAAGTTGGGTCAGATTTTGAAAATATCAATGATATCCCGGATGAACGCTTGCAGAGTGGGGATGAGTATGATGGACATGAATGGGACTCTGATCACATAGATGGATGTGGTGAAGATGGTCCAGTTGACACAGCTGAAGGGCCCATTCGGAGCAGCTCTTACTCAGCGCCGCTCAGCGGGCGGAGTGATACGCACCCGTTCCCAGAATTCAATGATGTATCTCGATTCAGAGAAGCAGATACTGGTTCATATGGGCCACGAATCGAGCGCACGGGTGAGCTGGCCGCAAACCAATATTTTAAAAGCAAGGATGAATTAATGAAGAAGATTAGGGAGCACCATGTCCACAAGAATCAGGAGATAAGAATGAGTAGGAGTGACACCCGCCGGATTCATGTGGTGTGCAAAGACCGGCGTTGTGGTTACGAACTCAGGGGAAAAGCATCGGGATATGGAGATGCGTGGGTTATAACGATGCAAGACAAGCCTCACACATGCAGGACTGAGTATACAAGGATCGACAATGAATGTCTGACGGCATCAATCATTGCCGATGTCATTGGGAACAGCATTAAGACTGACCCCTGTATGAGCATCCAGTCGGTGGCAAACTGTGTTACGGCTGTGTATGACAAAGTCACCCCGAAATACAACCGACTGTGGAGGGGTCGTGAGCTTGCAATAGCCCGAGAATTTGGGGGTTGGGAGGAATGGTACGGCTTGCTGAGACCACTATTGATGGCGATTTGCGTCAAGAATCCAGGATCAAAGTATCAGTTTCTGACCAGTCCGATACGAGACAAAGACACCGGAGTAATAAAGGAATGGCAAGTTCAGTTCAGGGCCGTTGCCTGGGCTTTTGGTCCATGCATTGCGGCGTTCCGGTTCTTGAGACCGGTGATCAGCATAGATGCGTGCTTCTTGTCAGGGCGGTACGAGGGGAGACTCTTGATAGCTTGTGCCTATGATGCCGAGAACCAACTGCTGCCTCTAGCATTTGCAATCGTGCACAAGGAAAACGCCGAGAATTGGGGTTTCTTCCTGCAATGGTTGAGGAATGAAGTGCTCGGATATAACCAATTCGTCTGTGTTATATCAGACCAGCACAAGGGGATCAAAGCTGCACTGACAGAAGAATACGGATTGCCTCCAGAGCCCTTTGTGCACAGGTTTTGCATGCAGCATGTTGCTGACAACCTGGTACAGAACTGTGGAAAAGAGAGGTGGTACGGCCAAAGGTTCAGGGAAGGAGCAAAGAAGAAGAAGCCAAAAAAGCTGAAAGAGATGTTCGAAGAGTTTGCTAAGGTATTTGTAATGTACCACATTTCATTTAATTTTTTGTAGCCCATATGTTCACTTTGAAATTGAAATAACATATGTTCGTTTTGTACAGCTAAATCCAAGGTGTAATGCATATTTGCGGAAGGTTGGCAAAGTTCGTCCGAATGATCCGACAGAGTCGTCTAATTATGAGAAGATTTTCCAAACCTGTGATGGAGGATTCCGGTTTGGTATAATGACAACGAACGGCTCTGAGTGCCTGAACAATGTTTTCCGGAATAGCCGTAGAATGCCCGTTGCTGCCATAGTGGAGGATACATTCTACAAGTGCAACAAATGGTTTGTTGCACGGCGACAGCGAGCCATGGAATTGAAAGACAACAACCAGAACCAGAAGTTTTCCACCCGGGTTTCGGAGAAGTTGGGGAGAAAGTGGGAGAAAGCTGCAACAATGCGTTTGGTGCCTTACACACACGGCCAAGGGCAGTACCAAGTTTCAGTTCCAAATGAGTACATTCCTTCCCGTCGCAACGACCTGGGAGTTATGGAGTTGACACGTAGGGAGTGCATGTACATTGTGAAATGCGGTCCCGACAACCAAATGGAATGTGAGTGCAGAGGTATCCAGCTGACGTCAATTCCGTGCGCTCATGTGTTAGCGGTTTGTCGGAATCGAAACTGGTGCGAGGACAGATTTGTTGCACACTGGTACAATGTGGACTACCTTCTGAGTACTTGGAACGGAATGTTTGCTCCTGTTGGCAATATGGAAAGTTGGCCTCCTAATACTGAGCCAACAATACTCCCCGCGCAAGGATGGATTAGGAAGGGGCGGCGAAAACACATCCGTCATGTAATGACAATGGATGAACTGGAAGGTAGACGACGGGGGCATCAACCGCGACGTTCCACCGTTGATAGGCAACGAAGAGGTACGTAACATTTATCAGAAATTATAGTTACTTTCAATTGGCACCAACTTACTAAATAACATATACAAATGCAGATGCAAGAATCGCGACCAATGAGTACGCGAATGACCCAGCTAGGGCAAGGGCAAGTGTATCCGGAGGGCCACGACATTCCCCCGCTACAAGCCATTTAGATGCGTCCGTTATGTTTGCAGAAGTAATGGGGGATACCCTTAACTTAGGAGGTGAGGCGATTGGACTGCAAAGAAATCCATCGAGAAGGTCAACCAGTAGGCGTACGACAAGGGCATCTGGAAGCCAAGCAGGGCCGTCTGAGACCCGAGCAGAGCCATCTAACAGGCCATCTTTCGGAACCGGTTTATTTAGGGGTTTTAGTTTTAGGCGTAGTAGTAGTAGTAGAAGGTGATTTATCTCTATTATGACTTTTTTTATTTATATGTTGTGAACTTTTTTTATTCCAAGTTGTGAAGTAGTAGACGGTGTTTTATCTCTATTATGACTTTTTTTATTGATATGTTGTGTGGAGTTTGTTGAATTGAATGATACGTTTGCAAAATGGATTGTGACTCTTAATAGTAAAACAGCAAACATAAAACAAGAACAACAAAACATAGAACAACGAAACATATAACAATAAGATAAAGTAACACCACACATAACACAATAAAATAGTAAAACACCAAACATAAAAAAAGAACAACAATATAACCATAAAAAATACATAAATCAGCGCCGCCACGGAGAAGGAGACCATCGCTCAGGTGGAACACCGGCATTCGCCCGATGGGGCCACACTCTATCTCTCGGTGTCTCCGTACGGGCATCGGCCTCTCTGTACATCATATCGGCAGTATCCCAGATGGACTCATGCGTAGAGACCGGTGGAGGTGTGCCGAATATAGATGCAGCGAGATCAGTCCCAATGTCAGGCTGATGCTGAGCCCCGCTACCACTGGCCTCTCCATCGTGGGCCATCGGCGGCATCCCATAGTCAAAGATCCCGAGCTCGTCCAGACTCACACCGAACGCTGGATCTATCTCATCTGGATCTATCTCAGGAATCTGTGGCTCCGGTGGCATCTCGGACTGACCCTGCAATCAATCACATAATCTACTGAATTAGAACTGAACGAAGAAATTTGCACTAATTCATACAGCTAAAATAATAAAACATACCGGAGGCTGAAACGGACGACCGTCGTCAGTGTAGAATGCGTGCCATCCCCTCGTGGACAACACCCAGCGATGATGGTCCCACTCTGGAACCGTCTCGGGGGGGTGGCATGTCTCGCGCCAGAACCGGGCACTCATCGGGCTCGGACGGATCTATCTGACGCCAATCGATGTTTTCTCTGGCGTCTCGCAGCATGCCGATGAGCTACCCACCGTGCCCGGAATCCTCCATGAAAGTGGCACCCTTCTCAACGTAGCGGTAGCCAAACTGCCTCCAGTTCTTTCTTCCTAGCATCTGGATCCCGTGCGCTACGGTCTTAATCGAATCCAACAGCTGAAAGAGTAATTTGTTAGATCAACCAATGATGAAGTAATCAGTTAAAGGAAAAAAAAACATCTAGTTTCAAGTGAATTACCTGGCGAGCCCATTTTCTACCGTTGGGTGTGTAACCGTCGTCGTTCTTGATCATATCGCGTAAGTGAGCGCCGTAATCGCCCTCCAGATATACGCTCGCCATGCATACCCGCATGTACCAAGTCTCGTACCTCAGTAGGGGATCTCCCGGGGTCTGCATCAACTCATCCGGTAATACATAGAAGTGCTCGTGCTGCGGCTGTGCCAAGATACTGCAATAGAACTCGTAGTGCACGCTCCATTCGCGCTCCGCACGCGATAAGTGGCTCATCCTGTAAGGAACACGTTAGTTGCAACACAAATAAATCAAGTAATATATGATAGTACAAAAGAGATACGACTTACTTGTGCAGGTCTACGATAGTGGACCTCAGCAAAGATGGCTCTACGAGAATGAACGACGGATCTCCAAACTGGCGGAGTACGCGATCCGGATAATGGTGCTCCACTACCCAGAAATGTACGAGCGGCCCCATATAATACCACATATCCATAGACTGAAAACATCTCAACGGCAGCATACCGTCATCGTACAGCGTGGCGTACGGGGTCCACTCAACCTGCTCCGCCGTCAAATTCTGCAGCTGTGACCGGACTGGCCTGATACCCAATGTATAACCGTGGCCCTGATCCTGGTAGCTGTGAACACCGTGCCACTTCTTGCCGTATGCCGGGCAGCGGATATCGTCGGGCTCTCCCCAAGCCGGCGCCGCATTCGGTATGGGCCTGCCCACCGGTAGCCGTGACCACGACCAGTGCTGAAGCAACAGTACTGGCCCGTACATCTGTTTGATATCTGGCTGCATTTGTAATAATTTCATATGTCAGGTGCAACTTCTTCATTTATTATGTAAAAGAGTAAGATAATAGCTAGGGACTTACCACAGAAGCACGGCAGAGGTGGGAGTACAGATGGGCTAAGACGGCCGCACCCCAGTTTTACTTCGACGGGTCATCCAGGTTTGCCAGCAGCGGGAGATACATCATCGGCATGCAGTCACCGGAAGAATCAGCAAACATGACGGAACCAAATAGGTCCATCACATAGCCCCGTGTATATCTGCAGTAACAAACATGTAATATAAGATCAGCAACAAACGGGAATTTAGAAAAAAAAATAATACAGGAAATTTGAAGTTTGTACCTCTGAATCTCCACATCGGTGGAGTATGCTGTCAGACCCGCGCTGAAATGCTGGCGCAACCTCTTCATCCTCAAGTGGAATTTTGATGTTCCACTCTTCTCAATGAGGGAGTGAGGATCAGCCCCCAATAGCTCCTCAATCTGAGCACCAAACCTCGTGCTGTCAGATACACCACTGACGGGGGTGCCACTGATAGCCAACCCCCACAAAGAACTCACGTCCTGGAGAGTCACTGTCATCTCTCCGAACGGCATATGAAACGTGTGCGTCTCGGGACGCCATCTCTCAACCAATCCCGCGATTAGAGACGCGTTGATGACGCCACTCCCAGTCCGCAAGATGTCTACCATCTGGTAGAGGCCTAGATTGATAAGATACCGGTCCATCAACGGGTAGTATGGCAAGTGAACGCACCGCAGCTTCACATCTAAAATAGACTTGTCCTACATTGACAAATTTAATCCACATGGGGTTAGCACATCAACACTTAAATTCAAAGAAATTTGAAAATGTGAAAAAAAAACATACCTCACGAGAAGCTAGTGAGACCCGGTGATCGCGGTGCGACACCCACAGAAGAGGACTGAAATGATCTGTGCTGCTAGTCGCAATCGACTCGTCAACATTGGGTGACTGTGGACGAAGCCTAGGCCGTCCTCTAACCATCCTAATTTCATTAATAAGATTCTGTTAACCGACGCTATATGAACCGTAAATCATAATTGCCGTAAGCAATGTAAAAAACGGCTAAAATAAGCTTAAACACGCTAAAAAGGGATAAAATATGATTAATTACTCTAAAATCGGTTAAAATAGGCTTAATAACGGTGAAAACCGCTAAAATAGGCTCAACTACGCTAAAAACGGCTAAAATATGCTTTGTAACGGAACAGAGCTAAAATAGCCTTAATTACGCTTCAACATGGATAAAGTATGATTAATTATGCAAAAACGGTTAAAATAGGCTTAATAACGGTAAAAACCGCTAAAATAGACTCAATAACGGTAAAAATAGCTAAAATTTGATTCATAACGGTAAAAATAGTTAAAATAGGCTTCATTACGCTAAAAAGGGATAAAGTACAATTAATAACGCTAAAAACGTCTAAAATAGACTCAATACCGGTAAAAATCGCTAAAATATGCTTAATAACGGTAAAAATATTTAAAATAGGCTTAATTACGCTAAAAAAGGATAAAGTATAATTAATAACGCTACAAAAGGTTTAAACAATACTCAATAACGGAAAAAACAGCTAAAATATGCTTCATAACGGTAAAAATAGTTAAAATAGGCTTAATTACGCTACAAAATGGATAAAGTACAATTAATAACGCTAAAAACGTTTAAAATTGACTCATAACGGTAAAAACGGCTAAAATATGTTTCATAACGGTAAAAAATGTTAAAATAGGCTTAATTACGCTAAAAAAGGATAAATAATAATTAATAACGCTAAAAACGTTTAAAAAAAATCAATAACGGTAAAAACCAGTAAAATAGGCTCAACTACGCTAAAAACGGCTAAAATATGCTTTACAACGGTCACAATATCTAAAATAAGATTAATTACGCTTAAAACGGAAATAATAGGCTTACTTACGGTAAAAACTGATCAAATAGGCTTACGGTAAAATCTGATCAAATAGGCTTCACGACGGTACAATATGCCAAAATGTGTTTGATTTTGGTACAATAGGCTTAATTACGTAAAACTATAATTACGTACGCTAAAATATCCTAAATGTACCAACATAGGCTTAATTTACCTAATTATGCTAAATTTTCATATATCGGGCTTAATTTTTTTTACTCATATTAAAACATTCTAAATTTCGTAAAAATATGGTCAACAATGCTAATTATACTTAATTAGAAATATATTGACCTAAATCATAAACCGTATACCCTAATTTGACTAATTACTCTAATTACTATCTAATTTCAACTATTTCTACTAATTATACAAATTCTGGTAATTACTAACAATTTCTAACAATTCTGATAATTACTAACAATTTCTAACATTTTACAACTATTTTACTATAAAAAAAATATTACAACAAAGAATATGGACTTACTTGCAAATCTGGGAGGAGAAATATAGTCAACAATGCTAATTTCAACTATTTCTACTAATTATACAAATTCTACTATCTAATTACTATCTAATTTCAACTATTTCTACTAATTATACAAATTATGGTAATTACTAACAATTACTAACAATTTCTAACATTTTACAACTATTTTACTCTAAAAAATAAATTACAACAAAGAATAGGGACTTACTTGCAAATCTGGGAGGAGAAGGAGAAATCCGGGAGAATCTGCTCAATCGAGGAGAGAGAGTGTGAAATTTGACGAAATGAATTGTGAGAGAGAAGAGGGAGTGTGCATGCCAATTTATAGAACCGAATTAACCTCGGAACCGGCCAATTATTGGCCGGTTGGGGTATTTAATCGGTACCGGCCAATTATTGGCCGGTTGGGCTTTTTAATCGGATCCGGCCAATAATTGGCCGGTATGGGTATTTTTAATAAAGATTTGGGCCGGTGGTTATTTTTAATAATTTTTTATGGACTTTGGGTATTAATAAAAATGTCGGCAAGGAACTACATATGATATATGAATTTTCCTAAAATAACAATGCGGGTACTGTAGCGTGTGTACTGAAATAATTTTCCTAATTAATAACCCCTCAGATTACATGAGAATAGAATTATTAAATTCTGACTGTTCTTTAACTCTGACAAAAATCTTAAAATAGACCCTCTATATTCTACAATAAACACCGAATTCTTTTAACTCATATGAGATCAAATTCAAACCGTTCTTTTTTTTATCTCAAATGGTATGGATCCACCAACCGAATCCGCATCTTCTGCATTAACTCAAAAGAGCATCTTTTCAGCTTAATGCATCTCGTCCGTCTGATCAGAATCAGAGCCAATCCAGCCCATCGCCTATAACGCACAAGGCTCTTTAATATTAGTGCAAATCTCAATTGGACGGTCTATATCTATTAACACACGTTCCGTTAATGCAGAGGATTAGTGAATTGAATATGGGCCGGTCCGGTCCGGTCCAAACCCGGCCGGGCCACAGTCCACACGGGTCCGACGGGTTTCACGGTCCGGGTCCGGCGGTCCCAATAATTAGGGGTCGGCCGAAATCCGTGCTTGAACCGTGATCCAAATTGACACGGGCCAGTCCGGTCCACGGTCCGGCAATTTTTTTGTTTTTTTGCTATTTTTTTTTTAGGCTGCTGCTGGTCCGGTCTGGATTAGGCGGGTCTGGGTTCGGTCCGGAATGGGTCCACGGGCCTACACGGTCCGGTCCTACACAGGCCGAAGAAAAAAAACGGACCAGACTCGTGCTAGAACCGTCCCTAGCCTTGATCCGGTCCGGTCCGAGTTTAGAACACGGTCCGAACCAGTCTGAGTCGGAACCCCGAATTATCCGGTCCGGTCCTGAACCGGCCGGTCCATTTCAAAACACTACAGAGGATACGAATTCCGTCCGCCCATCCCCACAGACACACAAATGAGATTCGAAATTTCGAAACCGTAGTCAAAATGACTCGAACAAGAGAGCAAAGGTCAAGAGGCACGTTACGATCGGTACTTTTCAAGGACAACCATGAAGTCAACTTTATTATTTTTATACTACTGATAGGTACTCTTAATTGCTGTTTTACGCAAAGCAAAATGAATCCACGCAGGGGCCGTGAGCCCGTGACAGCGTCTGGTCCTCTTTATGGAAAAGAAGAATAGTAATATAACAATTAAAAATACAAAATGACGAGATTCATGTCATGACCGACCGAAATTTTTTTTCTTACCACCCTCTGAAATCCGAATTAAATCAATACCACCCGTTTAATCCGATTTCAGATTCCGCCACATACGCTCACTGGATCTGCGCACGGATCCCAAATCCGTGCGCATAGTGGATATGCGCACGGATCGGTTCGCATGGTGGGTCGGCGCACGGATCGGTCCGCATGGTGGATCGGCGCACGGATCGGTTCGCATGGTGGGTCGGCGCACGGATCGGGTCGCATGGTGGGTCGGCGCACGGACCCGTTCGCGCAGTGGATATGCGTACGTGTTAAAAAAAGATATAATCCGCGGCGCAATGTTTTGCCCTACCCCAGCAGCAGCACCCCCCAGCGCGCAGCCCTCCAGTAAAAGGTAAATTTTTTTATTTTAAAGTTAAATTTTGTTATTTAATTTTTTATTAAGTAATTTAGTTTAGTTAGGTACCAAAATAGTACTATATTGTAAATTAGATTAAAATATTGTGTAGTTATGTAAATATTTGTGTAAATTAGATCAAAATAGTAGTTTAGTTTATTTGGTCTATTTTTTATTAAGTAGTTTAGTTTTAGTTTAGTTTGGTGCCAAAAAATTTGTGTAAGACCAATTTAGAATTGTGAAATGTATTTAGATTTTAGAACTGTGAATTATAATTTAGAATTTAGAAATGTCCAAATTTTTTTATTTTAAAGTTAAATTTTGTTATTTAATTTTTTATTAAGTAATTTAGTTTAGTTAGGTACCAAAATAGTACTATATTGTAAATTAGATTAAAATATTGTGTAGTTATGTAAATATTTGTGTAAATTAGATCAAAATAGTAGTTTAGTTTATTTGGTCTATTTTTTATTAAGTAGTTTAGTTTTAGTTTAGTTTGGTGCCAAAAAATTTGTGTAAGACCAATTTAGAATTGTGAAATGTATTTAGATTTTAGAACTGTGAATTATAATTTAGAATTTAGAAATGTCCAAATATTGTAATAATATATTATTATTATTATTTTTACATTGTTGTATTTAGACAAAAATTGAGTAGAAATGGACCAAATCAGAAATTTATTTTTCTGAATTATCGTATGGTATGACTTTTTACCGATCCATCCAAGAATGATGATATATTATCGATAGAGGCTAAAATTGACAAAATTAATTAATTTGATGTCAGTATGGCGTCAACCAGCGGTAGCAATGAAAACCGTACGCCAGATGACTTACAGTTGGATTTATCACTGGCTCGTACGATATTTCCAAATATGACGAAAGAGAGCATCAGCCCTCTTTGCTGGTATAAATTCGAGGAGCACAAAATCAGAAATGCATATGTAAGTTTACGTTTTGAGAAATGCAAATAATTTTTATTTTTATTTAGTTAAAAATATGTAAGTTATATGTTTGTTTGTTTTGAAATTGAATGCAGACTCATACCTTGACGGGGACGCGGAACAATCAGATGAGTATAGTCTACGACGAGCGATACGCTCCCGCGTTGAAGAGTTTGGGGTTGTGGCATGTCTCACAGCTGACCCCCATTATTGCAGATGTCGCTCTTTTATCTGCGTTGGTCGAGAGGTGGCGGCCGGAGACACACACATTCCACCTGCCCATTGGAGAGATTACGGTGTCTCTCCAGGATGTCAGTTGTCTCTGGGGACTGCCTATTACTGGACGGGCTGTGACGGGTGTGGAGTACGGGGACTTCACAAAGGATGTTGACGAACTGCTAGGACCCAACCTGATGAAGGAAAGGGCCCTCAAGAGGTCGAAGGTTGCTTCGAAAAATGACATCAGTATACCTTATTTACGGGCGGCATTCAAGTAAGTTGTATTTTTCTAATAGTAAATATTTGTGATGCTTGATACTCTGTACTAAATTAGTTTGTATTTATAGAGGACCTTTGCGAGAAAATGCGCCTCCGGCTCTGGTAGATCGGTGGACACGGGCTTATATCATGGAGTTGTTCTCCTGCTGGTTGTTCCCAGATTCCTCTGGGAGCACCGTCCCTGCTTGTATGCTGGAGTGGCTGAGGGACTTGGCAGACCCTCCACAGATGAATTGGGGTGCGGCGGTCTTGGCATGTCTGTACCGAGGCTTATGCACTGCGTGCCGGGTATAAATTACTTAATATTATTTTTGTAAATAAATTATTTGCTCTTATTTTATTAAAAATAACCGCAACTTGTATGAAAATAGGTTGACAAATCTGGTCTGTACGGACCGATTGGTCTCCTTCAGCATTGGTCGTGGACGAGATTTCCATTTGGTCGTCCGCAACCATCAGTAGACGGTTGGGCTCCAGACTGGGGTAATCCGGACGGGGAGACATGTCCTGCGTATGCTCAGAGATTCTGCGCAAGAAAGACCTTTGTCGCGACTCCGCACGGCAAGCCTTCGGGAGTTTGGTTTTTCCGAACTCAGTTCGAGCAGATGACTCCAGATCTACATGTCGAGTGGAGGCCGTATGATTTTTGGGTCGAGATTTTTGAAGAAGATGAAGAGCCTTACTGTTTTCTCACAAAACTTCCTTCGATCTGCAGTCGCGAGCGACAATACTGGTTTGCTCAGGTGCGAGTTATTTTTTTATTTTCTAGTTTACAATTTCATAATCATATTGTATTTTAAAATTGATACTTAGACTATGAAAATATTGGCAGGTGCCGCTTATCTACTACCAGGTTGTTGAGCATTATTACCCTGGACGGGTGATGAGACAGTTTGGTATGTCCCAGTTTTTTCCAGTCCCGTCGCCTATCACAAAGGACGACTGGTATGATCTTCACAAGCCGTTGTGCACCGCGGTAATGAAGGATTGGCGGACGGAGCACATCTTGCATGTACAGCGACTGGAGGATATGAGTCCGGATGACATGGTTCCTGATATGTATCAGACTTATGCTTTCGAGGAGTGGGACCAGCATTATCGGCAGTGGTATCAGGAAAATTGTGGATTCACGGTGTACATGTTCGGTCAGATCTCAGAGATCAGTGCGAAGCCGCTTCATGTACCACGCGACACGACCTCTACTCAGTACGGTTTCATCCCTATGAACATCAAGCAGGTTCTAAGAGCAGCAAGATATGGGATCACAAGAGGCTGGAAGAGGCTGGGGAAGATTATGTTGTGCTCATCTGCACCTCCAGTGGTCGTCGCCGGGTACAAGGACCACCTAGACAAGATCCTGAGGCTAGCGGATCTTCCAAGATACGAGGATTTGGCGGATATGAATGATGAAGATTCAGCAGAGCCGATGAGCACACCAGAGCCTGATTTTTCAGAGATATTGTCTGCACCGACACCTGATGCAGCATTTCAGCGATTTAGAGATCGAGTGGTACGTGCATTTTTCTATTGAGTGTTTGAATGTTGTAATAGTAGTTGACGAAGGCATTCGGATCCAAGCTCCTAAAATGTTAACACATTAGTAAGTAAAACCTAATTTCAAGTTCAAGTTCCAAATTAAATAAAACATAATTTTACCTTAAACGACACACCGCCATCACATGAACACATGGTATTCCGACCATCTGAGGCTTCTGACACAGACATTCCACCTCATGGTCGTTCCTCAGAATTACCTTGTACCTGCAGTCGCTAGACGTGTGCACCCATCTGCCATTCTCCATGTCAAAATTAATCTTTTCGCCATGTGAGGTCACCATAAATTCTCCATGATGGCCGAATGCAAGCGCTGACATTTTTCCAACCTTGTCGATGTGCTTATCCAGCTTCTTATGTACACGAGTGGAAAAAAGCTGACCTGCTGCTTGCAATTGCACAGCCTTCTCTCTTCTCTGAACAAACCAACTGACACACTTGTAGAACGTCTCCTCAATGATTGCGGCAACTGGTAACCTACGAGAATTAAATATTACAATTAAATGAAGAAAACATTAATAAAAAAATGGAGGATTACAAAATACAAACCTGCGAGAAGTGGCGAAGACATTGTTGAGCGATTCGGAACCGTTGCTAGTCATTATTTTCCAACAAGATCCATCATCCATAGCTTGATACACCTTCCATGGCTTAGGCGATTCTTCCTCATCATTTTCATTATATTTGCCACATGTATCCAAATAAGCCAACCAATCAGGATTTTGCCTCCCGATTGCCTCAAGTCCTTCTTGCAATCTTCTTCTCTTCTTCTTTTTAACCATAACCTTGAAAAAAGTGGAAGCAACCTTATCCTTAGTGTGTTTTCCAAAGTTCTCAAACACATGTTGAGAGCAGTAGCGGTGGGCACACTCCCCTTTCTCCTCACACCAACCCAAATCATCTTGAATAAACACCTTTTTTATGCCCTTGTGTCGGTCAGATACCACACACATGAATCTGCCTTGACCAATTACAAACTCCCGCACCCACTTCATGAACCATCCCCAATTCTCAAAATCCTCGTTCTCTACCAGTCCAAATGCCAACGGGATTAACTGGTTCTCTGCATCATATCCGGTTACAATTAACAGCTTACCCTTGTATCTGCCAGACAAGAAACAAGCATCGATACTGATGACGGGTCTGAGGTGACCGACTGCAGCAATACATGGTCCCCATGCCCATGCTGCTCTCATGAAAAAACGATACCCTTGCTTTTTGGTTGGCTTTGAAACAATCTTATATTCAGTTCCCGGGTTTGTTCTTTTTATTGCCTCTAGCAAAGGGACAATCAGCCCGTAAGACCCCTCCCAACTACCAAAGGCCCGAGCAATTGCTAACTCTCTGCCACGCCATAATTTGTTGTACTTTGGAACGACACCCTCGTACCTTTCAGCGCATAAGTCAGCAACTGCCCGGATAGACATATCAGCATTTTTTTCCAATGACAATTTTATACAGTTGGCGACCATAGCGGACGTCAACTGTGCATGATCTAACCTGGAAGCCGATGCGTGGCATGTGTGCTTAGCCACATTCTTCGTGATGGCCCAAGTATTACCAAAGCCTGTAGCCCTCGCAACCAACGACCACCTGCACCGGGCGTCAACACACTTGTACCTCAGCCTGGTGGTATCGCTGTGTGTATTTTTTATCTCCCTGTTTAGTTTGATATGCCAGTGGTTAATTGCTTCTTTCATCTTATCCTTGCTGTCATATGTCATCAACAATTCATGTCTTTCTCCCTTTTAATTTATAAAAGAAACAACAAAAATTGAACAACATCATTTTAATAACAACAATTTAATAATTAAATTAAAATTAAATATAAATTAACAAACATACCTCACATGTCGCAAAAAAAGAGCTATCGACCTCTTCAAACCCTGATGTCATGAAATTGCTCAAACGGATGTCTTTCCCCACGACCCAATAAAGGCCACTTCCGTCTGCCAAGCACAGGAATACCAGTATCCTCATCACTGTGATCTGATACCCCACCGTCCCCATTATCATCCCAATTAGCCTCTGCCTCCCTTTCTTCAGGATCGTCGTCCGTATTATCATCATAATAAAGCCGTTCTGGGGTTTCAGATCGGTTCCTTTCAGATTGGACTCGGCTAGAGGACGAGAATGGAATCGGAGATCGACCCCTGTCAGATCGGACCCAACTAGGACCCGCTACAGATGGCGCCCGACTTGGACCCGCTACGGATGGCGCCTGATTAGGACCCGCTACGGATTGCTCGAGCCCCAAACCCTGAGTCAACTGCAACAATTGTCTGGTATTCTGTCTGGAGTTCTGTCTAGGGTTTTGTCTGGGGTTGGCTACCACATATAACTCCAGGAACTTGAAAGGAGTGCTCATATTCATTGTCATTTCGACATATAACCCCCAACTGCTATCGTCTTGTACCGGAAACTGTTGGAACTAGGTTTGGTTGCCTTGGCCAATATTGATCCTTGCGGTAATTACCAGTTCATAATTACGGTGGTCAATACCGAGTTGTTGGTACACTTCCCTATTTATACCTCTAAAATCCAAACCTAAGCCGATATTGAACATTTTCGGCATTTGGTGGCTATAGTAAGCGCCATTTGGTCCTTGTAATACTTCACCACCAGAATATAAAGCAATTCCAATCATAATTGTTTGAATGAACCTAAATATTACAAAATAATGCACTAAATTAAAAAATAATACAAAAATATGTTTTTTTGAAAAAAAAAAAATTAAGGTAAAAAACACACCTATGCAGAGCAGCTTCGGTGAAGAATGAGTGAAGAATAAAAAACTGGACTGATTTTCTGCATATATAGTCTAATGTATCAGGAACGCCTAGCCACTGTGCGAACGGGTCAGGATCCGTGCGCCGACCCACCATGCGGACCGATCCGTGCGCCGACCCACCGTGCGGACCGATCCGTGCGCCGACCCACCATGCGGACCGATCCGTGCGCCGACCCACCATGCGAAACCGATCCGTGCGCATATCCACTATGCGCACGGATTTGGGATCCGTGCGCAAATCCAGTGAGCGTACGTGGCGGAATCTGAAATCGGATTAAACGGGTGGTATTGATTTAATTCGGATTTTAGAGGGTGGTAAGAAAAAAAATTTCGGCATGACCGAACACGTATGGCTATAACCCGTGTTATTGTTTTGCAATTGCACTGGGGGACAATTTATAATTATGGATAGTTTACAAGAAAAAGATATATGTTTGCATTTTAATTTATACCATTAATGATTACATTTTATTTTATTCATATCAAAGCTATTTGCATTTTAATTCAAACTACACCGACATATTTATTAATACCCTAAGTCCATTAAAAATTATTAAAATTACCCACGGTCCCAAATCTTTATTAAAAATACCCATACCGGCCAATTATTGGCCGGTACCGATTAAATAGCCCAACCGGCCAATAATTGGCCGGTTCCGTGATTTTTTTTTTTTTTAATTTTTTTTTGCCGAACCGGCCAATTATTGGCCGGTTCCGTAAATTTTTTTTTTTTTTTAAGAGAAAAATCCGATATTTTTATTAATAACATAAAAAAAAAACAAATATCAAATATAACCCCCATCTCAAATTATTTTTAAATATAACCTAACCGCCCAGGAATGGGGCGGTCAGGTTATCCAACGAACCGCCCGCCCGTCGGGCGGTCCACTGTAATTTTACAGATTGGTACAGTTTTAGCGATTAATTGACAGAGGTCAGAATTCAGAAAAGCTGAAATTCCAGGGAGCAGTCCTATAATTTTGACCATATTCAAAATTCAATTTCGAGAAAATGGCTACATGTATTTTTATGTTCTTTATATCAAAATAAAGGTATGAAAGTCTAGTTTCCAGATAATATAATTTCTCTATACAAAAATATTACAGATTGGTACAGTTTTAGCGATTAATTGACAGAGGAATTCAGAAAAGCTGAAATTCCAGGGAGCAGTCCTATAATTTTGACCATATTCAAAATTAAATTTCGAGAAAATGGCTACATGGATTTTTATGTTCTTTATATTAAAATAAAGGTATGAAAGTCTAGTTTCCAGATAATATAATTTCTCTATACAAATATATTACAGATTGGTACAGTTTTAGTGATTAATTGACAGAGGTCAGAATTCAGAAAAGCTGAAATTCCAGGGAGCAGTCCTATAATTTTGACCATATTCAAAATTAAATTTCGAGAAAATGGCTACATGGATTTTTATGTTCTTTATATTAAAATAAATGTATGAAAGTCTAGTTTCCAGATAATATAATTTCTCTATACAAAAATATTACAGATTGGTACAGTTTTAGTGATTAATTGACAGAGGTCAGAATTCAGAAAAGCTGAAATTCCAGGGAGCAGTCCTATAATTTTGACCATATTCAAAATTCAATTTCGAGAAAATGGCTACATGGATTTTGATTTTCTTTATATCAAAATAAAGGTATGAAAGTCTAGTTTCCAGATAATATAATTTCTCTATACAAAAATATTACAGATTGGTACAGTTTTAGCGATTAATTGACAGAGGAATTCAGAAAAGCTGAAATTCCAGGGAGCAGTCCTATAATTTTGACCATATTCAAAATTAAATTTCGAGAAAATGGCTACATGGATTTTTATGTTCTTTATATTAAAATAAAGGTATGAAAGTCTAGTTTCCAGATAATATAATTTATCTATACAAAAATATTACAGATTGGTACAGTTTTAGCGATTAATTGACAGAGGTCAGAATTCAGAAAAGCTGAAATTCCAGGGAGCAGTCCTATAATTTTGACCATATTCAAAATTCAATTTCGAGAAAATGGCTACATGGATTTTTATGTTCTTTATATCAAAATAAAGGTATGAAAGTCTAGTTTCCAGATAATATAATTTCTCTATACAAAAATATTACAGATTGGTACAGTTTTAGCGATTAATTGACAGAGGAATTCAGAAAAGCTGAAATTCCATGGAGCAGTCCTATAATTTTGACCATATTCAAAATTAAATTTCGAGAAAATGGCTACATGGATTTTTATATTATTTATATTAAAATAAAGGTATGAAAGTCTAGTTTCCAGATAATATAATTTCTCTATACAAAAATATTACAGATTGGTACAGTTTTAGCGATTAATTGACAGAGGTCAGAATTCAGAAAAGCTGAAATTCCAGGGAGCAGTCCTATAATTTTGACCATATTCAAAATTCAATTACGAGAAAATGGCTACATGGATTTTTGTGTTCTTTATATCAAAATAAAGGTATGAAAGTCTAGTTTCCAGATAATATAATTTCTCTATACAAAAATATTACAGATTGGTACAGTTTTAGCGATTAATTGACAGAGGTCAGAATTCAGAAAAGCTGAAATTCCAGGGAGCAGTCCTATAATTTTGACCATATTCAAAATTAAATTTCGAGAAAATGGCTACATGTATTTTTATGTTCTTTATATTAAAATAAAGGTATGAAAGTCTAGTTTCCATATAATATAATTTCTCAATACAAAAATATTACAGATTGGTACAGTTTTAGCGATTAATTGACAGAGGTCAGAATTCAGAAAAGCTGAAATTCCAGGGAGCAGTCCTATAAATTTGACCATATTCAAAATTCAATTTCGAGAAAATGGCTACATGTATTTTTATGTTCTTTATATCAAAATAAAGGTATGAAAGTCTAGTTTCCAGATAATATAATTTCTCTATACAAAAATATTACAGATTGGTACAGTTTTAGCGATTAATTGACAGAGGAATTCAGAAAAGCTGAAATTCCATGGAGCAGTCCTATAATTTTGACCATATTCAAAATTAAATTTCGAGAAAATGGCTACATGGATTTTTATGTTCTTTATATTAAAATAAAGGTATGAAAGTCTAGTTTCCAGATAATATAATTTCTCTATACAAAAATATTACAGATTGGTACAGTTTTAGCGATTAATTGACAGAGGTCAGAATTCAGAAAAGCTGAAATTCCAGGGAGCAGTCCTATAATTTTGACCATATTCAAAATTCAATTACGAGAAAATGGCTACATGGATTTTTATGTTCTTTATATCAAAATAAAGGTATGAAAGTCTAGTTTCCAGATAATATAATTTCTCTATACAAAAATATTACAGATTGGTACAGTTTTAGCGATTAATTGACAGAGGAATTCAGAAAAGCTGAAATTCCAGGGAGCAGTCCTATAATTTTGACCATATTCAAAATTAAATTTCGAGAAAATGGCTACATGGATTTTTATGTTCTTTATATTAAAATAAAGGTATGAAAGTCTAGTTTCCAGATAATATAATTTCTCTATACAAAAATATTACAGATTGGTACAGTTTTAGTGATTAATTGACAGAGGTCAGAATTCAGAAAAGCTGAAATTCCAGTGAGCAGTCCTATAATTCTGACCTCTGTCAATTAATCGCTAAAACTGTACCAATCTGTAATATTTTTGTATAGAGAAATTATATTATCTGGAAACTAGACTTTCATACCTTTATTTTGATATAAAGAACACAAAAATCCATGTAGCCATTTTCTCGAAATTGAATTTTGAATATGGTCAAAATTATAGGACTGCTCCCTATCAAAATCTAAAAAATATATATATATTTAGTGGACCGCCCCACAGTGGGGCGGTTTGGTGATTTTTTTTTTTTTTGGCAGTGGACCGCCCGACGGGCGGGCGGTTCGTTGGTTGGATAACCTGACCGCCCCATTTTCGGGCGGTTGGGTTAGATTTGAAATTTTTTTGAGATGGGGGTTATATTTGATATTTTTCTTTTGTTTGGGGTTATTAATAAAAATATCGGGAGAAAAATTGCTAAAATGTTGAAATGAAATCTAACACAAAAAAATTGAATTGTTTTTTTAAATATTTGTTATGAATAATTTTGTTGTAAGTTTATTTGAATTAGGGAAATGCTGTTGTGCATTCCATTTGGGTAATTCTAGTACATCTTATAACATTTACGATATGTATATATTTAAAAAAAATATTATTCAAAATTTAGATATGTTTTGAATTATTTAAATAGTACTTGTATCAAATTTTATTGAGTCAATTTTAAATTTGATTGGTCATTCATCATACTGCCATGAAAACTGTACTGTTAAATTTTTTTTTATATTTTTTTTATGGAAGGCTATACGCTTTTCAAATCGACCCAAATGTGATACACTTGTTATTTAAGAATTAAAAAAAATACATCTACAATTTTAATCTTTTAATTTAAATAATAATTTTCAAATATATGTACTATAAAAGTTAATTAGATATAACATAAAAGTCAGGGGTATGCCATCATTATTCTTTTCAATCTATATATATATACTTATGAACATTGTACTGGTGCTTGGCTAGGCATTCAATATTCCAGTGCTAAGGCACATTTGGGCATGGCTGGGTTGTGTCCCTGTAACTAGAAAGAGTTTCATTAAGCAACTTGCGGCTGGAACCAGTTGCATTACTGTACCGGGTGGTGTACAAGAGACGATTTATTTGGAGCGCAATTCTGAGGTTAAATTTATAGAAACATCAATGGTGTTGCTTGATATATAGATAAATTTATAGCAATTTTTCTCTAAAAAAAAAAAAAAAAAAAAAAAATTACGGAACCGGCCAATAATTGGCCGGTTCGGCCAAAAAAAAAAAAAAAAAATCACGGAACCGGCCAATTATTGGCCGGTTGGGCTATTTAATCGGTACCGGCCAATAATTGGCCGGTATGGGTATTTTTAATAAAGATTTGGGACCGTGGGTAATTTTAATAATTTTTAATGGACTTAGGGTATTAATAAAAATGTCGGCAAAACTACATATAGATTAGAAATTATAATTTGAAAATACTGAATCTTTTTAACTATAACATATCAAGTTGGTTATCCATAATATCATATTTAGAAAATTTATTTTTTATTTTTCTTGACAAGTCGGATGAAAACATATGAATGTGTGAGAATGTTCAATATAACTAAAATATTTTATGAATTTATGACCTGACTTCTCACTAATAATTAAATCTGTAGTTTTCTGGTAAAAGTTTGAAGAATTTTACAATGGAGTTACTCAAAAAAGAAAGAAAAAAATTAACGAAGTTATTTGATAGCATTGATAAATGAGGAAGGTTTAAATGTTTTTATTTTTTGTGCATTCATTATGCTTCTATTTTTAGAACTAAAATTAGCTTAAAATTAAATATCAAAGTAAAATTGGTATATATGATCTATATCATTATCTATGTATACACATAAAAGATTATGACATTTTGATAAATTTTATTAGTATCAAAGGTTTGTAAAAATATATCGTTGATAAATTATGGACGTTGATTTTTTAATTTATTGGTTCATATAAAATAAAAATAAAAAAGTAATGATTTTCATATGTGTAGAGAAAAAAATATAGATCATAATATTTTTATTTTGACATATAAAATTTCAAAAAAATTAATATTAAAAAAAACATGATTAGCTGATGATACAAAAATAAAGATATTTGAATCCTCCCTTTAATAAATAAACCAATACAAATTGTAAGTTCTGCAATTTCACCAAATAACAGAGGAACATCGACTAAGATAATTTTTCAATTTTCCCAATTTTCCTAAGTTTTATCTAAACTTAAGATTCCGTCAAAGCAAATTACTCCGCCAATTTATACAGTAGATTATTTTACTGTTCCGATTCTCTTTGGCGTATCCAACCCGAATCTTCTTCAAACAAACAAATCACCAACGAAGGGAATTGAGAGAAAAAGAAAGAAGGAATAACTGACGAAGCTTAGTACATGTGGCGAGTCGGGAGAAAGCAAGAGCCCCTGTTGCCTGACAATGCGGGCCCCATGCCTGCGGCGGTCGGGCAGGGTCTTCTTCGGCCAAACGACGAAGACGAACTACAGTGGTTCAGGTCGTGCCTCCGGTGGATGTTCATGGACCAATCAGACCGTAGCCACGCTATTATCTCGTGGGTCCTCTTCTTTCTGTTAGGGATCGTCGTGCCAGCTGTGTCCCATTTCGTGCTTTCATTCCGGCCTGAGCGCCGGCCCTATGGTGCTGTTGTTCAGGTCTCTCTTTCAGCCGCCTCCGGTTGCTCGTTTCTTTGCCTCTCTACTGTTCTTCGCCGGTATGCGCGCTACATTTGTTTTCTTTTTTTTTAGAAGCCATATATCGGTGCTTTGATGGTCTATTGAGGAATCAAATAGTGAACTTCCACTTTTGCATTGCATTATTTTTTTTTTCTTTTTCAAACTGTTATCCAAACTGGGTAACAAATTGCGAAATTATATGCTATATATAGTAAATCAGAATCTTATTTTGGATTAGGCAAGGAAATTTATTAATGTGAGAGGGTGCTAATCATGAATTTTTATTATGTCAGGATCCTAATCACATACTCATTATTTATCTTTTTCCTCAGGTATGGCCTGCGTCGGTTCCTTTTCCTCGACAAGCTACGGCATGAGAGTGAGAGGGTGCGGTTGGGTTACACGCACCAGCTCACGCGGTCCTTTCGCATGCTCTCATTTTTCGTCTTCCCTTGCTTCTTTGCGGAGACTGCATTCAAGATCTGGTGGTATACTGCCAGTGCTGACAAGGTGCCCTGGCTCGGCAATCCCATTGTGAGCGACATTGTTGCATGCTTTGCCGAGCTTGCATCATGGCTTTATCGAACATCCATTTTCTTATTGACCTGTGTGCTGTTTCGGCTCATCTGCCATCTCCAGAACCTGCGGCTACAGGTTATTGGAATTTAATTTTTTGGACTCCATCCATTATAATTCCTAAATTTTGCATATTTACTATGAGGACGGATCAAGTTACAACAATTTTGAGTTACAACAATGTTACAACAACCATTTTTGCGATTTCAAAGTCCAAATCATCGATTCAAACCGTTCAACATGATCTCCATATGAATATGTACTTGCAAACCAAATTTTACATTTTTTAGAATTTTTTTACTATTTATTAAGATGGGTACAAAATTCAATGGTCTGAATTTGACTAGTTTTTCTACCCATCTTAATAAATAGTAAAAAAATTCTAAAAAATGTAAAATTTGGTTTGCAAGTACATATTCATATGGAGATCATGTTGAACGGTTTGGATCGACGATTTGGACTTTGAAATCGCAAAAAATGGTTGTTGTAACATTGTTGTAACTCAAAATTGTTGTAACTTGATCCCTCATTTACTATAATAAGAAGTAGGCTGAAGTTTTAGTGAAGTGTGCCAAGGAATTGATTTGTATGTAAAATTGGAAATCATCAAACAGTAGTTAACTGGGAATCTGGGATTAAACTGAATCAATTATGATTTTGAGGTACACTGGTACTGCTATCCTTTCAATCCAATAAGTGCACTAAATACTGTTAAGTGCTGAACCTGCTAGTTTCATAGCAGCATGTAATCTTGAACCTCCTTCCTAATTTGGTACCATACAAACTTTTCCTTCGATCTTTTTTCTATACGAGTACCTAAGCTATGTACATTCAATTTCAAGCATATCAGTATAGAATTGACCAAGGTCAATAATTACCATGGCCAGGATTTTGTGGCAGTGTTTGACGAGCAGAATGTCGTTGAAGCTTTGTTGAAAGAGCACCTTGACATAAGAAAGCAGCTCAAAATTATTAGTCACCGGTTCACCGGATTTATTGTGGCATGTGCCCTGATTGTCACAGCAAGTCAGTTCAGCTCTGTCCTTCTCACCACACGGAAGGACTCAGCCGACAGTTTGTTCAACACTGGTGAACTTGCTGTAAGTCTCTCTCTCTCTCTGTTAAACACGTGCCTTTGCATACATCTACATGAATGTTAAGCTTCCTGGTTACACCATTGTAAGAAAAGGATGTAATGGTACCTGACATGCAGTAGTTTGTACTGTACCCATACCTAATTTGAAAACTGGAAAACAAAAGAGTGTTGGTGCAATACTTTTTTTTTTTTTTGTCACATACTGGAGCAGTTAAATTGGGACTATTTTTTTGCCTCTTTTGGGCTCCTTTGCTGTTTAAATTAGGTGTCAGGGGTCAAGGCATAATTGGTGCCATGAGTAAGTTTCAGCAAAGGTCCTGAAAGAAAGGCCAGGTATTAGCAATTTATCGGATGAATAACTAAATCTGATTCTTTTTCACTCACAATGACAGATGTGCTCAATTGTGCTGGTGTCTGGGCTTTTAATAATCATTCGTGGTGCTGTGAAGATTACGCACCAGGCTCTGGCACTAACCGGCCATGCTGCCAAGTGGCATGCTTGTGCCACGATGGAAGAAACTGACACGGTTGACTCATCTGGTGTCACAAACCCCAATTTTGTTTACCCGGTGAGTTTCAGTGATGAGTTAAGTGAGGAAGATTCAACTGGAGATTCTGATGATGAAGTACTGGAGGACACCAAGTTTATCACCATCCACGCAAATACCATTTCATTTCAGAAGAGACAAGCACTAGGTAAGGATTTCTACACTTATGAGATTGATCAGCCAAGGTTTGGTGTCTGCCCGTTTTCTATCTTTCTTTTTTTAATTTTCAATCTTAGTTGCACATTAAAGTGCAAGTGCAAATTGAGGGTTTGATGCCTAGTTGGGGGAAATTGTTGGGTGTTAAAATTCACAAATTGAGTCTTTCTGTAATTCTAATACCATGCTGGTGTTGTCTTCATGAGGTCAGAATTAGTATGTACCAGTTGGTATTTTGGAACCAGACTAATTAATTACTTATTTATTTACAGTGACTTATTTGGAGAATAACAGAGCAGGAATTACGGTATTTGGATTCATGCTTGAAAGATCTTATCTCCATACTGTCTTCATGCTTGAATGGACCTTGTTCCTTTGGCTACTTGGCAAAACCATTGGTTTTTAAATCCCAATGAATCCAATTTTTAACGGATTTAGTTGATGTACTATAGTTTTTCTCTTCTTTCTTTTCCCTTTTTAGTTGATAAGGGGCTTTCATTTTTTTTTTTTTTTTTTGCTTCCGGTTTGTTACAAAAGGGGCTTTCATTTTTTTATTTTTTATTTTCCTTTTTAGTTGATAAGGGGCTTTCATATTATACAAACAGTTTGTATAATATGAGGGAAATGATGCGGTAATCTTTTGTCATCTTTCCCTTTTTCTTTCTGTGTGGCTGTCCGAGTTCTTGCAAAAATTACCTCAATTTTTGCCGCTGCAATTTGAGTGCATGATGCATACTTTTTGCAATAACTCTTTATGTAGGTGAGAATTGTTTGTTAGATCTGGATTTTCTGAAAAAGGAAATATATTGATTTTATTCTTTATCGCTGGTATCTAGGGGTGTTCAACCGGTCGGTTCGGGTCAAACCGAACTTTTTTTGCCGAACTGCAGTTTGAACCGAATTTTGAAAACCCAACCGAACCGACCGAATTAAAATTCCAAACTGATTTAAAACCGAACCGATTAAACCGATTTAAACTTCGGTTTGTTCGGTTGAACCGAATACAATCAAGTTACAAATAAACATTTCAAAACCGGTTGGTTTGGTTCAAATCGATTTAGATAACATTTTTGATAACCACACAAGTCGGTTTTTGATAAACCGATCCATTATAAATCACACAAAATAAACCAATCCATTTTTTATTAAATAGCTTGATTCGGTTCAAACCGATTTGAAGATTCCAAAACCGAACCGAATCATTTAAACCGAACTTCTTCAAAAACTAAACCGAACAACCGATCCAATTAAACCGAAATTTGCCGGTTTGATTTAAAACCAAATAAACCAATCCATTTGAACACCCCTAGTGGTATCTCATTTAAACAGGACAGAAGCTATTTTTCCTTGGATTTAATTAGATAGCTACTGCATTTTACAAAAACAAGCTTCAATCTTATAGGTACTCCATTATAATATACCTCTCGTGACAGTCCCGACACGCTGCAGTAGCGCAGTGGTAATGGCATAGCCAAAACCTTGCTAAACCCTGATGACCGGAGAGAGCGTCAATCGCTCAGAGAAGAAGAGTTGGAAGGCGAAAAAATTATTAGCCACGGTTTATTGACCACTCTTTCTTTTTCATAATATTTTTCGGAAAAAAAATTCAGTGTTTAAAGAAGTTTTAGCCACAGTTTTAGAAAAAAAAATCAGGAATCTTTTTGTTTCAAAAAAAATCCAGCCACTCTTTCAGAAAAAAATAAAACTTTGGATTCGAAAAAAAATCGGATTTTTTTTTTTCAAATCATCTATACCATGGAAAAATTCCAACACTCATGTTGTTTTTCTTTATTATTTAATAATAATTTCTATAAATAATTTTTTTTTTCAGTTATTAACTAGCTTATTGTAAAATCATTTTTATAAAAAAAAAGTTAACAAAATTTCCTAAGAGTGTGTTTCATAAGAAGGGAGAGGGGGATGATGAGGGATGATCGGACCTAATCAGATTATGTTTACTTGTTCCAAAATATTAAATTTCGAAAAAGAGTGAACTTTATAAACAAAGTATTGAAATTATGTATTCAAATAAGAACGCATAGAAAGTAAGATATTTGTCTCTCTCTCTTCCCATCTCTTTCCCTCTTCTTTTGTGAAAGCACAACCTAAAGAAACCATCACCTCATTTGCCTTTTGTCCCCCCCCCCCCCCCCCCCCCCCCCCCCCACGACATTTAATTTCATACGATTCGGAATTTCGAATCCGTATCCTCTGCATTAACTCAAAGGAAATCTTTTGAAATCTTTTGAGTTAATGAATTTTAACCGTCTGATTTTAAACGGAGCTAATCTGACTTGTGTCTATAACATATGGATCCTTTAATATTAGTGCAAATTTAGTTTGCACGAATTTTAAAACAGATCGGACAAGGATATGAATTCCGTAACGATGGGTGAGGTTTACTTTGAAAGTTGCCGTTACCCTTGTCTCAAGTGCACAAGGACATCATGAAGTCAAATTTATTGGTTTTATACTAATGGTAGGTACTCTTAATTGCTATTTTACGCAATTAAGTGCGGAATGGCGAGATTCATGACCGAACACGTAAGGCTAATTAACCTGTATTATAGTTTTGCAATTGCACAAGTCACAAGTGGATGATTTACAAGCACGGATAGCTGGAAAGAAAAAGAAATGTGTGTGCATGTCGACAAATTTGCGAGATCGTAATCCAACATCTCGACACAACTTATGACTTATCTCATTGCACTACGTAAAATTTCATACAATTATTCGTGTTTGATAACGTACTTCAATTTATACAATTTTCATCATTAAATTTTTATTTTTATTCTTATCATATCAAAGCTATTTTCATTTACATTCAAAATATATATAAATACTAAATCTTTTTAACTATAGTATATCAATTTGGTTGTCCTTAATATTAAGAAGAGGGATCGGATTACACTCTCTTTTTTTTACACACTTTGACTCCTACTATTTTCAAAGTCCAAATAGTCGATCCAAACCGTTCAACATGATGGATATATTAAAATGTGCTTGGAGATCAAATTTTACATTTTTTTTGAATTTTTTTTACTATTTATTAAGATGGTTACAAAATCGTTGTTTTCAGACCATTGAAAAACAACGATTTTGTAACCATCTTAATAAATAGTAAAAAAATTCAAAAAAATGTAAAATTTGATCTCCAAGCACATTTTAATATGGTGATCATGTTGAACGGTTCGGATCGACTGTTTGGATTTTGAAATCGCAAAATTGGCCTATAAAAAAAACAATGTCAAGATGTGTCAAAAAAAGAGTGTAATTGGATCCCTCCTCTAATATTATATTTAGAAAATATTAGAATTATATTTAGTATAATTATTTGGGTGCTGAAAATCATAAAACCTCTTACAAATCAATCGCAAATAATTTAAAAAACATATCAGCATCACATGTGAAGTTTTTGACTAAATTAACACTAGTCCGTAAGTTGATTTTTTCCTAAAAGATTTTGTTTTTAATTTATGTGTAATTTGAATTCAAAAACAAAATGTTGATCCAAATTGTATATAATACAAAGTTTAATGATTAAAACCTCTGACAATTATTTCAAGAATACCAACTCCAAACAATTTCCACATATTTTTTCACCCACCATGAATTGCATACTATTTTAAGTCAGAATGAACAATCATTTAGTTAAAAAATCAAATTTCTTAAGAAAAATAATATAAACTTATCTAATTTAATTCGAAATAATTATTGGTGCCTATCATAAATTTAACAAAATATATTTTTATAGCTTTTAACAACTATCATAATCTCCGAAACTCATTGTTCAAATTCCCAAGGATGTACATTTTTTCAACATTACTGAAGTGATTTCATGTAAAGTGCACCCTTATTGGAATTGGAATGCACACAAAATATTTTTTAAAAGACGGCTAATTATTTCAAATATTTAGAAAGATTTATATTTATTTCAACTATAATATATAATTTTCTGTTTTAAAAATGTGCAGTTTTATAGACATTTTGTTTTATTTTTCTTGACAAGTTGGATCAAAACATATGAATGTATCCGAAGCACAAGAAGGTCAAATGTAACTATAATAGTTTATGAATTTATGATTCAACATCTCACTAAGAGCATCTACATCACTGTAACTTAAATGAATTTCTAAATAACTGTTAATTACTTTTTAGAAATTAAGATTTAAAGTTTATCTCACATTTATGAAATTAATTTTAGAGTTTCTATTAAGCCACATCAGCAATAAATTAAAAAATGAGAAATAATTTGAGCCAATCATTTGGCTAGCGTGGAGTTTATAAACAATTTTTTAATAAAAAAAACTTTTCTGCATAGTTTTAAATAAGAAACTCTTCCACAACTCTAATACTGGATTAAAAATCGTCACCTCAAATTAGAAACTCTAATAATACCAGGACATGTAGATGCTCTAATAATTATGTCTATAGTTTTCTAGTAAAAGTTCAAAGAAGTTTACAACGAAGTTATTCAGAAAAAAACAACAAAGTTATCCGATAGCATTGATAAATGAGGAAGGTTTAAATACCTTCCTTAAACTTAAATATCAAAATAAAATAACTAGATATGATATATATCAATCTTTCTATGTACATATAAGAAATCATGATATTTTGATTTTGTTTTAATTAGCATAAATAGTTTGCAAAATTTCACCGTCGTAGATAAATTATGGACGTAAAATTTCCAGTTTATTGATTCATATAAAACTAAAATAAAAAATGATAATTTTATGTGCACATATAGAAAAAATATAAACAATTAACGATTTTATTTAAAATTATAAATATTAAAAAATAAAAACATGATTAAGACAATGAGTAGGGTTAAAATGCCCCATTGGTTTTTTGTCCCATCGTGCTCTAACATTATTATCTCTATTTTCAAAGTCTAAATAATCGATCCGAACCGTTCAACATGATCTTCGTACTAAAATGTGCTTGGATAACAAATTTTAGAATTTTTAGAATTTTTTTTACTAATTGTTTAGAGAGGTACAAAATCACTATTTTTGAATGGTCCATAATTTTTTAAAAACAGTGATTTTGTACCTATCTTAATAAATAGCAAAAAATTTCAAAAAATCTAAATTTTTTTATCCAAGCACATTTTAATATGAACATCATATTGAGCAGTTTGAATCAACTGCTTAAACTTTAAAAATAGAAATAACGATGTTAGAACATAATGGACACAAATCAATAAAGCATTTTAATCCTACTCTAAGAAAAAAAAACACGGAGACATTTGAATCCTCCCTTCATCAATAAACCAATATGAATTGTAAGTTATAAAATTTACCCAAATAACAGAGCAACATCGACTAAGATACCTTTTCAAATTTCCCGATTTTTCCCGAGTTTTGTCTAAATTAAGATTCCAGCCAAAGCATACTTGGCCAATTTACACAGTAGATATTTTACAGTTCCGACAACTGAGAATTGAGAACGAGTTCTGAGGAAGCAACAAATTACCAACGAAGGGAATTGAGAACGAGCTAATAAACTCACGAAGCTATAGAACATGGGGCGAGTCGGGAGAAAGCAAGAGCCCCTGTTGCCTGACAAGGCGGGTCCCATTCCGGCGGTTGAGCAGTGTCTTCCTGGGCCAGACGACGAACTACAGTGGTTCAGGTCGTGCCTCCAGTGGATGTTCATGGACCAATCAGACCGTAGCCACGCTATTATCTCGTGGGTCCTCTTCTTTCTGTTAGGGATCGTCGTGCCAGCTCTGTCCCACTTCGTGCTTTCATTCCGGCCTGAGCGCCGGCCCTATGGTGCTGTTGTTCAGGTCTCTCTTTCGGCTGCCTCCGGTTGCTCGTTTCTTTGCTTCTCTACTGTTCTTCGCCGGTATGCTACAATTTTTTTTTTTAGAAGTCATATATCGGCGCTTTAACGGTCTAGTGAGGAATCAAATAGTAAACTTCCACTTTTGCATTGCATTATTTTTTTTTTCTTTTTTTAATCTGTTATATAATCTGGATAACAAGTCGTGAAATTATAACGATATATATAGTAAATCAGAATCTTATTTTGGATCAGGCAAGGAAATTTATTAACGTGACATGTGATTATCAAGATAACTCCAGGGTAAGTATAGTAGTTTTCAGCTTTAAGGGCCAAAACTTTCTCTCCAGCCTGTTCCTTAATTTTGGAGTCTCCGACTCTGGTGCTTTTCTCAGAGAAAAGCACCTTCGTGCTTTTCCGATCCGAACCATTCAAATTTGTTGAGATTTGTGTTTGAAAAAGTTACTTTATCGAGATGCGCAAATGGAAAATTTTGAATGGTACGGATCGGAAAAGCACCTGAGTTGGTTTCTTAATTTTGAGGGATCACATGATAAATTTTTATTATGTCAGGGTCCTAATCACATATATACCCCTCATTATCTCTCTGTGTTACCTCAGGTATGGCCTGCGTCGGTTCCTCTTCCTCGACAAGCTACAGCATGAGAGTGAGAGGGTGCGGTTGGGTTACACGCACCAGCTCACACGGTCCTTTCGCATCCTCTCATTTTTTGTCTTCCCTTGCTTCTTTGCGGAGACTGCATACAAGATCTGGTGGTATTCTGCCAGTGCTGACAAGGTGCCCTGGCTCGGCAATCCCATTGTGAGCGACATTGTTGCATGCTTTGCCGAGCTTGCATCATGGCTTTATCGAACATCCATTTTCTTATTGACCTGTGTGTTGTTTCGGCTCATCTGCTATCTCCAGAACCTGCGGCTACAGGTTGTTGGACTTTAATTTTTTTGGACTCCATCCATTATAATTCCTAAATTTTGCATATTTACTATAGGTTGTTGGTGTTTATTCTTTAACATACGTGCAATTGGATAGTATGCCGAGGAACTGATTTGTATGTAAAATTGGAAATCAACAAACAGAAGTTACCGGGATTAAACTGAATCAATTCTGATTTGAGGTACACTGGTACTGCCCTTGTTAAATCCAGGAAGTGCACTAAATAGTGTAAACTGCTATCCTGCTAGTTTCATAGCAGCATGTAATCTTGAACCTCCTTTCTATTTTGGTACTATTCAGAATTTTGCTTCAATCTTTTTTGTTTACGAGTACATAAGCTATGTACATTTGACCAAGAATACCCAAGTGATGTACATTCAATTTCAAGCATATCAGTATAGAACTGACCAAGGTTACCATGGCCAGGATTTTGTGGCAGTGTTTGATGAGCAGATTGTAGTTGAAGCAGTGTTGAAAGAGCACCTTGACATAAGGAAGCAGCTCAAAATTATTAGTCACCGGTTCAGGGGATTTATTGTGGCATGTGCCCTGATTGTCACAGCAAGTCAGTTCAGCTCTGTCCTTCTCATCTTACGGAAGGACTCAGCCGACAGTTTGTTCAACACTGGTGAACTCGCTGTAAGTCTCTCTCTCTCTGTTAAATACATGCGTCTTTGCATACAAGTGAATATTAAGCTTCCTGGTTACACTGTTGAAAGAAAAGGATGTCATGGTCCCTGACATGCAGTAGTTTGTACTGTACCCATACCTAATTTAAAAACTGGAAAACAAAAGAGTGTTGGTGCAATACTTGTTTTTTTTTATGACATACTGGAGCAGTAAAATTGGGACTATTTTGTGCCTCTTTTCGCCTCCTTTGCTGTTTAAATTAGGTGTCAGGGATCAAAGCATAATTGGCGGCATGAGTAAGTTTCAGCAAAGGTCCTGAAAGAAAGGCCAGGTATTAGCAATATATCGGATGAATGACTAAATCTGATTGTTTTTCGCTCTCAATGACAGATGTGCTCAATTATGCTGGTGTTTGGGCTTTTAATGATCTTCCGTGGTGCTGTGAAGATTACACACCAGGCTCAGGCACTAACCAGCCATGCTGCCAAGTGGCATGCTTGTGCCACGATGGAAGAAACTGACACGACTGACTCATCTAAAGTTGCCCCCACAACAAACCCCAATTCTGTTTACCGGGTGAGTTTCAGCGATGAGTCAAGTGAGGCAGATTCAACTGGAGATTCTGATGATGAAGTACTGGAGGACACCAAGTTTATCAGCATCCACGCAAATAACATTTCATTTCAGAAAAGACAAGCTCTAGGTAAGTATTTCCTACACCAAGAGATAGATTATGCCTGTTTTCTTTTCTTTTCTTTTTAATTTTCAATATTAATTGCACATTAAAGTGTAAAGTTCACATCAACTGGGTAAATTAAGGGTTTGATGCCTAGTTGGGGGAAATTGTTGGGTGTTGAAATTCACAAATTGAGTCTTTCTGTAATTCTAATACCATGCTGGTGCTGTCTTCTTGAGGTCATTACCAGTATGTACCAGTTGATATTTTACAACGTGACTAAATAATTACTTGTGTTGTTGACCTTTTTGTATATTTATTTACAGTGACTTATTTGGAGAATAATAGAGCAGGAATTACGGTATTTGGATTCGTGCTTGATCGATCTTATCTTCATACTGTCTTCATGCTTGAATGGACCTTGTTCCTTTGGTTACTTGGCAAAACCATTGGTTTTTAAATCCCAATGAATCCAATTTTAAATGGATTTATTTGATGTATTATAGCTTTTCTCTTCTTTATTTTTCCTTTTTAGTTGGTAAGGGGCTTCATTTTTTTTTTTTTGCCTCCGGTTTGTATAATACGAGGGAAGTGATGCGGTGATTTTTTGTCCACTTTCCCTTTTTTCTTTCTGTGTGGCGAATTCAGAGTAGGTCCGATGGGTGTGGACGTGTGGTGGCCATTCGATCTGCATCAAGATTCGTGTGTGCATCAAAATTCGTGCATGTCTGTATCAATTTCTGTGCGCATAGATCTTGATGCTAATCGTACAGTGCTAGAGCTAATTGAACTTAAATGTAGATCCGATGCCCATCGGACCTACTCCTATCTCCTGTGTGGCTGTCCTAGTTGCTGCAAAAATTACCTCAATTTTTGCCGCTGCAATTTGAGTGCAAGATGCATTATTTTTGCAATAACTCTCTATTTTTCACATAGCATCTTTAAGTGAGAATGGTTTGTTAGATTTGGTTTATTCTTTAAACATGCCAAAAGCTACTTTTCCTTGGATTTAATTAGATAGCTACTGCATTGTACAGAAACTAGCTTCAAGTTCAATGAGTGGTATAAAAATAAGAAAGCTGCATTTAAAAGCATAGCTTTCTTTTGGTCAAATAAATTTATTTATTCTAAAGCACCAATTATTTGCCAATGAGCATGTCAAAGTGATTTTTAAAATCATGGATACGACTGGAAATGGAATTTTATATTATCAAACCTCGCATTGTCGCATGGGCTTAATTAAGAGTTTAAGACTGTCCCACGTCAGCAGCCACAACAAGCATGAATAGTCTACCCTTATCCGATTGTTGTCGACTTGATTTATTGAAACTGGCAATTACTTTATAGTTGATATGACAGCGCTATTCAATTATTTTGTCACAGGGGAAGGGCTGCGAACGAACCGAACTCTTTCAATTTGAGTTTGGTTTGAATTAATTTCGAACTAAGTTTGATTTGAATTAATTTCAAACAAACTCAATTTAAAATCGAATTTTTTACGAACTCAATTTCGAACTTTTACGAACTTTGTTACAACTTACGAGTTATAACTTTTGGCTGAGCCATAGTTCGAAATTACAGCACTTCAATAAAAACTCAGGCATTCTGAATTCTAATTACACAGTACACCAAATTTTATATCAAAGTTCATTACAAATACCAAAATTTATATCAAAATCCAAAGTTTAGTACAATCAATCAAAATTCAGTACAATCACGGTATCCAAAGTTTTCCAAATAGTCAACAGGAGCAACATCACCAAAGTTTTCAAATATCCAAAGTATTCAAAGTACAATTCAAGTTAGAACTGAGAGCAATTATGGACTGGACGGCCTTATATTTTCATTAGCGAACATAAGTTATCAGCGGAAATCAACGGTTCACGTTTGAGTTAATTTCAAACTAAGTTTGGTTTGCGAACCTATTTCGAACGAACTAGATCCAGTTTGAGTTTGAATTAATTTCGAACGAACTCAATTTCAAATTGATTTTTTTACGAACTTTTTCGAATCAAACTCGAATCGAATACAAACTACGAATTTTTTGTGCAGCCCTAGAGGAGATGTTATGTCCCCTAAAGCTTTCTTTATTTTCCAGCAAAGAAATATACTGGTGATATTATACCAGCAGGTGTCAATTTTAAAATTTTCAAAGTATTTGGTCGGCATCAGGGGACATGAATGCATGCCATCTATGAACAAGTGGTATGGTGCCAGACCATTTTACAATATCTCGTTTCTTTTTCTTCTTATTTTTCTGTCACACCGACAACAAACTTTCCTTTCATCATCCTTCCAAGTTCCAAGTCATCTTTGAAAGGATATTGAATGTAGAGATGAGTTTTAATTAATATTCCGCCTAACTTGTAAATCCTAAATCTGAAAAATTAAACAAGTAGGGGCATGTAAATTATCCAGACCCAAATAAACCCCAATTTTATACATTATTGGCCTACGATGGGACCGAAAAGGAGAAGAGATTGATCTAAAGCCCAATGACGGGCCGGTAATAATTTTTCTGATCACAATAGAGCATGGCTCAGAGCATTATAATGGTAATTTCTTTTAAATTGCTAATATAATTGCTGGGTTGTAGGCCGATTTAAAAAAAAAACAAATTTACTTATAAAGCAAACGATTCTTTTGGACATACTGGTACTCTCTCTCTTTCCTTTTGGCTCTGACCCATTCATTTTCTTTCCTATTAGCTTTAACCCAATTTCTGAGATGGAGGAGTTAAGAAATTAAAATAAACTTAATTTTTAAACAGTGTTTTACAGCTGTTTTTTATTTTTTACAGATTGCTGGGTTGGAGATGCTCTCACATCTTATATGTCAGGAATCACTCTATGAATTTAAATTTTTTATCGGAATAAATAGTTGTTACCGGAAGGGGCAGATATATCAAAGATGGTAAATCACTCTATGATTTTAAATTTTTTAATTATATATATTAAAGTTTAATTAAAATTTTGTTTTTTTTTTAAAGTTTTTATATAAGATAGCCTCTCTCATAATATATTGAATATGTACCTGTAGTCTAGTGGTTAGAGCTTCATTTGGTGTTTGTGTGGGCATGGGTTCAATTTAGGAGTGTCAACAGGTACGATACGGGTCGGGTGGAGGCATTTTCATACTCGTACCTGTTATGATAACGAAAAAAATTATTTAACCTTATCCGTTTTTTCGAATATGGTACGAGTTGGGTAAACGGATAAAAAAGTGTCATTGACATCTTAATTTGTGCTTTCGATAAAATATTTTTTGAAACAAGAAAAAAAAACTAATAACGAATACAACTAAGTTGTATTATGGAAGTTTAGTAAAATACAAAACCTTATTGTATCATGTATTATCTTCATACAAATATATATATATATAGTGCTGGGCTTAGCTACTTCATGGAGTAAAACGACTTGGTGCTCCACGCCTCATTATTTCTATTTTGAAAATCCAAATGACCGATCCGAACCGCTCAAGTTGTTCTCCATATTGATATGTGCTTGGAGACCAAATTTTACATTTTTTGGAATTTTTTTACTATTTATTAAGCCACTTTGAAAATCACTGATCCGGCGGTCCAGAAATTTTTACTGTTTTTTACTATTCATAAGGATTTTCAGATTTTCAAAGTGGCTTAATAAATAGTAAAAAAATTCCAAAAAATGTAAAATTTGGTCTCCAAGTACATTTCAATATGAAGAACATGTTGGAAGGTTCGAATCGACTATTTGAACTTTGAAAATGAAGATATGGCGTGAAGTACAAAGTCGTTTTACTTCATGAAGTAGCTAAGTCCATCTCTATATATATATATATATAAATTTATTTTGAAATTTATTTTATAGAATAACGGGTAAGATAACGAAAAAAATCATTACTCTTACCCGTACCTGATAAGCTAACGAAAAAAGAACCTTATCTTTACCCATCCTTTCAGACACAATACAGGTTGGGTAAACGGATAAAAGGGTGTCATTGACATCCTTCAATTCATAGTAAATATAATATTTTTGTTTTTTCACATATTATATATCTTATAGTTTAGTTCCTATTCAAATTTTTAGTTCCACCCTTGCTTACTGGTATTATTATCTTATAAGTTATTAATTTTTTTTGTTATTATTCATGTCCTGATTCGTTATGATAGGAAAAAAAATTCTTACTCAACTATGATAAATAGTACAGAGTCAAGTGGTCAAAAGCGTCCAAAAAATAAATGCATTAAAATTAATTTATAAACCTTCTAATTTTGACCACTTGACCTTATACTAAATTAATTCAAAACTTTAAAATTTTCACATGTAGACACATCACTCATAAGATAGAAGGATTTCAATGGTTTCGATTCGTCGTTTTAAGCCAATTCAATAGATTTTAGAGTTGAGTTCACAAAAAAGCTTGGTGAACTTAGGAACAACCTAGTTCTACTCTTGAGAACCCGAATTATTTTTAAGCTATCATTTTATCAAAATAAAAAATAATTTAAACGAAGTTGCCACAACTTCTAGAATTTTTTCGGTTTTATGAAGAACACAGCTAATAGTTGTGCCTCCAATTTAGTATTTGTTTTCCAATTTCTTTAGTTTAATTGTAGAGCGCAGCTAATAGCAACGTCTCCTGTAAAAATTAATTTTTTTAAAAATTCATGTTAATTCTTTTTATTATTTTTTAAATGAACAAGTTCGGTCCGAGAATCCATGAGTCCTGTTATTGGGATGCAGCGAACTAAGATCTACTCTAACCGTTCAAAATAAATCAAACGGTAGGAAAGACTGTATATGGGGAATTTTATTTTCAGCGCTAGACCGTTCAATCAAAGTTTATTGGATCCGTATCCTCTGCATTAACTCAAAAGGGAATCTTTTGAATTAATGAATTTCAACCGTCTGATTTTAAACGGAACCAATCCGGCTCGTATCTATAACATAGGGGCCCTTTAATATTAGTGCAGATCTAGTTCGCACGAACTTTGAAACAGATTGGACAATCGAGATTCATTAACTCAAAAGATTCTCTTTTGAGTTAATGCAGAGGATATGAATTCACTTACCTCCGGGTTTTTCCTCAAAAAAAATAAAATTACTGGACCGTACTTCGCGGAGAATGCGGTACCGGACCATGTAAAATGAGACCTGAGCCGTCTGTTTTATTCTGGCACGAAATCAATGCGGTCCGGTACTGCAGAGTATATGCTACTGCTCAGTCTGCTCCACTCTTTCTTTTTCGCTTTCTAAACCCTCCACCTCTCTGCTGACTGCCGCCTTAAAACCCTAGTCCCTTTTACCGCCAAACGGGCCGCTCAATTTCTCTACTCGTCTTTCTTCTCCGACGTCGTTCTACGGTATCTTTTCTTCTTCCGCCTCTCTCCGCCGCCTCTTCACCCGCTGCCCCGCACCTCACCCATAACACTATTTCTTCTTCATCCAATTTTTTATTTTATTTTTAAGAAAGCCCTTTACGCGGTGTACTTTTCACGCTAAAACTTTCTTCTCTTCTCCTCTTGGTGTCGCTTAAAGATGGCTGGCGCACGAGCCGAAGAGGTTCTTCCTCTACTCCATTAAATTAATTTCAATATTATTGTTACTACTTTAATTTTTGGGCACTGCGGATGTTCGCACACTATAGGCGTTCCATTTTCTGCCTTCTCTTGTTCTCCTATTAAAATTGCCTATTTGATATCTCCTGAAGGGGTTCATTTAGCTTGCCAGGGGTGTTCTTTGTTGCGCTCATTTTTATGTCAAATTGCTCCATCTTTATCGTCCCCTCCCCTTTTAAGTTCATAAAGTTCTCTATTTGCCTTTGAAACCAGTATGTAGTTAGTGTATCTGACTTAATTGTTGTTTGATTTTTAGGATAAGGCAGCATCAGATACTGTGGATTCAGTACACTTCACATTTTATCGGGCTGAGGAGGTGCGAAAGATTAGTGTAAAAAAGATTACAAAACCAGATATTTTTGACGTAAAGTATAATCCTGTACCAGATGGATTGTATGACCCGGCAATGGGCCCCATCAATGACACTGACTCGTGAGTTCACTAAACCCATTCGCCTGACAAACATATCAACTATCACTGCAGTAACTACACTATGTGTATGGGGTCACTGTATACCGGTGCATAGTTAAGCCTCTGCAGACTAGATTGTGGGTTTATGGCCAGTTGCCTCTAACTTTTCCTATGAAGTCTAAAATTGCTGTATAATCAGCTCAAGTTAAATTTGGTTCTGATTTAATATGAGCGTAGACATTATATGTAAGTATTAGATGGAGTGTCGCCTTTTCCTTTGCCCTAATCTAGCTGTTTTATCATGAAAATGATCGTTACCATTTTTATGTAAATTATCAGCTGTAATTTAGCTGAAATCGAGCGCATTTTGTTTATTGTTTGTTATTAAATCAAATGCAGATGCAGAACTTGTGGGCAGCTGTCGGCAAGGTGCCCAGGGCATTTTGGGCACATAGAGTTAGCACGAGCACTTTACAACCCATTGCTCTTTAGCAGTTTGCGAGCACTACTTCAAATCATCTGTTTACAATGCCATAAATTTCAAACTGGCTCTGAGTTGGTGAGTGTTCTCTCAACTTTCTATCATTTGTTAGTCTGTTTATATTGTTTCGAAAGAATGAGCAAAGCATGCGAGATACATTTAATACCTATATGAATGTATGAAATGTTTCGACAAAAGCACTTTTTTTTGCACATATATTTCCCATCTGTTATTCTTTTAGAGGATTTTTCTTAGAGTGAGGCTATGGTGCTATGCATAGCACGGATGGCTAGTGTACTACGGCTCAATATGGTACTTTTTAAAATCCTAACGGTCGATCCGACCGTTCAATGTGATAACCATATGAATATGTACTTGCAAACTAAATTTTATATTTTTTCAAATTTTTTTACTATTTTTTCAGATAGGTAGAATTTTGATGGTCCAGAATTTTCAAAAAACACTGATTTTTCTACCTATCTGAAAAAATAGTAAAAAAATTCGAAAAAATATAAAATTTAGTTTGCAAGTACATATTCATATGGATATCACATTGAACGGTCGGATCGACCGTTAGGATTTTAAAAAGTACCATATTGAGCCGTAGTACACTAGCCATTGGTGCTATGCATAGCACCATAGCCTCACTCTTTTTCTTATGCCTTTCTGTAAAGGTGCAGTTAAAACTCCCTTCTCGCTTCTATTGACCAAACGCCTCCATGTCCTCTCTTTCTCTCTCCTCTCTCTCTCTTTCAAAGGATGAGGGAAGGAGGGACATTTTGGATAATTTTTTAAATCAAAACAGTGAAGTAGGAATATTTACCATGCTTTGTAGGTCCTCCAGAAAGGTTTCAATTTTGGCAGCACATCTAAATGAAATAACATTATGTAGGTAGGAAGGTATACATCTCAGTTGGAGCTTACAACTAAAGGTGACATAGTAGGAGCAAGGGATTTAGAAGCAGCGGCATCACAAAAGTCCTTCTTGCCAGAGGGTGAAGATGAAAGCACTTGTGATTTTTCTGACGAGTCTTCTCCGAATTTTGAAATCGCAAAAAGGAGCACCTGGACCTCCATCCAATACTCAGAGGCTCTCTCTATCATCTCCCGACTTTTTAAAAAGAGAGAAAAGAGTTGCAGTCATTGTGGCTACCGAAACCCAAGAATTACTTCCCCCATCTTTGGTTGGCTAAACAAGGTATCTGTCTAGTTCTGGTACTGGTGTAGTACTGTTGTGAATTGGAAACTGGTTTAGTATAATTGATGTTAATATATCATTTTGTTCTGTACATCTATGCTGGTTTGATTTTTTTTTTTCTACCTGCATAGCAGCCTGACACAATAATTACCGAAAGTTAAAATTTCCTGACTTCAGTTTTACTTTTCTTTTTCTACGCTAGCACTTACTTGTTGGTATTAAATATGTTCAGGCTATGAAAAGTAGGGATGCAAGGGCAAATATCATTGGTAGTATTGATATTAGTGAAAAATCTGCACATAGTGAGGTTGATAATGAAGGTGATGGCAAGAAGAAAATTGCTGGTGTACCAGAGGAAACGATAAAAGAAGAGCTAAGAGGTGGTCAACAACACTTGCTGCCTGCAGAGGTTTGAGCTGTGCATCTGTAAACTTTTTTTATAATACAACAACAACAACCGAGCTTTTAGTCCCAAACAAGTTGGGGTAGGCTATAAATGAAACCCAACTGGAGTCACAAAACCAAGGTAGATAATAATGAATTTTTTTTTATAATGCACAAATTAATTAGTTTCTTATATATAATCATATCGAATTAGCCTTGATTCCCCATTTGAATAAGTCTGATGGCCATCTTTGGAAAATGAACTCATCAGTCAGCGTGCTTCTTAAGTGGGTGGTGGGGGTATGCAATTAGGTATATATTGTTTAAATCTTTAGTAAGTTTTGAGGGGGTTTTATAAGAAACTATCTTTTTCTCAATTTTGAGGTATGTTCTGTGATATTTGAACAGGTGGAGGCGATTTTAAAAGACTTGTGGGATAGTGAGCCCAGATTTTGCCATCTAATCTGTGACCTTCAACAGAGCACTCTTAGCATGGCCGAGAGGGAAACAGGCTACGAAATGTTTTTCTTAAAGGTTGTTCCTGTTCCCCCAAATCGATTCCGTCCCTCTGCTGGAAGCCCAGATTCTGACCGTGGGGTGAGCTATTTTCTCTTTTGTCAATTCTATAATCTTTATATCTGTTTGTGTGGGGGCAACAGCCAGACATACAATTTTGACTCTGGAAGTTTGTGTAGAGGATTAGTTTCTCACGTTGACACACACACATGCTGACTGAGTAGTCACTTCAATGTATCTCCGGTGTATCATTTGTTTTGTATCACAAATTTATTTGTTGAAATTGGTGTTGGACACCTACTTAAAGCATCAATTAACTAGAACCAAACAAGTCCAGAAAGTGCCAGTTTGGAAGGAAAATACTTGAGCTCAATAGTACCATAGCAATGATGCCCTTTAATAATGGCTAGATATTGGAGCATCCACATAATGAATTGCTGGGCCGGGTGGTGGAGGCAAACAACCTGTTCAGGAGCCAGCTGGCAGCCAATGCCAATTATTCTGAAATTGTGAAGAGCTGGATGAACCTTCAAAGACGCGTTACGCTCTTATTTGATTCCAGCAAAGCTATCGGTATCCATATGGCTTTTCAACTTTAATTCATAAAAACTGAGGGTTGTCTTTTAGTCATCTTAATTTTTGTATGGCATTTTTGACATTTTCAGGGAGAGCTGATAAGGGTTTAAATGGGATACGCCAGCTCTTGGAGAAGAAATCTGGTATTGTTCGCCAAAAGATGATGGGCAAGAGGGTCAATTTTGCATGCCGATCAGTTATATCCCCTGATCCGTACTTGGCCGTCAATGAGATTGGCATCCCTCCTTATTTTGCAATGAAGCTTACTTACCCTGAGGTAGTCCTTTCCTATTTGTTTTCAGCAGCAGTCTTGCTTTTGATAAAGAAGATAATTATCTTAAGCTTTAAGCCAACTACCCTGCTTATTAGTACATAACAAAGGCCATGCAATTATTAGTATGAAAGCAGGTTGGTAATGATGCCGACCAAGAATAGTGTTTTGAGCACCAATTAGGCCTTGGTTCATAACTGAAACAATTCCTTACTAGTGAAAGGTTCATTTCCCTTTCATCATCTGTGTATGACCAGAGAGTGACAGCATGGAATATTAAGGAGCTGCAGCTGGCAGTATTGAATGGTGCAGACATTCACGCAGGGGCAACTCACTACAGGGATAGCGATGGTATCTACAAGCTCCAAAGTGCCTTCCCTAGACGGTACTCAATTTACAAAAAGCTGCCTGCCTCTCGAGCAGATGCCAAGCTCGGGAAGGGTCCTGAGACTGATTATGAGACCAAGGTTGTCTACAGACATCTAAAGGATGGAGATATTGTGCTTGTGAATCGTCAGGTATAAGTGGGCCATAAAGTACTATCACATACTTTAATTATTATAAATAAAGCCGTGCTTCAGTGGGGAAATATAAAGAAGAGAAATATTGGGTGGGTTGGAGAATTTTTATAAGCCTTTTTTAATAAAGGGGGCATCTTTTTTGGGCAAATATTGTTGATGTTTTTCTTTCAATTTTTTTGGGCCATAATTTTGTGTTAATCATGACATGTTAAATTTGACTTGTTTTGTTACATATAGCCGACCCTCCACAAGTCAAGCATGATGGCTCATGTTGTTCGAGTTCTTAAAGGAGAGAAGACCATACGTATGCACTATGCCAACTGCAGGTTTGTTACTAGGACATTGCTTTATACCCCTGAAATAACAAGTGAAGTGGTTGGTATATGTGGTAGGTAAAAGCTGCATTCTTTTGCTTTTGTAGTACTTACAATGCTGATTTTGATGGGGATGAAATGAATGTACATGTGCCACAAGATGAGATATCTCGTGCTGAGGCCATGAACATTGTCAATGCAAACAAGCAATACACCGTCTCCACCAGTGGCGACCCTATCAGAGGCTTAATCCAGGCAAGATATACAGTTTGAAGGGCTTTCAACTTGAACCACTCATAATACTAGCATCAAAATACTGCAATAATAAAGATAATAATAGCAACTTAACTTGTTTTGGCCTTTAGGACCACATTGTGAGTGCTGTGCTTCTGACAAAACTGGACACATTTTTTACCCATCAAGAGTACACCCAGCTCCTCTTCGGATGCATTTTACCAAGTTACACACGAAATACTCTGTTAGGTAAGCCGAGGCGCCGTAAGATTGTGATTGATTCTTCTGACAAGATTCAACCGCTTCCTCCTGCAATATATAAGCCCAAACCACTTTGGACAGGCAAGCAGGTGAATAAATTTCTGTTTCCCATGTTATGTTAATTTTAGGTTATAAGATTGAATCTTTCTTTTTCAGTACCAGATGTTTCTGACTTGTTGAATGGTGTACTGGGGTAGTATTAGATCCTGTTCGTACTATCATCGGAGAGAAAAAGTATGTGACTGACTGGGCTACTTCTGTATGTTAAGTTTTGGGTGGTTTTTTTGTTCATATGATTTTCTAGTCATAAGGATTCATCCATGGGCCGGGTTGTGCAAGCTCTTTGCCAATTATGGTGGTATTGTAATCATTGTATGGTGCATTTGCACCTTTTGGACCGGGGCAAGTTGCTATTGAGCGGTATCTTGGTGTGAACTGATTTCAGAAAAGCTATTGAACCTCTCTTTCATATAGGTTATCACGACAATTTTAAATTACATCACTAGGGGTCGGCCCCCATTCACTATCGAGCGAAAGGGGAGAATCCCAAAGGAATATATTCAGGATAACAAGGGAAAAAAAGTCATCGAAAAAGAATACTTCCCGAGAAGAGCCTCCTGAGATGACAATGTATATCCATGACAATGAGCTTGTGAAGGGAATGATAGACAAGGCACAATTTGGCAAGTTTGGTATTGTTCACACAGTGCATGAACTCTATGGTGCTGATGTGGCAGGTGATCTTCTCTCTGTGTTCAGTCGGCTGTTTACAATGTTTCTTCAGGTGATTCTTTTTGTTCTAAGGTTTCATTTGCTTATTTGTTGCACTTCGGAAATATTCTTAATATATATCCAAGTGATAAACTTTCTGCTCATCATGAAATACTTGCGAAATCTCAAGGGCCGCATCCACAGAAAATGTGTATGTACCTTGTATTTTAAGAACCCCTCCAAAAGCTGTTAGTATTTTGTTTTCAATGGTGATTGAACTTCCCTCTTTCTCTGGTCTCTGGATGAATGTGGGTGCAAGCAGGGTTGGTGTGTAATTTTTGATTGAATTTGAGGTTACAGGTTTATTTGACATTTCTTTGTTAGAAATTGGCAAGCATGGTACTTTTCAATGTTGTTTGTCACGAGCATGTGTTAAACTTTTTTTGTTTTTTATGGGCAAGTGAGGAAAATAAGGGCTTTCTCGGCTTCATTTTGATTACTTGACGCGTTTTTAGCTTATAGCTCAAATATCAAGATACGGTCAATGATATATATTTCCTTTTGGTTTTGTTTTTATCTTTTTCCATCAGCTGCATGGGTTTACTTGTGGAGTAGATGATCTTCTAATTGATCAACACTCTGATGGCAAGAGGAAGAAAATTTTAAAGAAATGTGAAGAGCGTAGTGAGGATGTGCATGCTCGCTTTACTGGAATCAAGGAAACAAACACAGGTTTGAATATTATTGGCCCTTTATGTCTGTAATTTTTGTGGCAGATTTTCATATGTACTGAACAAGCTGGCTTAACTTAGTTTATTATTTTTTTTCTTTTGTCTTGATTGTCCTAATTATACTTGCAATGAATAAATGGTGGTTCAACCAAGCATCGACTACTAATTTCTGACTGGAAAATTGTCAAAAATAATATCTCAAAGGCACCATATTCCCTAACAAAAGGATAATAATTTTAAATATTTGTCGTCAATGTAAAATTTGTTTAATTGTTGGAATTGGTTACTGTGTAGATGCTCGAGTGTTGCAAGAAGAGATAGAGAAGGTTGTAAGAAGAAACAGGGACTCGGCAACGGTAACACTGGATAGGATGATGTGCAATGCATTAAATGGTATTACTTCTGAAGTCAACAAGATGTTATTCCCGAACGGGTTACAGAAACCCTACCCAAATAACTGCCTCTCTCTTATGACCACTACTGGTGCTAAAGGAAGTCTGGTGGGTTTTTTGTTACTTATTAGTATTATTGAGCTGATTATTTATTTTTGCAGCTTAATGGTATGCTTGAAAGTTTTTAATGGGAGAAATTAATTAGAAATCATCATTTTACATGGAAGGCTGCAAATGTATCTGTATTATTGAGTTTCTATTTGATTTATTAAACCTTTCAACAACTACTTTCTACAGGTGAACATGACTCAAATCTCATCCTTACTAGGCCAACAAGAGTTGGAAGGAAAGCGTGTGCCCCGCATGGTCTCTGGCAAAACGCTACCTTGCTTCCCTCCTTGGGACACGTCCTCTAGGTCTGGGGGCTTTATTAGTGACCGATTTTTGACTGGCCTACGCCCCCAAGAGTATTATTTTCATTGCATGGCTGGTCGCGACGGGTATAACTTTCTTTCATGCTGTATTTCGTAATAATGGGAAACTAAAAAGAGTTCTTTTATGCAGAATGTATACCCTTCAGATTCTCCAATTGCCTGTTTTTTATGAGCCAGGGGACAGTTTGGGCCTTTTTTTATAAATAAAAGTTGGAAAGGGTGACTGGTAGAGAGATAGTCGCATTCTTTGTATGGACATTTAGGATAATATATTAATATGCATATTTTTTAGAAGATACCATATTTCTCTTTAGCAAGGAGAAATTATATCTCTTTATATATGCTGAGTATTGTTATATATTTAGTCTGGTGGACACGGCAGTTAAGACATCCCGAAGCGGGTACCTACAGAGATGTCTGATAAAGAACCTAGAGAGCTTGAAGGTATCGTACGATTTTACTGTGCGAGATGTTGATGGCTCAGTCATTCAGTTCCAGTATGGTGAGGATGGAGTTGATGTTCACAAGACCAGCTTCCTTTCAGAATTCAGAGTTCTTAGTGATGTACGTGTTTTTAGCTGACTTAGAAATAACAATATAATTTAATTTCCATGTATTAGATGCAATTTGGTGTTCTACAATGTCATGACTAATTTTTGGTGTTCTATGAAGCTCTAATTGTCCTTATTTCCTTTTTTAGTCTGGTAACACTGTTCACAGAAGTATATGGCGATTCAATGCATGCATAAATACAATCTTAATAGAAAAATACAAGAGAGTCAGATATTAAAGAAAAATTGAAAACAAATATGAAATGTATAGGTGCTAACATAACTGAAACTCAACATTTCAGAACAGCAAAGCTGTACTGGACAAGTTTGGGGACCATGCTCGGAGCTTGGAGCTGTCACAATCAAACAGCTACATCAAGGACCTGCCTTGTTCTCTGTCTGACCAAGTTGACAAATTTGTCAAGCTCCCAAAGGAGCAGCAAAAGTGCCGGTTGAAGATCAAACGAAAGGAGCTGATTAATCTGATGAAAGTGAAGTACCTCACCAGCTTGGCTGACCCTGGTGAAGCTGTTGGTGTTTTAGCAGCTCAATCCATTGGTGAACCAGCTACACAGATGACGTATTCATTGTCTCCTTGCACAATTTTTATTGCATAACTTTCTTGTAGCTTCTCCAGTTTATTTTTTCTGGTCTGTTGAAAAAATGTTTTTACATTTTGGTTCCTACTGATTTCTTTAGTCAGAAGCAACCCTTTTCATGTCACTACCAACTATTTTTTTTTGATAGTCCTTTCCTGAGGATGTTGTGGACTAAAATATGGCGGAACTTTAAATGCTGGGGCCCCAAAATGTGACATGTGGAACTTCAGGGCTGTAACCTGAAATGGGTGATGCTTGTGTTACTTGATATTATCTCCTGGTTGGTTAAGGGATACCAGAAGCTCACAGGGCAATGGAAGTAAAGTGTCAATAGTCTATAATTTAAATTAAAAAGACATATAATACCATGCAGTATGATGTTTAAACTTTGAAGTGTCGTTCCTGATAGTTTCTGCATGTTTCTTTTGCATATTCATTTTTAAAAGTTAATTCAGCAATTGTGATTTTATTGGTCAATCATATTTTGTATTTAATTTTAAATAGTTTGTATTAAATGTTAATGTAATATTTCCTATGCTATTGGATTTTTCCATTTTGTTGCTAATTTTAAATACTTCATGATTTCTTCTTGCTCTTGTTTTTTAGGTTTTTTTTTTTTTTTTTTCTATGCTTTGATTATTGTGAGCCTAACAGATTACTTTGTCGTCTAATACTTGCTAGGTTGAACACATTTCATCTTGCGGGAAGAGGTGACATGAATGTGACACTTGGGATACCCCGGTTACAAGAGATCCTAATGACCGCTTCAAAGGAAATTAGAACTCCTGTAATGAAATGCCCTTTGCTTCCTGACACCTCAAGGTGAGTCCTTGTAAATTATAATTGTCTTAATCTATTTATTGTGGTATTTACCTTTGCTGATCTTTTTGTTGCAACTGTTGCAGGGAGGAGGCTGAACGAGTGGCTGGCATGCTAAGGCGAATATGTGTAGCGGATGTGGTTGAGAGAATGGAAGTATGCACAATCCCATTCTTTGTCAAGGATAAACGAGTTTTCATGATATACAAATTGAAAATGCGGCTCTTCTCGCCAGATTTGTATCCTCCTCACTGTGATCTGACTCCTGATGATTGTTTGGAAATTATATCGGATGTTTTTGTCGAGGCCATGGATGAGGCCATCCAGAAACACCTAGCCTTGCTAAACAGGATTAGAAACATCAATGTGGCTGAGGGAGGGAAGGAGATGGAGGATGGTGGTGTGGATATCGATGCTGATGAAGAAGATGGGGTCAATGGGAAGAGTGGAGAGGAGGGGGAAATGGATGGTGGGGATGTGAGTGATGGTGAGGGGGCTGATGCTCAGAGAAGAAGAAGGCAGGAAAATGATGAGATGGAATATGAGGATGATTTAGAGACAAAGGATTCTAATAAGAAAGAAAAAATTGACGAAGAAGATGAGGTTGGGACTGACGATGAGGTGGAAGAGAAGGAAGAAGATTACATGATGGAAGGGGTGGAAACCGAGGCTGAAGAGGAGGAGGTGGCTGACAACGAACAGGAGGAGACAAATAAGGTGAAAAAAAGTGATGAGAAAGATAAGAAAAAGGAGAAGGACAAAAAGGTGGTGAAGGAGAAGAAGAAATCGAAGAAAAAGAAGAGAAACGTTCATAAAGAGAGTAATGGTTTGGATTTTGAGGTACACTTTAGGTTTGAACAAGACGACCCTCATGTTTTGCTCTCTGAGGTAAATCAGTTTTCCTTTGGCTGCATTAAATTTCTATTGTGCCTTTCCCCTTGTTGCTTGAATTGTAGTAATAGCTTATAGTTCTGTGGGCAATTTCCTATGTAATCCTCGCCAAAGTTCGATATGTCTTATCCGTTCCAGACAGGAAATGTCACACACACCCAAATGTGTAATTATTACTGTTTCCATAGCAGATAGTGGTGCTATTGTGGACACTATTGTTTCATAGCACATGATTGTTTTATATATCATCTTGTATGTTGTAGAGTCGAAATATTCTACAAAAGATGACCAAATAAAATAATTGTGATTACCAATTGTTCTACATCGAAATCCTATAACTAAAGCAAACACTTCACAAACATACTTTGGATAAAGTAAGAAAATATTACTTCAACAGTCAAGAAACAGTAATGTCAATAAAACATATTTGGCAGTTTAAACAAACAAGCATCCCTGAATGCACTTCTCAGATCAAAACCATAATTTTAGATGAAAAGAATCCGTTGTTTCTCTTCAGTTAAAAAACATCTTATTTTTCCGAAATATGGGCCAGGGAAATAGTTTATTTCAATAGATAAGTCTGCTCATTTTATAAACGGTACTATGGGAGTAAAACATAATTAGTGTTAAGAATTAAAACCCATAGCACTTACAGAATTCGCTAATACCTGCTATAGACCGATGTAGCCCTATCTGCTATGGTACAAACTGCTAAACTGCTAAAGAACTGATAGCATCATACCATTTATCATCCTGAACTGCTAGAGCTGCTTCTGTTACTGTTATTTAAACTTTATGTACCCTGCTAGAAGCAGAAATGTTTTTGCTACCCCTATAAAAGCAACAAAAACATCTCCCATGTTATTGTACTCTATTTTACTGAAAGAGTGACCAAATTGGCTCCCTGTACAGCTCTTTTGTAAAGATCATTGATATTTAAGTGATGTTAGGTAGATTAGTTGTCTTTTAAAGAGAGTTGGGACAAAGTGAGTTTCTGTTAGATTGGTTATCTTTTAACAGGAGCTGGGATTAAGTGTATTGAAGTAAATTTTAGCAGGGATTTTGACCTTTTTATGTTGGGTGTATATGATGCTCAGAAGTTTGATTGGGGCTTGTACAAAATGATTGGAAATGATCAACTTTGGTTCTGAATGATAACTGTCTAAAAGCAGGTTCTAAAAGCTTTAGTTTTTCTTCTGTCAAAATAAATGACATGCAAGTGATGAAGGTATATTGAAATTTTTTGAAAGAGAGTTGACGCTAAATTATATTCAGGTAGATTGGTTAGTAAAGACAGTCAGCTTGAGTGATATTCAGCTCGATTGTAGAGGGAATTCTTGACCTTCTCTTGCAGGGTGTATATGATGCTGTGATTTTCTTGGGGCTTACACAGCATGATTACAAATGACCAACTTTGCTTTTGAATGGTAAACCAAAAAAAATGAAGCTCAGTAAAAAAAATTGTTAGGGGTTTTAAATGGAAGGATTCTTAAGAGCAGTAATCATATCATATGTCCTGGATTACATCTGACCAAAACATTCTCTTTCCCCTTTCAGATTGCCCAGAGAACGGCAAAGTCGGTCTACATAAGAAGCTGCAAAAACATAGAGCTGTGCTCGGTGGCCGAGCCTGAAAAGAAGGACGACATGCCCACTCTCCAAACTGCTGGTGTGAACTTTGATGCTTTCTGGGAACTTGAAGAGTATCTTGACATAAATAAATTAACCACCAACAACATCCACAATATGCTAAACACCTACGGTGTTGAGGCTGCTCGAGCAACCATCCTCCAGGAGGTCAGTGCAGTTTTCAATGCATACGGTATTGGGGTCAATAAACGGCATCTGAATCTGATTGCCGATTTTATGACCTTTGATGGGGGATACCGGCCGTTGAATAGGATTGGCATGGGCGAGTACAGTACGTCACCATTTGGCAAGATGACCTTTGAGACGGCAGCTAAATTTGTTGTGGGGTCTGCTTTCCATGGAGAGGTCGACAGGATTGAGTCTCCTTCAGCCAGTGTATGTCTCGGCCAGCCAATTAAGATGGGAACTGGTGTTTTTGATCTTTTTCAAAAACTTACAATTGGTGCAAATTGATTGTTGGTGGTGTTTTATTGAGTGTAATTTATTTGAGGTTGCCAAGGCGGATCCTTGCACTGGTCAGTTAAAATTTTGTTCAAGATGTCATGATGCTTGTATGCGTCATACTATCAACTTCTTTTTTGTTAGAAAGTACGTCTGGGATATATGTAACAATTTTGAAGGCGTCCTTACAATTTTGGGCCCCTCCACCCATATTTTTCTGATAAATTGGTATATTTTCAAATTTATAGAGTATTTAGCAATGCACTGTGCTTTAGGGTCATGTTTGGTTATGGAGTAACGTTAATGAGAATTAAATGACTTCATCTTATTTTATATTTTTTATCACTTGTTTGGTAGTTTAACTCATGACTTAGTTTAACTCATGACTTAAATTGATCCGGCTAGAGTAAGATGTTGGAAAATAAATTTTTGTCCATAATAGTGGGCTTTACAGGTGGAGTAAGTGTAGAGTAAGTTAATCTATCAGAAGTGGTGGAGTAAATTTATTCTTAATTAATTCACATCTTACTTCACTTTTATCTTCTTTTTTTACTCATTATTTGGCTACTCAAGTATGGAGTAATAAATTTACTTCACCTCTTACTCCACAATCAAATATGACTTAGAGCTTTAGGAAATATAAATGTGTTTACGTTTCTTTATATGAAAATTAGAGATCATTTGACAATTCTTTGTTGTGACAGTTTAAATTGTTTCAAGAGGGGAGATCTCCAAGAAAAACAAGAATGCCATTTTATTGACAGAAGCTCACAATGAGCTGCTTTTCTGCTGCAAGGAAAGTTTGAAGCTCAGGATGTACGGCAGAGTAATGTCTTGCTTTAGAGTCCGAATCTGCTGCGATCCTGGGTAGGATCGCAGGTTCCTGCGATTCCGAATGAACGGTTCAAATTTTTCTGTGCGTGGATCTCGAAAACACTTTGGAAAAGTAAATTTTCATGCACGCATCACGAAAAAAATCAACAGCTGAGATTCGGAATCGCAGGGTCCTGCGATTCCCGAGAATCACAGCAGATTTATTTTCCTTGCTTTAACGTAGTAGCAGCTTTATTGCAAGATTCTCTGGATCGACTTTGCAACTTTAATTGTAGACCATTGTGAGATGGATTATTACCTAAAAAAGATGGAGTGTTTAGTGCATTGTTTTTTTTTTTTTTTAGCATGAAGTTGAAAGTCACATTCTTCAAATTATTACTACCCAGTGTAGACTAAATATCAAACCTGTGACCTTCAGAAAAATAATGTCTCAACTAGACTGGACGTAGTTTTCTGATGCGTCGGTGCTCGGTATTTTGCTTTTAGTATCCGTGAAAGTGATGTGATCTTTTTGTTATGATAATGACATCCTTATAACTTCAAAACTTTTAAGCAACAAGCAAAATTAAAAGCTTGTTTACTAAAAAAAAAAAAAAATTGAGAATCGCACATTGCAAGGTTGACTAAATTATTACTCTTCATGTAAAAAAAATCGCAAGTTCAAAACTAAAAAAATGTTATTGGAGCAAGTTAAAAATGTTCTAATTCTCATCTCATATTTGATTGAAAATAAAAGAATTACAGAGTATTCAATTGTGCATTAAACACTAATGTCTATGTCAATGATTCCACTACCGGAAGATTTGGAATCCATTACAATTCGGAAAAAGGAAGTATTATCCGAAGCAGAACTTGAAATTATTAATCACAAATAATTGAGACAAACCTTTACCAGAAGCGCATGGCAATTGGGCGGGATCAATGAATGCTAACATTTCATCAACTAGATCAACAATTGCGAATAGGAATTTGTTGTTTGGAATAAGAAGTATGATGCAGCATCATTATTGTAACAACTCAGAAAGATACTTATTACGCCCAATGCATGGGCAAAAGTTTAAGGTGTAAATTACATGGAGATATTCTAATAAATTGCAGAAAACATTTGGTATTTTTTTTAAGAGAATTTTTTAATGTACCCTTTATAACTTATGTAGTTTCTTTTTTGTCTAGAGACTTAAATTATCTTATTCACCTCTCAATTTTTGTAATTTTTTCTTATCTACTCATGTAATTAATCTCATGTTAACTTTAATAAAATTATTAAAAAAATCTTAATTAACATCTAATTAAGAATAATAAAGTCAAATTTACCCTTTACATTTTTGTTTTGTTTCTACTTTATCCTTCGCATGTCTTTCTCTCAATGCATGATTTCCTTTAGGGCAAATGGTGCAGCAATTGATATGAAATTTTGAATTGTTCATATCCATTTTGATTTATGAGCCAGAAAAGTTGCGGACTGATACCAAACATAAAACACAATAATTTTAACAGTGCAAGTTTTGCCAAAAAAAGTTTTGAGATTTGGTATACACCAGGTGAAGACGTAGGATTTCAGGAACTGGGGACGAACAGGTTGATTGTACTGCATATAAGGACAAAGGTCTGTATTGCATGGAGAGCTCACCTCAAACGAGTGGCATACTTGAGTACTAGGAGTGTAAGGAGTTTCATTATCAATTGGGGCATCCATCTCTTCAGGTTTTGAGAAGATACGTTCTGAATTTCAGTCTATCTCAGAATTAGTTTGTGAGTCCTGTACCCAAGGAAGCATGTCTGTGCTTCCCACCCACCTAGAGTCATTAGTCGGTCTGACATTATGTTTGCTTTAGTACATTCTAATGTATGAGGTCCTTGTCTGGTTAAACCTATATCAGATTCTCAACAGTTTGTTACTTTTGTAGATGATTTCTCTCATGCAACTTGGATCTTTATTATTAAATCTAGACAATAAATCTTGGCAAAATTTTCAGCCTTTTGTTCTTTTGTGAAAACTCAGTTTAAAACTACTGTTAAAACTCTTCGTAGTGACAATGCGAAGGAATATTTTACAAATGAATTTGTTCAATATACGACTGATAATGGTATCATCCATGAATCATCATGTGCTTATGCACCTCAACAAAATGGAGTAGCCGAACGAAAGAACAAACACATTCTTGAGGTGGCTCATACTATGATGATTCATGGACATGTTCCTCATCGCTTCTGGGCAGATGCAATTCTAACCACGTGTTACCTGATAAATCGCATGCCATCTTCTGTACTTGATGGTGCAATACCATATAGTGTCTTGTACCCGTCTGCACCATTATTTTCTGTTCCACCTAAGATTTTTGGTTACGTCTGTTATGTGTATGATACCTAACCAGGTCGTACAAAACTTGATCCCAAATCACTACGATGCATCTTTGTAGGTTATTCTGGGACTAAAAAAGGTTACTGGTGTTATAATCCTACCTTTAGGTGGTATTTTATATCATCTGATGTTACTTTTCTAGAGTCTGTACTATATTACTTAGATTCTAAGTCTAGTACTTCTCCCACTCCTGCACTGGTCCTGTCTATTATGAAATATCTTGATATTCTGATTAGTTCTTCTTCAACTCCTGAGAATGGTGGGTCACCGACACCTCCTGTGCCTGCTATTACTCAGGTATATACTCAAAGGGGTAAGAAACACCATGTTGGTACTAACTCTGTCCAGACTATATAGGATCATGAGACTTGTGCATCTCCCGTGACATTACATATACCTCCTGACTCAACCATAGAATCTGAACCTGACCTAACCACCGACTCTGAAACTGACCCAACAACAAAATCTGAACCTGACCCAACCACCGAATTTGCACAATCCCCTACACAAGCTCCTGACCCTCCATCATCTAATCCATCAATTCCTGCCTTTAGCCCTCCACCTCATATCTCCGATCATGATCTTCCCATTGCCCTTCGCAAAGGATCATGCACCTGTACCAGATATCCCCTAGATTGCTTTTGTACCTATGCAGCCTTATCCATTGATCACCGTGCCTTTACTACACGTCTTGACAGTTACTATGTTCCTAAGAATGTGGCAGAGGCTCTGCAACATCTAGGGTGGTTTAGTGCTATGCAAGAGAAAATGTCAGCTCTGTGGAAAAATGAGACTTGGGATCTCTATCCTCTCCTTCTTGGTAAACAAGCAGTTGGTTGCAAGTGGGTCTTCACGGTTAAAGTTCATCCCAATGGGTCTCTTCACCGACTTAAAGCTCGATTGATTGCCAAAGGTTACTCTCAGTCATATGGCATTGACTATGATGAGACCTTATCTCATGTTGCCAAGATGACATATGTTCGCATCTGCATGGCTCTGGCTGCCACTCGTCACTGGCCATTATACCAACTCAATGTCAAGAATGCATTTCTCAATGGCATCCTTGAGGAGGAGGTATATATAACTCAGCCACCTGGGTTTATTGTTTAGGAGGAGATATCTAAATTCTGTCGCTTGCGAAAATCCCTGTATGATTTCAAGCAATCTCCTCGTGCTTGATTTGGTCGTCTTTCTCAAGCTCTCAGTCATTTCGGCATGACTAGAAGTGCTAATGATTACTCGATTTTCTACAGGCATTTAAAGGGAAAAGACTAGTGCTAGTTGCGTATGTGGATGATCTCATAATTACTGGCGATAATGATGATGGGATCTCTGCTCTGAAGAAGTTCTTGAGCGAGCAATTTTAGATTACCGACCTTGGCAAACTCAAGTACTTTCTCGGCATTGAGGTATTACGGTCTCGTGGCAAGCTTCTCATCTGTTAGATGCTATAAGAAAGCGGACTGCTTGGATGCAAACCCATTGATTCACCGATGGTCCTGAGACCAAGCTTATGCTAGAGGATGGAGAGCTGCTACATGATCCTGAGAGATATCGAAGACTGGTTGGTAAAGTGAATTACTTGACAGTTATTCGGCCTGACATTTCTTATCCAGTGAGTGTTGTGAGTCAGTTTCATGTCGAACCCTCGCACTACATATTGGAATGTTGCTGTTCGGATCCTCAGGCATCTCAAGGGATCTCCAGGGAAAGGCCTCGTATATTCTGACCAGGGACATGACAGGATAACATGCTTCACCGATGCTGATTGGGAGGTCCACTAGTGGAGTCTGTGTCTTCTTTGGTGGGAACCTTGTTTCTTGGAAGAGTTAGAAAGAGACTGTTGTGGCTCGATCCCGTGCAGAGTCAGAATACCGTGCAATGGCAAACACTTCCTGTGAGTTAGTGTGGACGAAGCATTTGCTCAACGAACTAGGTGTTCACCATGATAGTTTGATGACATTACACTGCGACAACTAAGCACCAATGCATATTGCTAAGAATCAGGTTTTTCACGAGCGGACCAAACACATCAAGGTAGATTGTCAACTTGTTCGGGGTTTTGTCAGAGGCACAACTTCGTACCCTCCATACATCTGAGTCATGTTCAAATAGATCTTCAGCTCGCAGATATCCTAACTAAGCCACTTCGAAAAGCACACATTGATAGTATATGTAACAAGTTGAGCATGCTAGATGTATATGCTCCAACTTGAGGAGGAGTGTTAAAGGAAAGAAATCATAGTAATTATAATAATAGCTGTAATTAGGTAATAGCTGTAATTAGGAAATAGCGGTTCTTTTCTATTTTAGATTTTCCTTTGATCTATATATTTGTACAATATTGTTAATTGAGATATATAGAAATTTCCAATTTCCACTTTCATAACCACAGGACCTGTTGTAATAAGCATACTCACAGTCAGAAACAGGAATCAAACATCCCTATGCAGTAATGGTAAATGCAGATTTGGAGACTTTAATCATTTCCTAATACCAGATCCAGGAAATTCCCGTTTCAGTACACCATAACTTCAAATTTAGAAAAATACTGTTTCAAAAAAAAAAAAAAAAAACTGTGGCAACTGGTACAACCCTGCAGCCACCTGTTTCATTCCAAATATAGCAGTTTAAAAACTCTGATTCCAACCAAACACGCAAACAACACTTCTATGCAACAGTATAAAGCCCTAATTCTGTGAAATAGTTTCTCCACACTGAACTACATCTCATAAAATTCACAAAAAGGGGAGAAAATTCATACATCATTCTTTCAGTATCAACATGGGTTCCATTTGCATCATGCTGATTTCTACCTTGCTCGTGTGTATGATTTTGCTGGAATCTGGTTCAGATACATCAAAAGTAGAGGCCATTACTACTCTTGATGCTTCTCATGCTAAACCTCACATTAAATGTGCACCAACCAACAAGACATGCCGACCTGGTGATCCGCAAGCACCAGAGAACACAGAAGAGGAGGCAAAGGACGTGAACGTGCCATCATCTGCTTCTCCTCCTCCTTCTTCAAGCAGCGATGCGTATGGGGAAGAGGAAGAGGAGTTGCCTAATTATGGCAGTGAAATGGTTGTTCTTGGACATTAGAAGAGCACATTTATGTGAAAATTAACTTCAAGGGTTTTCAAGTTTATGCTGTGAATGTACATGAGCTATGTCAGTCATTAATTCTATTTCAATGTTGGTCATTAATTATGTGAAAATCACTTGATCTAAAGAGTCTAGACCATTCGAAAGTAGTGACTTTGTACCTATTTAAAAAAATAGTAAAAATATTCTAAAAAAAATGTAAAATTTGGTCTGCAAGTACATTTTCATATGGAGATCATGATGAATGGTTTGGATCGACTATTTAGACATTGAAATGAAGATATGGATCCATAGTATGGACCAAAGGGCGCTATGCATATATAGTAACGTAGCCTAACTCTTTATTTATTTCTCCTTGGTTTGTTGATTTTTTCTGGACTTGATTATATTGACATATCAGACCAATGAGACTTGAAATTTAGATGCAGATAAAATTCTGCTGTTTCTAAAACCAAGAAAACTGATATATATAGATTCAGGTTGGATTTAAGCACATTACATATTTGGGGAAAAACCCACAATTTTTATCATCTCTTTGTGTAAAACACCCTTAAAAATCTACGGTTCCTGCAATACCACCCATAAAGTAATAAGAGGGGGCTAAGTATTGGAAATAATAAGTAATAATCACCACAGATTATTGGTAAAATGATATTCTGCTCCAAATCAACTTGATCTTTTAAGCCATACTTTCTGGTTATTCTTCGTATTAGTTCTCTAAAGACTCGTTACCTACCATTGACAGGATGAATTCAAATGATAAAAAAAAAAAATTCAAATTTAAATATTAATTATGTTAACATAGTTGCTGATATTACTTTAGATGTTACTTTCTATGCCCGCGTTTATTTAGTAGGCCTAAGAATCTAACTTTAATGCAGTGCACAAACATAATATTTGAGAATATTTCAATCAACTTAATCATTTTTTTGTGACAATTATTTATTTTTTCTTTGCAGTGTTGCAATGACAACTACAATTATGGACTGACGTACTCTGTTGTATTTTCAGATTCCAGCAAAAATAAGTAAATTTGATGATAAAATGGTTAAATATTTATGTTATATTTAATTTGTACTGCATATTTATCATTTTGTACAGCAATTGCATCACTATTGGTACAGGCTCAAACACATTCCAGTTCAACACAAGGTTTATGTTATGTAGGAATAACGTGTATTTTTCGATGACTGCAACTCAGCAGGTTTGGGATTATTAAAATTGGGTTAATGTTTGTAATTTTTATACTGATCAAAGTTCTCACATCTTTGTAATTGTCATATTAAAGAAGGTTTTACACGACAGGACCTATTGTAATAAGCGTACTCGCAGTCAGGAACAGGAATCAAACATCCCGATACAGTAATTGTAAATGCAGATTTGGAGACGCTAATCATTTCCTAATACCAGATTCAGAAAATTTCTGTTTCAATAAACCAATTACTTCAAATTTAGATAAAAAACTGTTTCAGATTAAAAACTGTGGCAACTGGTACAACTCTGCAGTCACCTGTTTCATTCCAAATATAGCAGTTTTAAAACCTCTGGTTCCAACCAAACACGCAAACAACACTTCTATGCAACAGTATAAAGCCCTAATTCTATCAAATAGTTTCTCCACACTGAACTACATCTCATAAAATTCATAAAAAAGGGAAGACAATTCATACATCAATCTTTCAGTATCAACATGGGTTCGTTTCGCGTCATGCTGATTTCTACCTTGCTTGTGTGCACGATATTGCTGGAATCCGGTTCAGATGCTTCAAAAGTAAACTCCATCACTACTCTTGATGCTTCTCATCCAAAACCTCACATTAATTGTGCACCAACCAATAAGACATGCCGACCTGGTGATCCGCAAGCACCAGAGAACACAGAAGAGGAGGCAAAGGACGTGAACGTGCCATCATCTGCTTCTCCTCCTCCTCCTCCTTTAAACAGCAATGCGAACGGGGAGGAGGAAGAGGAGTTGCCTAATTATGGCAGTGAAATGGTTGTTCTTGGACATTAGAAAAGAACATTTATGTGAAGATTAACTTCGAGGGTTTTTGAGTTTATGCTGTGAATGTACATAAGCTATGTCAGTCATTAATTCTATTTCAATGTTGGTCATTAATTATAAGAAAATCACTTGATCTAAAAATTCTAGACCATTCAAAAGTAGTGATTTTGTACCTATTTAAAAAAATAGTAAAAATATTTTAAAAGAATGTAAAATTTGGTTTGCAAGTACATTTTCATATGGATATCATGATGAACGGTTTGGATCAACTATTTAGACATTGAAATGAAGATATGGATCCATAGTATGGACCAAAGGGCGCTATGCATATATAGTAACGTAGCCTAACTCTTTATTTATTTCTCCTTGTTTTGTTGATTTTTTTTCTGAACTTGATTATCTTGACATATCAGACCAATGAGACTTGAAATTTAGATGCAGATAAAATTCTGCTGTTTCTAAAACCAAGAAAGCACTGATATATATAGATTCAGGTTGGATTTAAGCACATTACAAATTTGGGGAAAACCCCACATTTTTTATCATCTTTTTGTGTAAAATACCCGTAAGGTAAGGAATGGATTGAACTAAACAATTTCAGGGACTTGATTTCTTTGAACTAATACAACCTAATCTTTTCTCTCATAAAATTAAATCGCTGAAAATGCTTTTGGACCAGCTTCGGGTTCAATCCTCTGCTCGTGAACCCACTTTTCATGGGGCCTGATAAAAATTTTGGGCCTAGTTATCACATTTATGGGCTTAGAACCTCAACAGATGTCAAGTACTGAGAAAATCCTACAAGTTTTAAATAGATTAAAAGAAAAAAAAAACAGCTACGAATTAAGCAACCCTTTTTTAGTTTTGTAACATGCCTCCGCATTTCTGAGGATAAAGTTTGAGACTGGCGGCCAGATCTGAGCCGTCCATTGTAGATTGCATGAGTTGTCGATTGTAAATCAATTGTAAGTACTGTCGTTGTAATTGAAATTTCAAATACAAAGATGCAAAATAATTGTTAATTAAGCAATGTTGTTAAATTAAATATATGTCTGAAAATATCGCATTGCTTGCAATTGATTTGTAAGGGACAATTTTGATATGTAAATTTAAAATTGTAAATTACAATTGAAGTTAATAGCATGAATGGAGATGATATAAAATTAATTGAGAATACTAATGTGACAGAAATATTTAATATTTTCGATTTCACTGATTAAAAATGCTTAGATAAAAAAAACCAATATTTGATTCAGTGACAAAAAGACAATATTCTCTGTGTGGAGGTCGCATGTTAGAAATTTGAACGGAGGAAATTCTTTATAAAAAAAATACTGAAATTTGAAAGCAAAGATCTCAGTCTTTAATAAGAAACTGAGAGTACAGGTGTGCGAGGGCTCCATCAAATTGTTTCCTATGAATTAATAACAAACTTCATCACCTGAATTATCCAAAAAAAACCTCATAATCTAACTCATGACAGTGACCAGTCAGTCGTACAATATTTGTCAGGTGAGTAAAATCACTGAAGTATCACAAAGCCATGACAAAGCAACAGCAGTCGTACCGGTCAAAATAGTGTACTACTCGACCAGAAGAAAAAGAAACAAATAAAAAGGCATAATAGAGTATTAGAGTAAGATTAATTTTCAATTTTTCTTACTTTTTGTCACTTAAAAAAACATTCGCTTCAAAAGTTTGGGATAAGAAAATCTTTGACCTTTTAAGGTTCTGGTTGTACCAAAAATCTACAACGTGCAGTCTCAGAAATAATTCTTGTGCCATCGTAGATTGTGAAAGAAACTGTCCTTCAGTTAGTTTAAGAAACATAAACTATAATCACATGTGCAAGTGAGAGAGAGAGAGAGAGGGGTTCATGTCCTCTGCATGGATGCTTCCCTACAAATTAGAGTTCCATGTTTTTTGAATAAATAAAAAATCATGCAATTGAAAAAAATTTAGCCCCTTCATTTGTTTATGTCATAATTTATATGTACTGTATTATTTCTAAAGTTTATTAGACATAAGAAAATATAGTTTATCAACTTGTAACAAGTTCTTCCTTACCATCTTTTGAATATATATACTTCACTTGTATGCTATATTTTTGGTTGAATGCAATATATATATATATATATATATATATAGAGGTTGGCTAATATCAAAGTGGTATGACCAAGGCCTTGGTGTTACTAATTAGTTTTTGTGATTTTAAAGTTCAAATAGTCGATCTGAAGTGCTCAATGTATTCTCCATATTAAAATGTGATTGGAGACCAAATTTTACATTTTTTTTTGAATTTTTTTTTACAATTTTTTATGATTTTAGAAATTCACTGTTTTTCATAATAAAAAATAAATAAATAAAATCTGAAAAACAGTTATTTTCAAAAATCCAAAAAAAATAGTAAAAAATTAAAAAAAAGTAAATTTTATCTCCAGGTATATTTTAATATGGGGAACACGTTAAGCACTTCAGATCGACTATTTGAACTTGAAAATCACAAAAACGAATTGATAGTACCAAGACCTTGGTCATACTACTTTGATCTTAGCCAACCTCTATATATATAGTAGGCGTTTCACCTACTAAACAAAATTGAAATATTTTATCGTGACCTTTTTTTTTTTATAATGGTATATCATGTAAAACATTTAGATCAAATAAATAAGAAAAATAAATAGTATATATGCTTTGATTTACTGTTTGATTATATAGGAATTAATGATGAAATGAAATATTGTAGAGGAAAAACAAGAAGAGAACCTAGAGCGGTTACTGGTAAAAAGAGATTAACGTGCTATCAGTAAAAAGATGTTGGTGAGAGCAAAACATGGGTGTTTCTCTGTCTACCCATGTTAACTAGTGAGCAATTTTGACCTCTCCAAGTCTCCTTTTTAACTTTCTCACTTTTACAGAAAGGATACAAAAGAGATTTTATAATTTGTTAAACATTTGATAAGTCAGATTAGGATCCTAGTAATGAAAAAATTGTCCAGGTTACATTACTTTTTCAAGTTTTCTATACAAAATGTGTAGCGGCGTAGTTAGGATTTTTATCAGGGTAGACAAAAACTTTTTACTAATACAATTAGTGAGATGCAGATTGTTGTGAATTAACTAATTTAGTCGGTGAGTTATTCAAAAATAGACAAAATTTTCTTCAAAAATAGACAGCAACTTGATTATACATAAACCTATACGTGGTTTTCAAAATCCAGTAGCAGACAGTTGCACCTACTGATTTAAATGTGATCAAGTTTGTACAAGGGAAATTAGAATGTATGTAATTATATATTTAGTCACAAAAGAATTTAATGCATATACAAATTCCCTGCATGATACAGAATGCAAGAAATATTTTTCCATGTAGCAATGAAGGAAATCGGAAAGACTGATCATAGGTTGGATCCAAGCAACATTGCAACAATTTTTATCTAATCAGATATATTTTTAAGTGGGTTCTGAAAAGTTTCACTTTGAATTGAGATGTTTCCATGTATACTCTATGTGAGAGTGAGATTGGAGATGAGCAACTGAGCAAGGCACAAGAGTGTGAAAGATGATGGAATTGTGGTTAAGGCGTGGGAATCTGATTAAAGACGAAGGAGCACGCCATCTGAGTCACTCTTATCATGAGGTCAAGAAGAATCTCTCCACCTTTTTCCTTTGCCCCAATAAATTTAATAAACCAAGAAATTAACTCTATTTTGGACCGCACTCTTGGAATTTTTTTTATAAACCATAATTAAAAAATTGATTTTTAGAAAACCAACATGATTATTTTTTTTTTACAAAAACCATTAGAACCAAAATGACATTTCGGTCCTGACTAGTTTCACAGAAAAAGGTTGTGAAAAGCTATGAAAAGCTGTCAAACTAGTTGGGATCGAAATGCTATTTCGGTCCAAATTTTTTTTTTTTTTTTGAGACCGAAATGACATTTCGGTTCTTATGATTTTTGTAAAAAAAAAAGGAATCATGTTGATTTCCTAAAAATCAATTTTTTAATTATGGTTTATAAAAAAAATCCGCACTCTTGTATCCTGTCTTTGGATAATTTATATGATACATTTTGTGAGATTGGCTTCAATATAAAACATTTTAGTAAAGATATTTTTTAAAATTAATTTTGAGAAGGGACAATATAAAAAAAAAATAGTGTGCTTTGTAATGTACACTTATCTAGTGTGCTTTGATATAACAATTTTTGGATGTGTTTTAAATTTCATCTATCGCATATCTTGACACAAATCCAATGCCTATTATATTAAGCGCACTAGGTAGGTGTACATCGCAAATGTACCATAACCTCACTAAAAAAATATATATAACCAATTATACATATTTATAACAAATCTTATAATTTGAATTGTCATATCTTAGAAATCAGCCCATTTTAATTCTCGAAATTATATTGTGGTAGATGTATAAACAACAACAACAATTAAAAAATGGATCTTTTATCTAATTTTATTTGCATAATTGGGGGCAATTGAAGATGTCAGATGAGACTTTTTATGGTTAAAATCTTTAGACAGAGAGGAGAGACAAACATTCCCCGTTGAACTCTTTTGGTGCAAAGAAAAAGTGAATTGAGAGAAAGGGGTAAGAGAAAGTTCCTTTTCTTGACAAATGCTGCCAAAGAAGAAGAGATAGAGTAAGAATAATGATAATTACTAACAAGAATTTAAAAAGGGTAAACCCAAGGAGGGGGGTTTTGTCCCCAGATGTGTTTGCATGGCAGAACCACTTTAACGCCGTTGTCTCCGCTTTATGTTTTGGTGATTCAATTATGGAGATGGGAAAAAAATAATTAAGGTGACCAACAAGAAAAATATATATAGAGATTTATGAATTAAGATATCTTTGTACTATTTGCTAAGCTTCTTTCTGGGTACACACATTCTGCGCTCCTGCTCCCAATGCCACTGGAGACACCACTCCTCTCCATTTAGATCATCAGTGTTTTATGTTATATATAGCGTTTTTGAATCATAAAAGCTGTGCTGCTATGATAGCGGCACAATATGAATATAGCATCGTTTTTTTACCGTTCTGTTATGACGTGATAAACGTTATTTAAATCTTTGCTTTTTTTTTTCAGAAAATAAATAATTTAGTATGAATATTTAAATTTGACAATAAATTGTACTCAACAAAAAAAATGAGTATTAAGAACGATTATGAATCTCACATTCACATAAGTTTGTTTTTTTCTCTTATACTATAAATCTATAGGCAAATATTGTGAGTGACTATTACTAAAATCAAGTGGAATACTATTTTTATTTTTAGCTTGAAAGTAATATCATATTAATTCACATGAAATGATAATTCGCTTGGACAGAAAATTAATTAAAACATTGATAATATTTATTCAATTCTAGAATAAATAAATTGCATACAAAACTGGGGGTAATTAGATATTATTTAATATTGCATAAAAATGCAGGAAATTCATACCGTTCAAGATTTCATCAAATTATAAATGATGAAATATGCATCAAAATTAATCTCATTATTTTTCAGATGCATAGTTTACGTATATACCTAATTAAAATGTATGATTTCAATCTTACTTATATTTAGTATATTAATTATCAATGCACACCTAGGTGTGAGCCTTTGTCGAATATATGTTTAATATTTGTTAGAAGAAATATTTATATGTTAGCGGTATGCTTGTTCTAAATTTGCATGGTATAAAAATTGACCTGATAACAAAATTAATTACATATGCAGCATGATTATCTATAAAAGAAAAATGGACTGTCCATTTTGCAAAGAATGGAGAAGAATGGAAATTGGACATGGAAAATCAAACCTCCAGAGATTCTCTTATCTCACCTCCCCAACCAAACCACTTCCTCTCGCCCTCTTTTCTCCAAGACATAATTAAGAATTGAGATAGAGAGCGGGATTAATTAATTAAACAATTCAGTGTACGTGAGAAAAGGAGCGGTTTGGTGTTTTCTTAATGGGGAATATTGCAGCTGTTGGCATCATGCCCATTTGATGATTTGAGTTGTCTCCTTTTGTAGCAGATGTGTGCATATCCGTCTGATCAGTGTACCTATTAAGTATTTACAACCAGAAGATTAGAGTTATCTCATGTTAAAATTTAATTAGAACACTTAATGTAAGTAATTTATTATAAAAATCCAGAACTACTTCAAGTCTTAACAGTTATTTGTTTTCAGTACTACTCTTTGTAACTGTGTTTTAGTTCTTAATTTGCTACTGGCATGTATAACTCCGGCTGTAATTTTTATATTAGTAATAAAATGCCTACGGGTTTCTAAGCCAAAAAAAGAGAGTAGGTTGTAGACTTATTTAAATATCTTTTGATTCACTACTAATTATACCAATATAATAAAGGAATCGGTTATATTAAATAGCCCTCTATTTCACCTCTCGCGGAGGAAAGCAATGGCGACTAGAATGGCGATCAAGATGGCGATTATGAAGAAAAAAAAGGAAGACGTCATACGATTAACCAGGATCTCAACCAAAACTTCTCCAACAACCTATGCTACGGTGACAGCTTTCCCACCCTTTCCGTTCCCTTCTCAAACCCCTAGACGCAAACAACCTTTAATCGATACAAACCCAAAGAGTTTTGCAACAGATCAGGTGTTTTTCTTAAATCGTAATAACAAAAATCAGGGATCGAAGATTAATAGAGACTTTACTAGGCCTAATAATGGCATGAAGGCGGCTGCTTCTTCAATATTTTCACCGAATAACAAGGATTTAATAGATGAAGATGGATGAACCCTTGTTACAAGAAGACGAAGAGTTACCAAATCAAATTCAGTCAAAAAATCTAGGCCAAAACTCAAGGGTCACCATGCAGATCTGTTCACACTTGGAAAATGCTTCAGGTGTTTACAAAAGGGGCATAATTAAGAGCATGTATTGCAAAAACCAAAAACGCTGCTTTAATTGTCAAGGAACGGATCACCTCTTCAAAAATTGCAAATTTCGTTGTTCAAGTAATTCAATCAATTCAGCAATCAAGAAGGGCAGTAGGTTCATGCATGACAATAATGAGGAATACAAATAGACTAAAGAGGAATTTAGACAGTCTCAGGGGCCTATAAAAGAAAGGCAACATGTTGCACATAATCTTCCACACCATTTTCACTGCAAATTGAGCAATATGGCAACTCCTCCAAATTGGCAGAACATACAGATGCAAGATCCGACAAATGTTCAAGGCCGCATCAATGAACTTCGAGTTTATCTACCACCACGTGAAGAGATGGCTGAAGAGAATCAATTCCTTGTTCGCTCTGTAATAGTTTTCGCTGGTCCGCATTACAACGACCGTCATCTGGCGCAATGTCTGGCAAATGTCTTAGGGAGGTATTTCGGAATTCTGCAGCATAATTTCAGAGTCTCTGAGATTGATCCTTCCATAGGTGATTTCGTTGCTATCGTTCCAAATCCAATCATGCAAGATGAAGCAGTAAGGGTGGGTGTATTTGCATTGGATCGGGATACTGAAGTCCAACTGGTTGAATGGACATATGAACTGGCAATGGTTCACGAACCAACAACTCATCGTGCCAGGATTAGGCTACATGGTGTTCCTCTGCAATACTGGAACAAGGAAAATCTCTCCGACCTTGTCTCTGGTTTTGGTTATCTGGTAAGAGTTGCACCTTTTTTTGACAATGAGAATTATGAGATTTTGAGAGTTTTGATTAATTGTCATGACCCGGAAAACATCCCAAAACACATCTTACTCACTGATGACCCAAACTCAACCATAGTTCCAGTTGAGTTAGAAGGCTACATGCCCAGAGTAGGAAACATACCTCCTCCACCTCCGAACAGGGGAAACCCACCACCGCCACCACCATTAAATCAACCCTCTGATTCTTGTGGTCGTACCAACAATGACCGTCGCATTAACTGCATCAACCGCCGTCAACCACCTTATAACAATCAGAGGTTTGGCCAGGGAGGCCATGTTGGAGCTTCATTATCGAATTACCCAAACAGGAGATGTCCAGTGCAAACTAATAGAGACAAAAAGGTAATGGAGGGATTGGTAACAATGGGAAATGGAGAGAACAGTGGGGTCAAAGAAAAATTAATGAATGGGCAAGTTACTATGAAGTCTTTATTAATTCTGTTAATGGGAAGTGTGATCTTAAATGTAATGTTTTATAACAAAGAGGCATACGTTCAAACTAGCAACCATACTGTCAATGTTGATGCTGGAAATTCTAGAGAACTAGCAACAGTTTCTTGGTCTACGGTGCACTTCTACAACGGACAAAATCTCATTAATGAAGGAACATCTAATCATCTTTAAATCCAGATGGAGATTGATTCAAAACTGGGCCATGTCTCACTAACCGATCCAATCATTGAGGAGGTTTTGGACAGCCCAACAGGCCGAAATGAGTATCCATTAACAGCCCATCAACCCGAGAACCCAACAGGCCAACATGCCTTAAATGATGAAGAAGAATGGCTCACTTACCTTAACAGCCCAACAGGCCTTGATGACAAGGATGAGGAAGGAAGAGGCTTAGAAAATCTCTTTACAAACACAACGGTCCAGCAGCAACAAATGTTAAACAGAGAAGATGAGGGCTGCGCACTTTCAGTTCAGGCTCAACAAACTCCAAACAGGGATTAAGGGAGGGACATACAAATGCCTACAGCTGATTCAGATCTCAACAATAAGCAAGTCTTGCAAGAACATTTACTGGAAGAATCACCACGATTTGAAGAGGGACAGACTGATTGCAATCAGCCAAGGAGTCTGCAAGATTATCATTGAAAAACAAGGGCGACTATATCTCTTCTATACAGAAGGCGTGCATTACTCAAGGTTATGCTGATGAAGCTTCGACCCAAAAGCAAAGCAAGAAAAGGAAGACAAAATCCACGAACATTAAGAATGAAATATATGCAATCCTCTAATCTTTTGAGCATAGAACATGCAGAGGCAGTGGTGTTCACGGCTGGGGTATAGATCTCTGATGAACTGCAAAAAGCAATTGAATCAGCTCTTAAAGAGGATGCTCATCAGGGCACTTAATAATCGGTTTAGAATTGTAATAACGGGTAGTACCCGTTTAGTGGGGTTTGGAGTTTTTTAAGTTTAAAAATGTTTAGTTTAAATTCTAGTTAGGTCAAGTTGGATAAGTACCCGACTCTGTTTAGGGGTTTGCAATTTATGAGGTTGAAAGGAAATCTGGTTGAGAGTAATCAAAAGGTCAAAGTCAAAGTCTTGAGTTGTATCAAAGTGGCACTAGCTTCACAGCCAATGAAAGTATTAATGAGAAGTCTTTAGTTTGTCAAAAAGATGCTGTTATTTAAAGTTTCCATGAATTACACACAAAAATATAATTTTCTGAGTTGGAATGTTCGGAGTCTTAATGAGCGTACCAAGAGATTGGCGATGAGACAAACAATAATACTAGAGAATCCGGATGCGGTGATTCTGCAAGAAACAAAGTTGCAGCATATTTCGGATCATATTACATGACGGTCTTCATATTACCAAAATGGGTTTTAAAAGAAATTGATAAGATAAGGAGGCATTTATTGTGGCATGGTGCAAGTCCAAGCACAAAAAAATTGAACATGGCAAATTGGGAAATGGTTTGCAAACCAAAAAAGATGGGCAATCTATGTGTTATGGATCTAGGCATATTTAATCACCCACGGCTAATGAAATGGTTATGACAATGGATTGAGCCAAAACAGAGATTATGGAAGACAATATTCAAGATTACGAATGGCTTGCAAAGGCCTTACCCGAACTCATACTTCTTCAATAAAACACTGAAGGTTGTATACTCCATGTTTAACATATCAATGATAAGAGTGCCAGGTGATGGCTGTAACATAAGCTTTTGGATGGAGAACTGGGGTTTAGGAATATTATGCCACGATTATCCAAACCTATATACATATGCAATGGATAAGGCAGCAACGCTGCAAGCAGTTTTACACTCGGGTTTTTTCAAAACTGTTTCATACATAATCTCTTAGAGGAAGCGACAAGTGAAATGATAAATTTAGAGGCTGCAATCACTACATCAGATGTGCAATTATCACAAACAGAAGATGGAATAAATTGGAGATGGACAACTGCAGGAATTTTCACGGTGAAAACAACATATCAAGCGATAATGAACAGACCGAGTAAAAAGGAAACGACCAACAAAATATGGAAACTGAAGGCGCCTCCAAGAGTTAACGTCTTTGCATGGTTGTTGTCCTTTAACAAAATACTGGCGATCGACAATTTAAAAAGATGGGGATGGAGTCTCACCAACAAATGTATCATGAGCAAGGTACAATCTGAATCGGTTTTACACTTATTCAATGAGTGTGTGCAAGCAAAGATATTATACAGGTTAAGAATTAAGGATGAAGGTCAAAATACCAGGAGGAATATCATATGGGAGTGAAAACACTGTAGCAAGAATTAAAAGAATTCATGTTTAGCAAGAAAAAATGTCCATCTTGCTAATTACACAATTTGTTATATGGAGAGAACGCTGCAACAAAACTTTTAGAGAAGAAAATTGCAATCTGCTGCAACTCGCTGATCAAGTGGAAGCACAATGGAGATATTGTTCATTAACAGGAGCTTAAGAAGAATGGATTAGCTTTTACCGGTTACTTTGCACTTTTCATTTTTCAGTTTTTTTCTTATTTTCTTTAATCTGCTTTTCTTTATTTCCTTTTCATTTGCTTTATGCTCAAATGTTTTGAGCATAATTGTTTTTCTTATTTAGTTACATATCCTTTGTAACTTCAAAATGATTAATGAAATAAGGACTAGATCTTTTTTCTTTGTAAAACAAATTTATTTGATAATGATGACATATGATAAAAAAAATTATATTAAAAAAATAACATGTAGATATGCTTTCTATAATTTAGATAGATTTTGTATATTGTTACAACTAGCTGGAAAACTATAATTAATCATCCGTCAAGTGATCTAAACAATTTTATTTTATTTTATCACTACTTAATTGATTAATGAGTGAAAACATTTTTAAATTTCACCGCATTTGATACGCAACATATCAAACCTATAGAAAATATATCTAATTTTTTTTTTTTTTTTTGGAGAACCTGGCAGAAGCTGCCATGTGTATCTAATTTATTAGTTGTGGCAACTATTTTTCAAACAAATGTAGTTGTTAATTAATATACCATAGCATAAATAAATTTCCATTTCTGCTTATTCCTCTAATTAATTTAGTCTGTAAAATAGATATACACACATGAGCGTGCCCATATAAAGACTAGAATAAGCTTCTTGAGCTTTAAAAAAATAACTGCCGTTCCAAATAACAAATTTTAACCATTGATCTTAATCGGCTACATATGTTAAGATCAGTTTTAACTTTTAAGTTTCAAATTTATGTTTTCAATTTCAATTTAATTATAAATAATCATGAAGTTGCAAAATGAACTCAAACAAGATATTTACTTTTAACATCTTGATCTTATACAAAATGAACTCACATAATAAAAATTTGAAACGTAGATACCTGACTCTTCAAGTAGATCAAGACTGATCAGCGGTTAAAATTAATAATTTGATGATGAAGATTCCATGATTTTTGAGGTTAAATTCATGAATAATTTTAATGAATTTAACTTCATACTAGCTTTACACTCTTCTTTTATGCATTCATATTAATGTTATTAATGCTAAGAAAAACTTTATTTCAATGTTCACAATAAGCATTGTGTCACCATTAAGTTATATATACAGGGATAGCTAAATTGAGTCAAAAGAGCATCGATATCATTATCAATTAAGTAAATTTTGTTTTTTAAATTTACATTGTTTAGTTTTTCAAGGTCAATTGACATTCACCAACTAACAATTTTACTAAAAATAAAATAAATTCTAGATGAAGTCACAAGCCAATTAAATTATATATAGTTACAACTGAACTATATTTAAGTATTGCACTTGTTTTAATTTATGAATGATTTTAATTTCTTTTATTTTTAATAAGACAGAGACTGCATTTCTGCAAAACTGCAGTGACTACACAGCACACACGTAACGTGATTGATCATGTTTAATTATTATTTTTAGTTTAAGTTAGTTAAAAATAATAATAACATAACGTACCACAATAATAATAAATTGTTACAAAATTGATTATAATTAAGAAATAATGTTAAAAAAATTAATCACGTAACGTGTCACGTGACCGAGTCATTTTGCATGACGTAACTAAGAGAGTGAAAGACACAAATGGTCACGTCATCACGCGACATACGAGTCACGTGACGTGAACGACACACGTGACTGGTAATGGCATGACTAATTTTCTTCTCTACACAGTAGGGAAAGTATTCATATCATCTAAAGTATCTCACTGATTGATTTTGAATGCGGTCCGTTTATTATATTGACACGAATCTTAAAGCACCCGTAAATTTTCAAATAGGCTCAAATTGACTCCGATTTAGATCAAACGACCCGATTGCATTACTTTTATAAAATATGGTCTCAGGCAGGGTATGGGTACCCCTCATTGTCCCACACTTGCAATCTCCCTAAATTAGCTAAGTTATGAGCCTCTAGATTGAATTTCCTGCCCACGTGGACCCATTGGATGGAGATTGGTTTTTTATAAAGTGTTCTTCTACAGCCCATGGAAGGGGCTTAGATTCTTTGAAGAAGAGACAGTCTGACAACTGTATATAATGACATTGCTTTAATTTGGTTAGGAGTGCAACAAGTAAAGCATGACTAAATCTAAAAGCTGAGGGGATAAAAAAGAAGAGAGATAGAGAGAGCTTGGCTTTGGTTCTACCCTTCCCTTCCATCATTTCCCTCACCACCTTCTCCATCAACCCATTAAAATCCCAAGAAACTATTTCCAACTATATATATATTATTCCCCAGGCCCCCTCTTCTCCTTCCTCCTCATACCTCTTTTCAAACCCTAATCCAATCCCCCCACCCCTCTCCATCCAAAGCAACAAACATCTAATGATCTTTCATATGTTTGTTTGCCACCCACAATGTGAGGATCTTTGCTCTTTAGACAATGCAATCAGCTAATGATCTGCGAGTCATGTTCCCTTTTGCCTAAATGCTTGCTGAGGCGGTTCCACATATTAAACCTTTGCATCTAAAGGGAGACATGAGGTCACCATTGGCATTCCTATTAATAGAATATATAGGTCTAGTGGTTGCAACCAAACAAGGTAACTTCTCCACTATATTTGTTAAAGAGAATTCCACAGAATACAATATATTTCCTTTGCTTATGCTTTGAAAGACAGTAAAATAATCGTTCTACTGGTAAATATGTTTACTACTTTCATGTAATTCAATAGTGTTGAGAAGACATATGTCGTCTTTACTTTACAGTCAGATAAAAAAAGATATCATAATAGTTAACACTTCACACCCTAGCCAAGGGCCTCTTCTGAAAAGATTATCCCATGCTTTCCAACCTCTATTGCGCATATATATATATGTTATTTGACTTCTTTGAAAATTTATTTCTTGCATGCTAATGATCGATGGAGGATGCAAACAACCATACATCATTTTGTTGTGAGCAAAGGAGCTAGCTAGACATGATGTTTATATCAGTTTTGGAAAGTTCGGTTGCGATGCCTTGCGGTAGAATTATTAAGCGATATTGGTGAGGTTCAATCTGATGAAAGGCTTTACATGAGATTGTAAATCCAATCTCAGATTGAGCCGCGCCAATATCACTTCATGCGCTTTCAGCTGAAATTTTCTGTAAGTTTTCTTCCTCATGATTTTATCCATTATGTTTTTCATCAATCATCATTAATTGCTGTCTAATAGCATTAGTCAGATAATTATTGTATCACTATTCTCTCTTTTCCATAACATTCCCCTAATTGTTGAACTATACTGCATCCTTCTTTTTTTTTTCATGTTTTCAACTAGTGTTTATGCCACTGATACTATAGGAATTCTAATTATCAAACTTCGTATATATGTATTCTATCATTAATTTTAGTTGCAGTACTTACACTGACCTTCTTTTATATATGTGTTACGTAGTCAGAATTATTGTTCCTCATGGTTTTCCATCACAGTTATTGTCCATTAATTACTAATGTTGATTGTTTGGTTATATTGTATGTGTACAGTATTTTAAAGTAATGTGTTAAGCCCTAATTGCATTTGCTTGCTTTATATGGAACAGTTAATTAATTCTCAACTTTTTTTAATCCAATTTTGAAATTTTTGTGTAATATGAATCTATCTAGTATATGTAACTGTTTTATTTACCAGACAATTATTTTACCAACATTGAGTTAATGGGCAATTCATTTTAATTAGGAATCCTACTCATCAAATGTCTCCATGCATATATATGAATATGTGGCTTTGTTCTAAGTGTCTTAAGAACATTTTCTAAATTCATCAATCGGAACACTCAACATAGCTGTGAATTATATAGAGACCAATCATGCAGTACGATTTATAAGGAACTAGTATATTATATAATTATAAGGTCTATTTTATTTTGTCAAAATTTGGTCTATTTTAATTAGATAGTATCAGATAAATGATTTTAGAAGTCAAGACCAATAATTCCAACAACATATTTTGAGTTCCTTTTTTTTTCTTTTGGATAAAAAGCTCGCGCATACAATTCATTTATATATAAGTTTCAATTCAGAAAATAAATTGCAGCTGTATGTATATATAGTTCTCTATGCAATATTGTTTTTTTTTCGCATTTTCATTTGAGGAAGAAAAAATTATCAGTGAAGTAGATTTGAGCAGATCAAGACGATAGAGAGAGCAGTTTCAAATAAAAGAAGCAAAATGGAAGATAGTAAATTACGATGCCACTACTAACTATAGGTAAAGTCTATTTTTATGTTTCGCTTTCCCCACACACTTATTTATATTATGTTATAATCAGATCCCAAATCTATTGGGAATTGCTGATCACTTTTCATTTGATTAATCCTGTTAGAAAATTTGAACCCTTATTTTTACTCAAAAATAATATGAAATTAATATTTTTATTGGAAGGTCAAAATTGTTTAATTGCTCAAAAGAGGACTTCATGGAGGACAGAGCATGCATATTTTCCATTAATTCTAAGTGGGAAGCTTATAATAAAGTTCAGAAAATTGTAATTATCAATTAGCTAGTGCGTTTATTCCTTTCAATAATACCTTTTGCATTGATTAAGGCTTTCCGATCGTCATGCACATCATGTAATTTAATGTATTTTTAATGTCATTTTCCATCAAAATCATGTGCTTGAATTTAATCGTATGGAAAAATGATTAATTTAAGCATGCGTTTTTAGGATGTCTTCAATAATTTTGGCATAAAACAATTCGTAAAAACATGTCCAATTTTTAAATTAATTAAAATAATAAATGTAATTTCTATCATTTTAATTTGAGTATTTGACGGCCATATAAATTTGCTGAATATAAAAATTGTTTGCTTATTTATCAAATAATCTAAAAGTTATGCTATTTTAGTTAAATGGCCTTTTTTTTGCATGGGTGATCCAACAAATTTCACTTTGAATCAATATTGGTGTATGCCCTATTCAAGTGATATATAATACATATATTCTATAATTTTGATTTTTTTTTTTCATTACATGGACAAATCTTCAGACAGTTTGTGTAAAAAAAAAAAAAAAAAAATTAAAATATACATACTTTAAATTCAAATTAATAAAGAGTATGGTTAAAATGCACTATTGGTTTTATGCTCCAATCATGTTCACATTCGTATCCCCGTTTTCAAAGTCCAAACAGTCGATCCGACCTGCTCAAGATGATCTCCATATTAAAATGTGCTTGGAGACCAAATTTTATATTTTTTTTAGGTACGTACAAAATTACTATCTTGAATGGTCCAAAATTATTTGAAAACAATGATTTTATACCTATCTAAAAAAAATAACAGAGATAAGGATGTGGAGCGGTTCAGATTGACTATTCGTACTTTGAAAACAGAAATGATGATGTGAAGCATGATTGAAATACAAAACCAATGATACATTTTAACCCTCCTCATTATTAATTATAGTATGTCGTAGTAACAGTTTTTTTTTTTTTTAAAATGTCAGTAAGACATGTCTCCAACTTCTCTATATTTATCTTTATTTTAAATACTGGAAAATTTGATAGCATTCTAGAGGGTTAATACTTTTTTAATTTGAGAAAAAGCAATATCTAAAAAGATAGGGAGCCTAAGTTCAAAAATCACCCATATTAGGTCTTGTGTGTTCTTGCAAAATATCTTTGTAGTTCTTGCAAAATATCTTCTTATTTCACACAATTAATTAGGTAATTAGAGTTGTTCATAGATAAGAAATTGCATGCAAATGATTGTATGAAATTGCTTGCGGTACATGAATGAGACACAAGTTTCAATTGTGTGTTTTGATAGTTTTTCAATTGCAAATATTGAAAGTTTTGTTAATTTAATTTGCATTATAAAGGGTGGTATATATAGCATATTTAAGGTCACATGTAAAAATACATTGCATTATATATGTCTTATTTAAAGGTGGGATATATATATATATAGCATATTTTTAATTTCAGATCATACCTCTACTTTTTAATTTTTAGTAACAAAAATTCTAAAAATTATATAATTTTTTAATATTTATGTTGAATCTTAGTTATTTGATTCGGATCGAGATTCATATAAAAAGATTAAAAATTATAATTCATTATGTAAATTGAAAGAAAATGTATAAATTTTGACGAATTTGATTTGAATGCTATCGGACCCTTCGTTTCTAATAATAAAAGCTTATAACTCAACAAACGGTCTTCACTGTCCAGAGCGGTAGTCCTTATCCTCTGAGGTAACATAATATTTCTGTTTAATCCTGGCCGTCCGATCAGAACTTGGATCAATCTGGTTTGAAGTAGAATGCACATGACTCTTTAATATTGTGCGAATTATGATCAAACGGTCTGGATCTAAACAGAAATGTTCTGTTACCTTAGTGAACGTCAGAGCCTGTAATTTGTTCCAATTTCCAAAGTTCGGTAAATCTTCACCGTCTGATCAAAATCCAACGAGATAGGAGTAGGTCCGATGGGTATCTGACCTACTTTTAGGTTCAATTAACTCTAGCACCGTACGATTAGCATTAAATCTGTGCCCACGGAAATTGATACAGACTGGCACGGATTTTGATGCGTATTGCACGAATCTTGATGCTGATCGGATGGTCATCACACCCATAGAACCAAGGTAGGTCCGATGCCTACTCTGAATTCAAATCCAACCTTCAACGAAAACAGTAATTTGTCAACTTCAACGGCCTTCCACCTTTTCGAAATCGACACGCGAATCGACACCTGTTCACCCCGCAAGTAATCAATCAGAAATCGAATATAGTACTCTGTACTCCCTTCTTATTTACACTTTGATCTAGATCCAACGGTCCCGCTCGTTCTCTATTTTTTTTTTTGCTTCCATGCTCGTTCTCTATTTGATATTCTAAAATTGGACACAGAGTGAAACGCCAAACAAACAACTTCGCATAATCGCATTGATACAATTCTCCAAAAAAAGACAATAGGGAAGAAGAGAGAGGAAAAGAAGGAGAGAAAATAGAAAAGGCGATTTCCTAAAAGAGAAAAGAGAAAAGTGGATGCGGCTTAGACCCAAGGGAGGTGGTGGAGAGAGCGGATGCTGATTTCGGACACCGCCGGTGAGGAAGAGACAAGTTCCTTCGCCGGAGGGAATGTACGACCGGGCCACCACCACCGGGGCAGTAGTTTCTCTTATCAACTCCTCCCGTCGCAAACCCTCATCAGCCTTTCTATCCTCAAGCTCGACAACTCCACATTCGGTGATTGCATCCTTATAATTTATTTATTTTTGTTTCCGATTTGGTGTTTTCTCTTGTAGAGGGGGTTTAGTGAATGATAAAGAGAAAGAAGAGATTTGAGGTATTTTTCCATTGCGGGGAACAGAATTGGGAATATGTTTGCTTCTTTTGTGGAATTATAATATTGCAGTTTGATATAGGCGGATTTGAGAAAGAAAACAAAAGATACAGGATAAGATATTTCTTTGTTTATTGTTATTTTATCTCTATATATGTTATCTGGTTTAATTAGAAGGGACTGCTATATATATTTTGAACTGCAATTTGTACTTTTTATTTAGGACAACAGAGTAGTGGGATGGAAAATATTATAATTTAATGAAGGTTGCTTTGAAATAGAAAGCATTAAGAAATTATGATTACTTCTCCTCTTTCAATTTCCATCAATTTCCATTTTGGAAAAATAACTTCAAACTATATCTGGGTTAAGATTGTTGGTTAAATGTGAAATTTTCTTGTAAATTTTGTATAGATCGTGCTTCTCTCCTGTATTTTGCTCTGATCTCGTCATCTATTACGTTTTGTTTGATTTTTCTAGATTCATTTAGCAATTATTATGTTGTTGTAGATGTACAAGTTGCAAGAGGTGCAACAATTCGGGAATTGAAAGCTTCGATTGAGCAATTGTTTTATTCCCTTTTGAAGGATGAAGGAACTAGCATTTCCTGGTAAATTTTTAAAATTTGTACAGACAAATGTTTCCTATTTTCTATTCTGTACTCAAATTTTTGATTGATTTTAATTTTGTTATTACAATGAGGTATACTGCAAGTCATATGCCATTTTGTTTGCAATTTTTACAACTCAATCTGTTATAAATTAAGAATTCATACGCTTTATTTATTACAGCTCGGTCTGTTATAAATAGAGCATATTCCAGTTTTATATTTCATTTCATTTTCTGAAACAGAGTAAGTATAACAATTTGTGGTAGGTCACATGTATGGAGCCACTTCTGCTTATGCTTTAGAAATCAGAAACTAACTAATGACAAGGCTACACTTCGTTCCCTCGGGATTAAAGATGGTGATCAGGTAAATGATAACACTAGAAAAAAAATATATATTTATATACCTGACCTGGGAAATATAGTTTTTTTTTTTAATATTGTTCATTCTGAGGCTAAAATAAATGTTTATCATTTATGTAGCTTTGTTTTGTCAAACATCTGTCGATGAAAAAAGAATCAAGGAAGAGAAAATCTAAAGATCGTGATATAGTTGAATTGCCAAGGTAAAGCTCTCAATAATTGTAACAAGAATTATGTGTTTCGTGAGTAAACTGCCACCGTGACCAGCCTTACAAGAATGGTTTAAAAAATCAAGTGAACTTGGAACGAACAATCAGCATGATTGATGCAAATCATGTAATTAATTTCACTCGATTACTTTTCCATTTACATTTTTTTATACAAATGAAGGTCATGGCCATCATCAGATATGCCAAGTGAAGATGAGATTGAAAAATGCTCTAATCCTACCGGGCTAATTAAGAAATCCAGCAGTTGCGATGACATCAATATTTACAGAACTACCTCTGAAGATATAATATCTGAGGATGCCCAATTAAAATCTTGCATTTTTCCCTGGGGATGGTTTTCCTACTCCAAATTAAAGGGCCCCGACGAATAATTAATAACCATTAGAGATATGGCTTTGAACAAAATTTAGTCTATTGTTAAGTAACAGGCCAGGAGATTATGCACGCATTTTTTTTGTGTTTTGATAATTTGGTCTTTGATATTTTTATTTTTCTTAACCACTAAATCTTTTATGTAGTTTGAGTGCTGAGCAGTTTGATGTTTAATGATAGACTAGCTAGGTTAATTGTAGTTGAATTGGTTGATATAACTTTCATTTGAGTCTAATACAGTAGAACCCAGATCTCTGCGCTTTTTTCCATGTAATTTGGTTGAGTGTTTTTCCAAAGTACTTTCTGCTATAGTCACGAATAAATTTCCACAATTAATTACCCATGGGTATGAGATATAGAAGTGATATCCTATATTTTTTTTTATCAGAATACCAAAATAAACCTATATTTTAACCAAAACTACTAGTTGAAAAGACAATGTTTCATTCTTTTGTGAATTATAGAATGACACTTACAAAGAACTCGCATTGGTGAACAATCACACAAAAAGAAGCTACTAATAAGCAAGCAAAATTACAAAACTGAAAACAAATAGTTACTGTTTATTTCCTCAGATTCTGGTATTCATTCTGTCGGTTCACGTACTGTACCTGAGGATTGACCAGAATGATCTTAGTAAATAGATTTGGAATCTGAATTCCAGTAAATGTAAAAATATATGCTTATGGATATACTAAGGGATATTGCTTACAATAGAACAGTTTTGTGGATTAGAGGGTGAAGCGGTGATTGTGGCTGTCTTTGCTGGTAACACGGAACAAATTGATCACCTCTCTCTCTTGTTCGTACATCACCCTCATCTGGCACTGGTTTCTTTATTATTTGGATTTCAATTGGCGGGAGAATAGTTTAGAGGAATTATTATCATCAGAATAACGATTCATGTTAAACAAAAAATTGCTTTTGATATTATGTGATGTGTAATATTTTGGCCGACTGGAGAAAAGAATAGGTTGTGCTTTTTTTGGAGGTAATCCTAAAATGATTAGAGTTGTCGCGCTCTAATTTTTTCCATGACAAGCAAGTGAATAATAAGGAATGAGTGAAGATTAAGGAACAATTGTTGAATATGGTTCACCCTCTTCATCTCATTACCCTTCAGTTGGTACCTGGAGAAGAAAGAAATATTGTTCCGAGAGACATAACACTGCCGGCGTAATTTGAAAAAAAAAAAAACAGAGGGGCCTCGACAAATTTGGTTTAAAATTTTTATAGTCAGTGATGTAACAATGTATTGATAGTATACAGCTACGATGTTGGATTCTTTCTCACTGGTACCAGGGAACAGTTACTGTACCAGTGAGTGGGGATCGTTTTAGGATAGGCTGGACCAAGTCAGGATATGTCAATGAGGTTAATTGAGAATTTCCAGGGTGTGCTGTGTAAAATTTCAATACTGAGACATGTAGCCTTGTGAGAAGCATCTTCCTGTGAGGAGCAGCAGCAGTTACAAGAATTAGCCAATTAGAGCATTGAAATTGCGTTCAAGTGAGAATCTACAGAAACAGAAACAGAGTCGTTGAAAGGCGCAGGAAACTAATTTAGTAGCTGCAACGACCTAATTCTCAATCTCTAAAATGGTTGTATACTTTTGCTGGGCCTTTGTCTTTGTGGAATTTACTTGGATGTAAAAAGAAAACAATAGAAAAAGAACGAAAAAAAGTAATGAGGCTGCAAAATATTATATTTCTCAAACTTATAGTCTACTATTTTAAAATCAAAATAGGCCCAGAAGACTACGGCCCATCAATTCTCCGTATCTTGACCCATTAATTAAACCATTCAATTAATTAAGCTGAGCATCTGAGGCCCTTCACTGATTCTCCCCTCCCTCCGTTCATGACAGTAGCCATTGCAACTTTGAACAACTAACACCTGAATTTAAAAAGTCTAAAAAAATTCAATAATATAAAAGGCCCCATCAAAAATGGTTTCATACTTTATATGGATGTTATCCTTCGCATGTTCTGAAGGATGATTCCTCGGTTAACGGAAAATTATTCTTTTGAGAATAATTCACCGAATTTGGATTTCCGAAGAATTATTCTGTGAATTTGAGTTTTTTTTTCAATTAAACAGAAAATATTATGATTTATTTATTTTTTTAATGAAATATTAGAAATATTTTTTATAATAGATAGAATATTATATAATTTGATTTATTAGATTGATCGCAGATATGTCGCAAAATAGCTTTGAGGAACTATCACAAATAACCTAGATCAACATTTTTCAGGCCAGATTTTTTGTGGCTGTAAGAAAAATTAAAATATTTCTTTTTGTGTTGTTGGAAAAAAAATAAAAATGTTTTAGATCAGAGATTGATCCCGATTCAAAAGTTATTTTTGAGTAAATAAAAAAAATATTGTGGTCCTTCTAGTACATTTAAATTCTAAGATATTGCATCCATCATTTTGAAAAAAATTTGATAAGAAATCATTTTGTCTGATAAAAGTCAGAGAAAATTTTTATTTTTTCGAAAATAAAAAGGACCACAATATTTTCTGTATTTATCTAGAAATGACATTTGAACCGGGATCCATAACTCAGATTCAACACATTTTTATTTTTTTTCAATAACACACAAAGAAATATTTTAATTTTCTTACATCCGCAAAAAAACCGGTCTGAAAAATGTTGATCCGAGTTATTTGTCGCAGTTTTTCTAATAAATAATATTATATAGTTTTCCATCTATTTTCAAAGAAATATATAAAATATTTTTAATATTTCAATACAAACAAAAATAATAATATTTTCTGTTTAATCTAAAAAAACTCAAATTCGGAGAATAATTAGATTAATTGAATTAATTCAAATAAAGAAAAATAGAACTTGGCCCAACAAAAAAAATCCAATGACTGTTGTTAATTATGGCCCATGTTTATTTTATGAATTGTTTTCATAATTAAAAGTTTGTCCAAAATAGTTTACCACGTTTTCTAAAAACTGTTGCGCAACTTTCTTATTTGCTCCATATCTGTCTCATAAAAAATCTATTTTTAGAATTCTATATATTTCTAGAAAGGTAAAATAAGTATCTAGAACTTTTTCTCTGAGGAAAGCCAAATTATAAACAGATCATGGTAAAAAACGTGGTAGAACATGGTACTTAATTTGGACTACCATGTTCTGTAAACTGCTGCGCATGTTTCATTTTTGGACCATAGCACATTCATACGATGTCCGTTTTGGGCATACTATACGTGGAGTTAATTTTGAAAACATAATTCACATTCCTTGTTTACTATATATGTTCTCTCTCATTCCTTTTGAGATGCATTTTTGTTTTAGAGTTGAAATTCTGTCAAAACTCTCTCTCTCTCTCTCTCTCTCTTGTTTCATCTCTCATGTGTTGAGAACCCACAAATCCTAAAACTTAAGAATAGTTCTATGGAGGATAGGGATTAAGGAGCAACCAAATTAGTATTCTCTAACAAGAGGAATATTTAGTTTCTAATTAATTTCTTGGTAGATACTGTGGATGACTTCTACTTTGGAGTCTCATCTTGGTGCAAGGTGTTCTAGGTCACGCACACATCAACCACCAATGCGTTGCAAGGCATCAACCACCATTAGCATCAATAACCTTCATTTCTTGTTTGAAGACCAAAAACTAAATGTATGACACATATTGATTTGAAAATAAATTTTGGTTTGATTTCAGCGCACATGATGTTCCTTTGGTACTTTTTTTGTCAAAACTTTGAAATTTCGCTACCTTAAGTACCATAAAACCCAACACATAATTGGTACCTTTTGAAAATTTAGTTCATAATCTTTTAATGTTTTGATCATCTATAACAATTGTGTGCAATAATTTCCGGCCGCAACATACTCGGCTTCTGTAATGGAAAGGGTAACCGATGTTTGCTTACAGCTTGACCACGAGACGAAGGTCCCACAAAGAAATTGACATGAACCACTCGTGCTCTTTCTATCTACACGATCGCCGGCAAAGTCAGCATTTGTGTATCCTATTAAATCTAGCGTCGTTTGTTTACCATTCCATAATCCCAAGTTTAGAGTACCTTTTACATATTTTAAAATTCTTTTGACGGATTTGTAATGTGACTCTTTGAAATTAGCTTGAAATCTAGCACATAAACATACCGCATGCATGATTAATAGATCATAATTATCATTTTGACTTGATATTTGAATTGTTAATATATAATGACATCTTATGGCTTTGAAACGTAGATGCATCCAAACACTTCTCTTCCCAAAGCATTTCAAAAGTAAATTCATATATACAATTTGTAATTAGCATTTGAATCTGCTGTAGTACGTGCAAGCTTAGCTATAATCTTTCAATATAAGATCGATATAAATTAGAGCTATAACCCAAAATGCAAATATGTTAAAGTAAAAATCATCCATGTGGATAGATTAAAAGAAAACAAGAAAATGAGAAGGCGGTCTTGAGAAGAAATGAAAAAGTATATATTTATATTCATTCATTTATCATTTCATTAAAAAATTGCAAACTTTTCTTTGCTTTTCTATTTATAAGCTCCTTTAATTCTAACATTATAACTACAACTACAAAATCCATCTCCAACATCTCAAAAAACTTACAACCAAAAAATATAAATAAAGGAAATAATATTGACAGATTTTGCATAGAAGACCTCTTCAATAATTGCAATTCCATTAATGCCCTGCACCCCGGGGGCTTGGACCTGCTTTTGCAATTGCTAATAGCCAAGAAATCGAAAAATGTTGATCCTTTTCTTTCAGCAATCTTGAGCCTTCTACAGTTGTAGCATAGCAAGAGAGTATAAGCATCAGAGATAGTAACAGAAAGCATAATTTACACCTTTGAGACTCCATTGGAAAAATAGTTTAATTTGTTTTGCAAAAATGAGAAATGAACTGGATGGAGAGGTTGGCGTTAGCTGAATCTAGTTCTTATAAAACTGTGTATGTATTGAACTGTCAACTGTGTGGAGGTATATATCAAGAGAAGAAAACATTTCATTTCAAACTATTTGAAAGGCGCACAGAAAGGTGACTTCCCAGTGTTTGAATGTGTGAGAGAAAGGAGGAAAACTTGACAAATTCAGACGCGGAGGTTGGTGGTGTGATTTCATATACTCTGTTATCATTAGAATTTCAAAATTCTGCAATTGGTTTCCATCCTTGTGCAAATCAACTAAAACAAAAATTAACGGAGGGAAATTGCAGAGGACATGGTGATAGAACCCGGAAACCTAACTCTCCTCGGTGATGTATGAATTAAAAAGGAACTTAAATAGTTAAGCACTCCGTACATAATGTTCAACTGTTTGACTGTAATACTTATCAAAGGTCAAGAAATAACATCAATTTCTCACTCCCTAAAATATAAATTCAAGTGTTAAGTCAAGACAAGTATTAGAAAATAACTGGTAATTTATCCAAACAATTCAGTAAGTTAATTAATCGTCGGGATCATATAAAGTTAAAAACACTTTTTAAGTTATATATATACATGGAAGCATTACATTTCTAGTCAAAGACAGCATAAATGTCTTTCTTTGTTGCTCTTTGTGCATTAATTTATTAGCCATTTTATTTGAGCTGTTTTAGGACAGAATTTCTAACTCTTTGACTTTGGATGCTTTTTATAGGAAGCGTATGTAGACGCCTTATAAATATAAAGATGCCACCCATTTTCAACAAAACTTTGTTGTGCTGGTCAATTACTAACTTGTATATTCAGTTACTAATTAATAATTCAAATAGATATTTTTTGTTACTGATGGAATTCTGAGTGAGAAATAATAGTACACAAACGGTATTTAAAAACATATATTGGTAGGTCTCTGTTTCGTTTAAATCAAATAAAACTGGGCTTCGGCCTTTTAACCAAAAAAAAAAAAAAAAAAAAACATATATTGGTAGGTAGGGGTGGATTCAGGATTTTCGTCGGGGGGTAAAAAGAATATCGAATCGAATTTAAATCCATTAACTAATTGGGTACTCGATAAAAAATAATAATTTAACTTATACTTTCCAATGCTTTGACTTGTAATTTATGATGTTTTGACTTGTAATTCTAATTACCAATCAAAATTCAACAATTTTTTTTTAATTTTAACTCTAAATTTAACCCGAATTACAAATCAAACATTTAGAGAGGGACAAAAAAAATTATGGAGAGACAAAGTCGGTCAGAACCGTTAAATCTCCACTAAAATTCAAAATCCAGGAGGATAGCTGCCCCCGGAAACACTTGGATCTGCCCCTGTTGGTAGGTGTACGTGTATATTTCATATCCTTGTAGTACACTGTACACGAGGTATGAATTATTCAAGTTTTACAGAGAATTTTAGAAAAAAAAAAAGTGTGCACCAATTTCTGTAGCGTGATGGGAACGTACTTAGTTGTTTGTACCAAAAGGCAGTTGACGACGGCCAGCTTAAGCTGCTTACCTTGACTTGTTGCAAAAAAGGTGTTCAAAAAGACGGTAATAAATAGCTTGATTATTAAAAGAAGAGGTGTTTGTTATTAATCAATGGTAAAGTTAGTCGACTTTCGTACTATTCTTTACTTTTCCCGAGTACAATTCCGTAGGAGACTAAACTTTTAGTAGTTAAAAAGTTCGTTGACCATGTATTAATAAATGACACGAAAAAAATTTAGCTCTCTTTGACCGAGTTACTTGAGTTCAAACCTAGTCTTTATGTTTTTCAGGCCTACGGAGTACAAAGTTGCAAAAATGAAAATTATAGACCTGAATTGTAAATTGGAATGGAAAGCTATCAATGGGCTAAATTAGGATTGATCTGATGGATCAAGCCCAAAAGGCCCAGAGATCTACGGCTGATATTTAATACAGACCGTTAAATTTGCCAAATTAAGATTCGTAAATTTAATTTATATTCACGGAAATAATTTACCATTTTAATTTATATTTAAACAGTCCAGACCAATAATCGGATAAAGCAGAGGGATAGAACAACGATATAGTGGAATAGCCCTAAAATCACCGAACAATCGTCGGCGATGAAGATGGCTCTGATACAAATTTGTTAGGGTTTCTAAGGAGAGGTCAGAAATAAAAGACAAAATCTTATGAGGAAGCTTAATTATATTACTTGACTTCATTATTACATAGAGTAGAAATAAGATATATTTATAACAACATAAATCTCTAAAAAGATAAACCTATAAATGACATCTTCTAAAATATTCTATACATAATATAGTCTGTCAAACATAACCTACTATTCTTGATATCTTGCTAAATCAAGTTTGATGAAAATATATGATGAGATGAGAGACATACACAACAGAGTATTTTGAAGAAAAAAGATTACACCTCTATTATAATAAAAAAAAAGAATATTTATTACTCTGTTAATTAATTAGCATTAACGAGTGTTATTTACTAATTTCATTTGGATCATTTTCCCATGTGTTCGAAACAGATTTGAAAGAAAGTCAGTCATATATACATAGGGACTGTTTCACACATCTTGCTTTCTTTTTACTCTACTTTCTACATGGGTTTACACTCTACTTGACTCAAATTCTAAAAACCTGTTTGCAGAATTCTTTTTACTGTAGTAATAATTTCTCATGGAGTTGCGATGGGTTTTTAGAAAACTATAGGATATCAATGTAAAGTTTAAATATCCTGTCATATTTTTCAAGTCGAAGGAAACTCAATTCAGTTTCAACTGATATCTTCTTCATCCTTTGAACCAGATTAGCGAAGAAAACTTGACAGCATTGCTAGGTGTTTTTATACAAAATCATAGCTACTTGACCTTCCATGTCAACATCTCTTTTAAATTTACATTTTACAGAGTGTAAATATTTAATATTTCCGTTGGGGCCCGCTTGGGCATGTGTAAATACCTTTTTATCTATGAAAATCCGTAAGCTGGCAATTGCCACCTTACCCTCAAAAAAAATTTACATTTTACCTAAATATCAAGGCTGGAGAGTATCTTATAAACATGACTACCTACATTTTCAGGCTGTATTAAATCAACTGGTAATTGGCATGGTATGAATGCTAGAAGGCCAGAGGCCCTAAATTTCATCTCGCGACATCCACATGTGTTGTGGGCTTGTGGCCTTGTGGGGTGGGAAGAGAGTTTTTTTTTTATTTAGAATGCACAACACTAACAGACACTTCCATGTATATGTGAGTGCATCCAAATCTGCTGCTATTCTCGTGCATGAACAGTAAATCTGTTTTTTTGTTTTTCTGAATCTAACCGTTCAATTGTTTTGAGATGCGTACATAGAACAGTTCTTGAAAAATATTGCTTCGAGATTTGTTCTTAAAAAAAATTGGACGGTTGGATTTAAAAAGGCAGGAATAGTAGAGTAACTGTTCACGAAAAGAGGATTGCAACACATTTGAATCCCATGTGAGGAGTGCAGTTTGGGAGGTGGGGGTGGGGACATGGATGGGGACCGGGGTTGTTTTACTAAGAACGTACAACACAGACAGCATGTTGCTTTATTGGCTTTAGCTTTTCGAGCTACCGACTGGCTTTGCTCAGTGAAAGATTTAATCTGCAGATTATTTGACAGTGAACAGCTGTGACAACCATGGCAATCTGATCCCAGGCGTTGAATCAAACCAGAAATAAGCAACTCAGTTCCAAAGAAGTTGGCTCTAGTTCCAATGACATGAGCACCATTTCCTATATCTCTTTCCCTTCCCCTTCCTTATCACAAAAGTACAAAACACATCTCTGGCTCTGACATGGATTTGGTGTTTCTTCTACTCTTTAAGCTCAAACCTCCCAACCTAATACCTCACTAATTTCAACTCCTATGCCAACCCAAATGCTCCTCATTTCGGTCTCTCTCCTGACTTCTATAGTAGGATGGAGGATCAACAGCAGCATTAGTAGCAGTGGGAGTGGCAGCGGGAGGAGCTGCCGCTGCAGCAGCACAGTTAATACTGTGGCATTGCATTATGATGCAAGATTAAATATAATTATGTAATTGTATTTTATTTAATTTGTTAATTATCAACTAACGTATACCACCAACAGTGGCGTTTAGATTGAAGTCGTGATGATAACAAGTTGGCAGGACATGGAGTTGAGGAGGAAATACAAAATGAAATGGTAATTGGAAAACATAATTTAAGCCCCAATATTAATATTTTTGTTTGAACTGCAAAATGAGCTCTGAAACAATTATATGCAAACTACCAAAACTTAATTGAGTTAAGAATTCTGCATATATCTATCGGTGCAAACGGATCGGATATTATCCATCTCTATCCGGATCCGTATCCGAATTTTAGCGGATTAGTATAGATTCGGATACGGATACGGATATGGATATAATATTTGTGAATACAGTTTCAATTTCAGAAGCGGATACGGATACGGATAATTATCCGTATCTGCAAGTTTTCAGTTAACGGATATCTGTTAGTACCATCACTAAAATTTTTTTGACAGATCTTACCCGTTCAACTTCTTCTTCTCTGAATTCCAATTCTTACATCTCACCGCTTGGTCAGTTCCACTTATTTTCTTACTAAACTTAGCTAAACTTCCACCAAAATAGATTAGAAGTTTTCAGAGCGCTCTTGCTTGAAAATCGTCGGAGTTTCTTAGACGAAATTCTCTGTTAGATTTGGTCAAAATTCCCTCGCTAAGGTAATAGTATTTTGAGAAAAGGCATGTTCTTAATTTTGCTACATGTATTATTTAGAAAGTTTAGAAGATACCATTTTCTAATCTGATCACATGCAAGGGCTAGACCTGGGCCAAGGCTAATACATTCAGTGCATAAAAGTATAATTAAGAAAATTGTTGTTATGATCTGATTAGTGTAATTATAGTCATGAATTAAATATAAATGTGATTCTAGTATCCTTCTAAACAGAAAAGATAAATCAGATCAAACTGGAGATGATAGGTTATTTAAAGAAAAACAAACATAGGGGCATTTTTTTTATGTAAAAGGAGAATAAGTAAAAGAGATAAATATTAAAAAATACCGAAATTCATCTTTAGAATGAGAAAAATAATTTGTTGAATAATAAGTTAATTTTCTTATAATATCCAAATTATATCCATATTTGTATTCGTATCCGTTTAATATCCGATCTGTATTTGTATCCGTAAAATATCCGATCTAGCAGATCTTGTTATCATTTTCCGGAGCTTCTGCCTAATGGATCTGCTCACTGCTCTTCCCCTTGACTTCTTGGAGGTTTTTATTCAACAAGCAGTTCGTTTTTTTTCTTTTCTTCTCTTAAACTCTTCTTCCCCTCTTTGGCAATAGAAGAGTCGGTGGAACAAGCTGTACATATAGATACTTAGTTTATATGTTGTTGTTTGTTTTGGTTTGTAATGGTGTTTGTTATGTGCTCTCTTTCTTCTCTTTCTGCTTTTTCTGGCTCCTATACTGGCGGCTCTCAATTTGGACCTCTGAATGGTAACTGTCTCGGTCTGGTTGATTCAGTTTTTGGTCCGGTATAATTCAGTGCCTTCATTGAAAGTTATGTGCGGTGACTGTCTTGGTCTAGTTGATTCAGTTCCCGATCTAGTTTGATTCAGTGCCTTCTACGATGAAATCGGCCACCATGACAAACTTTGTGCACATAGGAAACAATAAGTAGGTTCCTATCATTTTTATCAAGCAATGATAAACAAATTTGTATCCACATGATGCACATACCTTTGTGCATTTTTAGTTTGTTTACAGTTATATGCTTTGTAAGACACTTGTTATCTAATCTTATGTAACAACTACTTGTAACTTTTTAAATAAATAAAATTGCCTACGGGCTTTACACCAAACAAAAAAAAATCTGATCTGTATCCAATTAATATCCAATCTATATCCGTATCTAAAAAATAAAAACAAATACGGATATAGTTTTATCACTAACCGATTTGTATCCGATCTGTTTGCACCCCTAATCTATCTAGAGGAAAGTAGTTTTGTGTTGCAAAACGCAAGAAGCACAATGTGAACTATTAAATTAATTTGCTCCTGAACATTAACAAAAAAAAAATTCTACCACGGTCTCATTCTTTAACCCTGGTATCATGGTTTCAACAATCCACAAGGAAACACTACTATTTGTGATTTCAGTTATGGTAGGAATATTACAAAAAGTTATTGGGCTAGGCCTCGTCTCGAAACAGTCTAAAATTAATTTCCATCTCAAAATGGACTATCAAAGTATCAACATAGGCGAAGTAGACAACTACCTACTCCTGAAAATATTGTTTTTCCAGCAAATCTGAACATGATTAAGGACTTGCTTGCTTCTGGAAAACGATCTTGCCTACCCCTAGACCGGTTCTATTGATTTGTGGCGATTCTCTTCTAGCTGAGCATATTCTACTATCTTTTTCATGGTGAGTCTGATTGAATTTGGGAGGAAGATAAGTGTGAAAATGGTGAGTCGATTGAACTAGGGGAGGAAAATAGTACGGCTCAGAAAAAAAAAAGCTTTAAGCATTATAAATATTAAATGGACCTGGTGTATATGTGGTGTAGTATATTGTTTTGAAAATATGAATTGATTCATAATAAACCATATCCGGCCGAATGTTTTTTATAAGTTATCAGACCCCACCTAAATTTATTATGTTATGTTAATTTCCCATATTAAAATCATGGGAATTTTCTGATTCCGTTTATCATGACAAATTTTTGAAATAAATTCTGTCGTCAAATATGAATTGATTGTTTTTTACTGTAGTGGAGAAATTATCTAATTAATAAATTAAATAATTATTATTAATGTATATCTCCAGCCTACAAAAGAACCATATTAGTAAAATAAAAATAACACACATATATAACTATTAACGTATTATAAAAAAAACTAATCAGGTAGTACAAAACTATCTTATTAATTTTGAACGTTTTCTATTATATTATACTAATAGATTATTTGAATGAAATCAATGATAGTAATATTACTTTTGGACTAATTAATTTGTTACAATTTTTTAATTAATACAAAATAAGTTTTTTCAGAAGAAAAATATCCGAGCAGAGTTTTCAACAAGTAAATTCAGATGAAAAATCACAAATGATCTCAGCCGCTTATCATAACTTCTCTGACGCCCGCCAAGTCACATCTTAAGTAAATATGTACGAAACAAACAAGACAAATTATATAAAAATAGAATAGAATAGGTAGGTTAACAACATTTAATTTGGCAGCTACTGCCAATCATTCAAAAAAAAACAACACAATAAAAATTAAAAATAGTAAAAGCGTAGAAACCAAACCACACTCCAATTCTTGTCCTATTCAATGTAAAAGTAAATCCATAAAGCATGTGATAGAATACCTAACCTTTGTCGTACATAATTCGTCTGGAAATCTAGAAGGCAAAGTTTGTTTCAAGAAAAGGAAAAGTTGTATTTTATTTTCTTCAAACAGCTAGGCTGCTTTCAGAATTCAGATCCATGCGGGTCCCATTCATGGGTGATTCGTTACGCTTATACCATTCCATTGCTGCCACAGTGGACCTCTCTACCCTTGTACAAAGGGAAACACACGGTCAAGCAGCCAGTCGCCTTATAAAGTGGAATCTTACTGGAATAAGAAAACCCCGTGAGATGGCAAAATCCAGTGCGTCATTGCTTCACTCATTGCGTAAGTAGACAAATAACTCAAGTCGACAAAAAACCCCAGTTGCAAGGTTTCTCCTAGGTTTGCTTCCAACCGCTCAATTTTAGCCCATATGGATTTGATCTCTTCTTTTTGTCTCTTAGTTCGTCATAGCTTTCAATTTTCAATTGCCATTTTCTGAAAGATCGCGACACGTATGGGAAGCGAGCTGGTATTCATACCAGGTACGTTTGGACCTGTTCGGCCACACATAGGTACTAGTTTAAAATAGGAAAATTTCTATGTTTGATTATCAAACTTTAAAATAATTAAGTTGGTCCTTATATTTCATTAATTTGCATTAATTTAATTTTTAAAAGTTTCAAAAAATTAAGGATCAGTCTTTTACTTTTTTTAAAGATATTTAGTCCTTTCATCATAATAAAAGTTGATTAATTTTTTTGACACGTAGTAAATATGAACCAAGTTCAATCAAAAATTAAATAAAAATATTTTTACAAACCAACTCAGTTTTATTATAAGTTTTGGATTGCTTATTACAATTTCAACTCGCAATAGTACTGAATAATTTGTTTATATTTTTTATTGAGAAAAATTATTAAGCAAAATCTTACGTGAAAATCTCATTATAATTATTCATATATGATAAAAACATATCTTCATGTACAAAAGGCTTCCAGAAAACTAGGCTTTTTTTTTACTTTCTTAAAGATATCAATTTAGTCCTTTCATCAAAATGTTAATTGATGTCAATTTCCATTCTGTTCTTCTTTTAAAATAAAAAAAATCCATTATGTTCATTTATATATGATAAAAATAAAGCTTCATAAGCATACTTTTAGCACATAAGGCTTCACTCAATACAAAATTACTCTTTGTTTGTACTTCAATATTGTTCAAGTGGCGGATCAAATTTTACATGTCAAATAAAATTATCTACATCAACATAAATTTGATGAAAGACTTTCCTTTTAAAAAAGTAGAACTAATTATTTGGTTTTTTTTTTAAAGTATTAAGTATCAAGTTTATGCAAATGAAAAGTTCAAGAACTAACTTGAATCTTTTGAAAAATCTTGAGAACCAAAAGTTTACATTTTTCCTTTTACAATGATCCAATTCAGTTCAATTTTTAATAATTATTCAGTATTAATACGTCCTATCTCAGGGAGAGTAGGCCGTATATGAGGATATCTGAATTTGAGCTCGTCTCGTCTTAAGGAAACGGACCGAGGTTCGAAAAGTGGATTGTTGGTTCCCGGAGTGGGAGAGTGAGGAGGTATTCGAACTCTATCTTGCATGATACCTCACCTTGCCGAAAAAATCAGCCCCTGTTCAATGAAGTTTTTTTTCTTAAATAAGTCGTCCCCTAATTATCATTCCACGTTGTCAGAGCGGTTAGGAGAGTTCGCATAGGAGCGGTGACGCTCGCATAAAAGGCGGTCACTAAATTGCATCCGTAGTGTACGGATACGAAAGCAGTGACCGTAAGCCGAGCCCAGGCTAGACTCTTGTCGGTAAGGCTTGGTTAGGCTTTGTCGGGCAAGGCCCAGTTAGGTTTTGTCGGGCAAAATCTGATTGGATCCTGCTGGGTTGAGTTGTTGCCGGATCATGGGTCCTATATCATTTAATCTCGGGTTGGCCCCGGATAGAGGTCCGAATCCCGAACTATTCTTGACTCAAGACTGGTTCTATAAGGGGCTTTGGTACATGGCCTATCAAGTATTATTGCGTAAATTGTACTTTTTTTCAATTAATTTTAATAATATTTAATGATGAGAACGCACGACTGTTTAAACTTCAAAGCAAATTAAAATAGATAGATCTTGATCTCTAAACCACACTTTGGAGCATGACTCCTTGGTAGGGGTGAAAACAGAGCGAATACAGAGCGGTGGTGGTAAAACTATATCCATATTTCTTTTTAATTTTTCAGATGCAGATACAGATTGGATATCAGTCGGATACAGATACGGATACGAATACGGATCAGATCGGATATTTATTAAAATAATATTAAAAAATATCAAAGTTCATAATATTTATCTAATTTTAATGGTGAATAACAATATTTTTCATAATATATATTAAAACATATGATATATATATCTACTATTCGTATATGAATAATTGAAATGTACAACCATATCAGTATGATAGTATCCATATCCACACGGATATTTGGATATCGGATATCCGCATCTAGTTTTTCGAGTACGAATTGAATACAGAGCAGATATTATCCACACAGTTTTCACCCCTACACCTTGGTGTAACAAGAACAATACAAAAAATAATAAAAATAATAAAAAATAGAGCACCAATCACTTAAAGATAAAGCAATCTCGGAATAAGGCATATATTAAGCGTACATAAGAATATTCAATATTAATGCACCATAGAAGTCTCTACCTTGAAAAATCTGAATTCATATCTCTGCATTAACTCAAAAGAGAATATTTTGAGTTAATGAATCTTGGCTGTTCGATCTGTTTTAAGATTTGTGCGAACTAGATCTGCACTAATATTAAAGGACTCCTATGTTATAGACACGAGCCGGATTGACTCTGTTTAAAATCAGACGGTTGAAATTCATTAACTTAAAAGATTCCCTTTTGAGTTAATGCAGAGGATACGGTCCGAAAAATCTCACTTTGATCTTGAATGTTGTTTGATCTATGCAGGGACATGTGTTGTGGTTGACTTGGACCAAATATTTGTATTATTTTATTGAGTTTTTCTTTGTCGGCCGGGGGCTTCTGGAGTCCGTATCCTCTGAGATATCACAACTTTTGCGTGACTAACGTGTCCGGTGCCTATTTGGGAGTAGCGCGGGGGCCAGTATTATTTGTGCTTCATGATTCGTGTAGAACTTATTTGAATGGTTTCGATTTTCCATAAAGTCACGCAAAGTTTGAGATATCTCAGAGGATGCGAATTTGGCTTCTGTGCATATATATTATGTATTCTATTGAGCAAACTGAGTTGTCCGATTTCTGTGGACCGGATGGCATCTTTGTTTCTTAGGATGAGTACAATGAGTTGTTGAACAGTTGCAAGGGATTTATTGTCTATTAAAAGATTTAATACATAGTATATATTTTTTACATAATTTAAATGTGTCATAATGAATATGATAAAAAAAAAAAGAGTTGTTAGTTTATTGAATATATTTTTATATTTTTATATTCTATCGAATGACGAATTGTACAAAACATACCACATGAAAGGGATAAATAATTTAAAATAAAATAATATATTGACGAGTCAATATACACATTGCAAAACACATCATAACCTCACTCATATATAACACATCAAAACCTCACTCATATATAATAAGAAAAAACATAAATAAAGTTATGATATTCACAATTTTATAAAGTTAAAGAGGGTTAATATTGATAGTGTCTAATCCTCATTTTACATCATGGTGGGGTACAAAACTAAGACTTGCTTATAAACCAAAGAAAAGCACATCTGGGGACTAGATTGATGCCTGGCCTGGTGGTCGGAATTTTTTTTTTCTGTAGAAATTAAATAAAAGGAAGAGAGAAACAAAAAGAGTATAGCAGATTTTTAATTGGTAGAAAGATCCATATGATTTCTACTAATTCTAAAAATGAAAAAGTTTGAATCGGTAAGAATTCTACTGATCTAAACTTAATTATCTTTTTTTTTAATCTGATGCATAGATGGAGGAATTCTTCTATTAGATCTCTAGGAAAATATAAAAAGTTTTTAAAAAAATAGATGAAATGTTTCTATTATATCTAAATTTTAAGATACTCTATCTATTTTTGTAAAATATTTTTATATTTTACAAGAGAAAATTAAAAAGAAAAAAAAAAGAAAAACTAATTTTTAGAATGGGTAGGAATCCTATCAATTTTTTTTATTAATAATTTAAATTTTAATCATATATATATATATATATGAATTAATTGTTAATTTAGCAATTTATTTTTTGAGTAAAGGTTGGAGGTCGCACGTCTAGAACTTATTAAATTAGTAAAATATCTGAAAGTGTTGCATCAGATTTTACAAGTATTAATTTCAAAGATACACGTTAGTGATTACAATATTATCATTTTAACAATTAATTCATTTTGCCACATCAGCAAAGTCGCAAGACTAAAAACATTTTAAAATTGACGTGAAGAAATAACTAAATTGTTAACATAATAAATATATTTAATTTTTATATTACAGAATTGAAATGCCTGACACATCATCACGCGCGAGCCAATTCATTTCGAGTTAGTTTTATGGGTCAAAGTTTGGATCGCTATTGGAATATAATCTGACAATATGGAATAAGATATACCTTTGTATCAAGGTTCTAAACAGCGTTTATAGCGTCGTAGCGGGAAGGCTAAAAAAAAAGCTATAACGAATAGCGTTTTTTTTTTACATTCGTATATTCAATATTTGTACTAAATATCAACATTATCTAAAGTCTCATAGAACAATAAATAACACCAAAGTAATTAAGAAATTATAATATTCATATTGAACCCGTACAAAGTCCAAATTGCGGTTCAAAATATCCATAGTAATATCATAAACTATCGATTTTTCCTATTAAAAATATCTTAAGCATCATGATTCATGACATAATCTATTTTTTTTTCTATTCAAATTTTAATTTCGGTTTGGACTTTTTTTCTATTCAAATTTCAATTTCAATTCCCAATTTCAAATTGATTTATCTGTAGCAAGTAGCAACAAATTCAATTTCGGTTTGAGATTTTTTTTATCTTTATTTAAAACCCATATAAATTGCTTAAAAATAAAAAATAAAAAAAACCCATATTGTATAGCGCAAATAGCGGACCGCTATAGCGCTGTAGCGGCCGTAGCGCAAATAGCGCATTTTGATGTCATAGCGTAGCGTTTGGGGTCCAAAAATGCTATAGCGGCAGCTATAGCGCGCTATTTAGAACACTGCTTTGTATGATCCTTAGAAACCTATATGGTAGAATAAAAAATGTAATATGAATTAGCGAGAAATAAACTTTTACAATTGTACAAATTAATCTAACAAAACAACTGAACAAACAAATACAATACAACAGATTGGATCAAAATCTTTTTATATTCTAAAAAATAGAAAGATTCTCCTCTTTTCTATTTGTGTGTCTCTCTTTTTTCTCTCTCATAAAAAAGAGAGACAAAACGAAAAAAAAAGGGACCTATTTTTGCAGATAGTGATCCCAACGGATTGCATGATAAGCGGAGCTTCTAGAAGAAAGTGATTAGTTTGAATTAGGAAAGAGAAACACAGATTCGATCAGAACTCTTATGGAAATAAAGCGATCCGACACGTGTGCAGGGCCGGTCCTGATTCCTGAAGATTTTGGGGCCAGTGAAATAATTTATAATTTAGGTCCTTTGTATATACAATTTTTCATAAGACCGGCTAATTCATTTGCATAAGTACTTCAACACCATATGTTTATAAGTTATTTTTACATTTTCAAAATTCAAATAGTCGATCCGAACCATTCAATATGATATCCATATTAAAACGCGCTTGGAGACCAAATTTTACATTTTTTGAAATTTTATTTTACTATTTTTTAAGATAGGTAAAAAAGTTCATTGATTCAGAAGATTATGGACCATAACAAATAATGATTTTTTACCTACCTTAAAAAATAGTAAAAATTCAAAAAAATTGTAAAATTTGGTCTCCAAGCACGTTTTAATATGGATATCATGTTGAATGGTTTGGATCGACTATTTGGACTTTTAAAATGCAAAAACAACTTATTAGCATATGGTGTTGAAGTACTTATGGAAGCCTATTAGCCGGTCGCATTTATTATTGATATGCCAATAAATCATACCTATTTATAGAAAAATTTGGGCCCTTTATATATACAAAATTTGGACTCAAATATTTTATTTATTTTTAATATATACAATTAATATTTTTTTTTAAATATATACAAACTAATTTTTTTTGGGCCCGTGATTTTGAGGCCCGGGGCGGTCGCCCTGGGTGCCTTGCACCAGGGCCGGCTCTGCACGTGTGAACAGTAACCTTGAAATTTCTGTTTTTTCAAATCCAGTCGTTAACTTTTTCTGTACACGCATCTCGAAATAATTAATTTTTCTGTGCACGCATCTCGAAACAATTCAACAGCTGAATTGAGAAAAACAGAAATTACAGGATTACTGTTCACATCAAAGAATCGCAGCAGATTCGGATCCGAACTCTTATCCATAGCTGCGACGGCACCTACTAGGTCAATGCTAACTTTTATAATAAATTAAAAAATTCCTGTTTGCCGGGCACTTATCTAAGATGGAAAATGCTGTGTAAAAAAATATTAGCAAAGACCGGTCCACAACAAGAATCCGCATCCTCTGCATTAACATCCCGTTTGAGTTAATCGTTTGAGTAATGTTATGACCGTACGATTAAAATTTGAATCAATTCGACCTACACCCATAGTGACAAGGTTCGCGTATAATACCCGAATTATACCCGAATAATTCGTTTTTTTGGCGATGCCGAACCGAACGCTGAATTATTCGGTTGACCGAACTTTGACCGAATTATACCCGAATAATTCGCGAATTTTACAAACTTTTTCCGAATTTTACGAATTATTAGCGAATTTTTCTCAAAAAAAAAAATTTTGGTTTTTTTTTTTGCTTCCTTGTAAGACTGAGATTTCTAATCCGAATTATTCCGAATTATACCTGAATTATTCCCAAATCACGAATTTTTGATCTCACCGAATCTTTCCCGAACAATTAAGTTGTCACTATGCCTACACCTATAACGTAAAGGATTTTTTTAATATAAGTGTGGATTTAAATTGGACAGTGAAGATCTTAACAGAAAATTTGAGTTAACTCGGAGGATACGAATTCCCGCAGTATTGGACGAAGGAATATAATAAAAAGAGAGAATATATGAGTAGAACTATATTTCTTGAGCTCACGAACTCTTTAGACGAGCTTAATTCTAAAATATATTTGAATAATTTTAAATAATGAATTTACACAATTAAAATCGATCTACTTCACAAGTAATATATTTATATGTCGAATTTATAAGCATGACAACCAATTCATATTACATTTTTTAAAGAACTCTTCAACTGAAAGATCGCCTTCTGTGATTCTATCAGCATGGCTAGCTGCCTCGTTCCACTTAAAAAATACAACAAACCATTTCAGAGCACGGCAGTAGCTTGCTGCCTAGTTACACAAATATAAATTAGTGCTTGCACACAAATGTATCACAAATATAAATTAGTACTGGTACCAATTTTTAATATAAGCATGACAATTGCAGAGTTTTGTTTTTTTGTTTTTTGAAGGTTGACAATTACAGAGTCTCCATCCACCTGGTCCGTTGTTACAATCACAAACAGTTGTCATAAAATCATTTAGTACTATTTATTGAATCATAACTTGTAGTCCTGTACCATGACTATAAATCTAAAAGTTTATCACTATAAACTTGACAAATTAACAAATGTATCACAAATATAAATTAGTACTTGGACCAATTTTTAATATAAGCATGACAATTGCAGAGTTTTTTTTTTTTTTTTTGAAGGTTGACAATTACAGAGTCTCCATCACCTGATGCATTGTTACAATCACAAATGGATCACTAACATTATTGAATTGCGACATTTGTCATAAAATCATTTAGTACGATTTATTGAATCATAACTTGTAGTCCTGTACCATGACTATAAATCTAAAAGTTTATCACTATAAACTTGACAAATTAATCTCATTCAAACGTAGACAAATTGAAGGGGACTCCTCTGTCTTAAGTCTCTAGGTCTCTTCTCCAACAACACATTCCAAATCTCCCTTTTTCTCCTTGACCACACAATTGCTCCATAAAACGCACCCTCAAACTGAAACCAAAAACTAGAGGTCCAAGCAAAGGAGGAGAGAAAGAGAGACAACACACAGTTCAACATGGGATCAGAGCCTCCTGTGCCACATGTGCTCATGATCTCCTTCCCGGGTCAAGGCCACGTCAACCCGCTGCTCCGTCTGGCGAAGCGGGTCGCAGCCAAGGGCGTTCTCATCACGTTCACCACCACCTCCGACACCGGCCACCAAATTATCTCCTCGTCTGATGTGGTCTCTGCTGACGATGGGGTCCCGGTTGGCAGTGGCCGCCTCCGTTTCGAGTTTCTTGACACGAATTGGGACACTAGTAATGACCAGAAGCCTGTTCTTGAGGAGAGCATGCTCCACCTGGAGACTGTCGGTCCAGCTGCCTTTGCCAATTTGATCAGGAAACAATCGATGGCCGGACGACCGGTAATCACATGTGACTTTTTATTTATAACATGAGAAAGTTTAAACTTTACCTATTTCTCGTACTGGTCTCCTTTTTCTAGTTAAGACAGCGTTTCTAGTTTCTACCTTTGGAGAAGCCAATAACCCGCTTTTCACAGCATAATCATATAGTCATGAAAAATCGACTACAGTTATTCCTATACGACATATACTAAATCTAAACTTTCGGAGATTACAGGTAACATATGTTGTCAACAATCCGTTCGTCCCGTGGGCGGTCGATGTGGCTACCGACATGGGCATCCCTTGTGCTGTGCTCTGGGTCCAGTCATGTGCCGTCTTCTCCACCTACTACCACTACCACCACGGTTTGAGTGATTTCCCAACAGAGACTAACCCCAACATCTCAGTTTGCCTCCCGGGAATCCCCACCATGACTCCCGAGGAGATCCCGTCCTTCCTTCTCCCTTCCAACCCCTATAAATCCCTCACCAAGGCGATCCTCGAGCAATTTTGTAATATCGATAAAGCTTCGAGGGTGTTTGTTAATTCTTTTACCGAGCTTGAGCCAGAAGCCATCGATGCCATTGCCAAATATGCTCAACTCATCCCGGTTGGACCCCTTGTAGAACCTGAGGACAACTCTGGGTCTAACCTACGAGGCGACCTAATTAAAGCCACTGACTGCTTGGAGTGGCTCGACACGCAAGCACCTCAATCGGTAATTTACATTTCTTTAGGCAGCATAGTTACTTTTTCCAAAGAGGAAATGGCGGAGATGGCACACGAGCTAATGACCAATGGCCAACCGTTCTTATGGGTTGTAAGGCCCGACTGTCGTGAACTATTGCCACAAGGGTTCCTCGAAGAGGTCAAGGGAAGAGGCATGGTGGTAGGATGGAGCCCACAAGACAGTGTGCTAAATCACAGCTCGACAGGTTGCTTTCTGACACATTGCGGTTGGAACTCGATGTTGGAGACGTTAACGGCCGGAGTGCCGGTCATAGCTTATCCACAATGGGGGGATCAAGTAACTGATGCCAAGTTCTTGGTTGACATTTATAAGGTCGGAGTAAGACTAAAAGCTCCGGTGGAGCGTAACGCTTTACATACAGCAATTGAAGCAGTAATGGATGGGCCAGATGCCGATGCAATGAAAGAACATGCCGCAAAATGGAAGGAGGCTGCCAAGACGGCAGTGGGGAAGGGTGGGTCATCTGACCGCAATATTCAGGCCTTTGTCGACGAGGTATTGAAGAGGGCTGCCGTTGGCGATGATAGCTTAATTTCTTCAAGTTTAGTTAATTAATTTGGCCATTGTTTCATACAAATCATCGATGTTAATTATTTATAGGATTGAAAATAAATTTAAATCGTATATAGCCAGTGGTCCTAAATTCAATCAGTAGCAGTTGTACAATATTTTTAGTGCAGTTACCGGTCAAGAAACAGAAATGTGTTCATTTAGAGTTTTGAATCTGTAAAAATTTGTACAAAGATGCAGCTGGAGTTTAAAAAAACAATGAAAAGAGGAGAAATTATTATGGCATATGACCTTGCGCCTGGAAAAGAAATTTTTTGATACTTACCCCCACAGAGAACTGTAGCTTTTTATGAGAAGCCTTACTATTTATTAGTCATAATTTATATTATTTGGTTAGGCAAAGGAACTCTGTATTTTTACCTTTTTTTCAACTCATTGGTATTCTTTATACATTGTCTATCACCAATTGATATCACTATGATACAAAAGTGCTTATGAGAACAGTGAGCTTAACCAGAGTGGATTTGCAAATACCAAGTTTCAGGGGTTTGTGCTGCAAAATACTAGTGAGGGAAGCTGATGGAAATGTTAATTTCAATCAAACTGTGTTGCAGGAAACAGGGGCGGATCTAGGATTTTCGTCGGGGGGGCAAAAAAATATCGAATCGGATTTAAATATCTAATCAGATTTAAATTCATTAACCAATTGAGTACTCAATAAAAAACAATATTTTGACTTATACTTTATAATGCTTTGACTTGTAATTTCTGATGCTTTGACTTATAATTCTAATTACCAATCAAAATTCAACAAATTTATTTCAATTTTAACTCTAAATTTAATCCGAATTACAAATTAAACGTCCAGAGGAGGGCAAAATCGGTCGGGACCGAGAAATCTCCACTAAAACTCAAAATCTAAGAAGGTAGCTGCCCCCCCCCCCCCCCCCCCCCCCCCCCCCCCCCCCCCCGCAACCATTTGGGTCCGTCTTTGGCAGGAAAGCTTAGTTCTTGTAATTAATGACAAATACTAGTGAGGGAAGCTGATGGAAATGTTAATTTCAATGAAATTGTGTCGCAGGAAAGTTTAGTTGTTGTAATTAATGACATGATATAGTAAGAGACAAAGACAACCACATTAATTAATCGAACTTTCTCTGACCTGAATTCGCATCCTATGAGATATCTCATATTCTGCGTGACTTTTTGGAATATCTCAACCGTTAAAATACGTCCTGCACGAATCTCAAAGCTTAAATAATACTGTCCCCGCATTCCCCGAGTAGGCACCGGACACGTCGGTCATGCAAAATATGTGATATTTCAGAGGATACACGCTCTTTCCTATATCTATCTTGATTTGAATTGACTAATAGTGACGTAGGTGCCTACGTAATCAACCTCTTGACATTCAACTGTGAAAAGCAATTGTAACTTGTAATAATGAGTAACACTAGTGTATGAATAGACTTCTAGAATCTGGATAATATCCAAGTGACTAAATAACACGACATCTTAAACCATTAGATTTACATTAATATTCGTGCGAGATGGAGCGCTTGATCAAAGAAAACGGAGAACGGAGACGGGAGATGTCTTAGAATCCTCCGTTAGTGCCTTCATTAGACAACATCCCCCCCCCATCTCTCCTCAGTTGCGCTCGTCTCAGCCGCGCCCTTGCCTCGCCCGGATCATCTCGCTTCAGTCGCCCTAGCTCTAACCTTTGTTGCTTCGCCTCAGCCGTGCCTTCGTCCCAGCCACACGACCTCATCTAACTATGCATTGCCTCGCCCGGCTCAGCGCCTCCGCTGGTATGAAAACTTAACCCGATTTTGTGCTATCCTCTTTATTAATTTAAGATATGTTGCCTTTGTTTGTCTCTTGATTTGAGAATTGGTGTAAATGGAGAATTCTTACTTCAGTTTTGTCCAAAAATTGCTCGATGAAATGCCAAAATGAAAATAAAAGGCTATCTCTTCTGTTTGTCTCCTAATTTGAGAATTGGTTTAAATGGAGTTTGCAATTTAACTCTTTTCTAATTTACTTTTTGTTATGTAAGAACTTGGGGCTTGCAATTTGTCTCTTAATTTAAGCATGTTATGGTAATGAGTCAGCTAGGCTAATGTTTGAATACACTTAAAACATTCTAGGTTGAAAGAAGACCTCAGCGACTGAAACTCCATTTAGTTATGTTAAGGTATTACTTGTTTACTTGTGTTGCTTGTTTATTACTACAGTATATTTTTCTTGTTTTGTTTACTATTATACTTCTTTTATTTTTTACTGAAATGAATGTACATTGGAATTTTATTTATCTGTCGGAGGAGTGAATTTTTGAATTTTTTGAACTATCTTGAAAAATTACATAAGAATTGGCTATTGGATTTAGGAACTTAGCTCCGAAGGAACAACAAGTCTACTTGTACTTGTGTTGTTCTACTTTTACTTGTGCTGCTTACTAGAGAACTCCATCCCTTTAGAAGGCTCAAAACTTTGCTCTCCTGCTTCATTTATCAACAAATCATCCACTTCATCTACGTGCAAAACATTTATTTCATCTACCGCAAAATCATCCATTTATCTGCAAATAAATAGAGCACAGATATGGTTATAAGTCACAATTTAATATTAATGTTAACTCAGGCTTCATGTTAACAGGTATTACGAGATTGAGCAATAAACCATCATATCCCAAAAATTGGTCCACCCGAGCAACACAACAATTCTACAAAAATTCAAGAGTTAAATTGAACACCCGAGCATTACCAGAACATGCTTAAATTAAGAGACAAATTGCAAACTCCAAGTTCTTACATAACAAAAAATTAATTGGAAAAGAGTTAAATTACTTAACTATCTACACCAATTCTCAAATTAGAAGACAAACAAAAGAGAGAACATTTTACTTTGTGGCATTTCATCGAGCAACTTTAGGACGTACTGAAGTAAGAATTCTTCATTTACATCAATTCTCAAATCAAGAGACAAACAAGACAACATATCTTAAATAAATAAATTGGATAGCACAAAATCGGGCCAAGTTCTCATACTAGCGGAGGCACTAAGCCAGGCGAGACAAGTCACGGTTAGATGAGGCCGCGTCGCTGGAATAAATTAAGGCGCGACTGAGGCGAAGGAGCGAGCGTGCGAGGTAGCAAGCGTGACTAAGGAGAGATGAGAGAGAGCAGCGGAGGATTAGGGTTAGACTCTACGAGAGCGAACAAGAGGGAGCATCGGGGAGCCGAAATTTTTTTTCTTACCACCGTCGAAAATCGGAATTAAATCAATACCACTGGTTTAATCGGATTTCAGATTCCGCCACGTACGCGCACTGGATCTGCGCACGGATCCCAAATCCGTGCGCATGGTGGATACGCGGACCGATCCGTGCGCGTAGCGGATCTGCGGACGGATCCGTGCGCTTAGCGGGTCTGCGGACAGATCCGTGCGCGTAGTGGGTCGGCGGACGGATCCGTGCGCGTAGTGGCTGTGCGGACGTGTTAGAAAATGATAAAACCCCACAGCGCACTGGTTTTGCCCTACCCCAGCGCTCCCAGCCCCAGCAGCAGCACCCCACACCCCAAGCCGCGCAGCCCTCCAGTAAAGGTAATTTTTTTTTTTATTTTAAAGTTAAATTTTGTTATTTAATTTTTTATTAAGTAGTTTAGTTTAGTTAGGTACCAAAATAGTAGTATATTGTAAATTAGATTAAAATATTGTGTAGTTATGTAAATATTTGTGTAAATTAGACCAAAATAGTAGTTTAGTTTATTTGGTCTATTTTTTATTAAGTAGTTTAGTTTTAATTTAGTTGGGTGCCAAAAAATTTGTGTAAGACCAATTTAGAATTGTGAAATGTATTTAGAATTTAGAACTGTGAATTATAATTTAGAATTTAGAAATGTCCAAATATTGTAATAATATATTGTTGTATTTAGATTGTTTTTAGAAATGTCCAAATATTGCAATAATATATTGTTGTATTTAGATTGTTTTTAGAAATGTCCAAATATTGTTGAATTTAAAAATGTCCAAATATTTAGAAATGTCCAAATATTGTTGAATTTAGAAATGTCCAAATGTCCAATTATTTTGACATTGTTGTATTTAGACAAAAATTGAGTAGAAATGGACCAAATCAGAAATTTATTTTTCTGAATGGCCGTATTGTATGACTTTTTACCGATCCATCCAAGAATGATGATATATTATCGATAGAGCCTAAAATTGACAAAATTAATTAATTTGATGTCAGTATGGCGTCAACCAGCGGTAGCAAAGAAAATCGTACGCAAGATGACGTACAGTTGGATTTATCACTGGCCCGTACGATATTTCCAAATATGACGAAAGAGAGCATCAGCCCTCTTTGCTGGTATAAATTCGAGGAGCACAAGATTAGAAATGCATATGTAAGTTTACGTTTTGAGAAATCCAAATAATTTTAAATTTTATTTAGTTAAAAATATGTAAGTTATATGTTTGTTTGTTTTGAAATTGAATGCAGACTCATACCTTGACGGGGACGCGGAACAATCAGATGAGTATAGTCTACGATGAGCGATACGCTCCCGCGTTGAAGAGTTTGGGGTTGTGGCATGTCTCACAGCTGACCCCCATTATTGCAGATGTTGCTCTTCTATCTGCGTTGGTCGAGAGGTGGCGGCCGGAGACACACACATTCCACCTGCCAGTTGGAGAGATTACGGTGTCTCTCCAGGATGTCAGTTGTCTCTGGGGACTGCCTATTACTGGACGGGCTGTGACGGGTGTGGAGTACGGGGACTTCACAAAGGATGTCGAAGAACTGCTAGGACCCAACCTGATGAAGGAAAGGGCCCTCAAGAGGTCGAAGGTTGCTTCGAAGAACGACATCAGTATACCTTTTTTACGGGCGGCTTTCAAGTAAGTTGTATTTTTATAATAGTAAATATTTGCGATGCTTGATAATCTGTACTAAATTAGTTTGTATTTATAAAGGACCTTTGCGAGAAAATGCGCCTCCGGCTCTGGTAGATCAGTGGACCCGAGCTTATATCATGGAGTTGTTCTCCTGCTGGTTGTTCCCAGATTCCTCTGGGAGCACCGTCCCTGCTTGTATGCTGGAGTGGCTGAGGGACTTGGCAGACCCTCCACAGATGAATTGGGGTGCGGCGGTCTTGGCATGTCTGTACCGAGGCTTATGCACTGCGTGCCGGGTATAAATTACTTAATCTTCTTTTTGTAAATAAATTATTTGCTCTTATTGTATTAAAAATAACCGCAACTTGTATGAAAATAGGTTGACAAATCTGGTCTGTACGGACCGATTGGTCTCCTTCAGCATTGGTCGTGGACGAGATTTCCATTTGGTCGTCCGCAACCATCAGTAGACGGTTGGGCTCCAGACTGGGTCATCCGGACGGGGAGACATGTCCTGCGTATGCTCAGAGATTCTGCGCAAGAAAGACCTTTGTCGCGACTCCGCACGGCAAGCCTTCGGGAGTTTGATTTTTCCGCACTCAGTTCGAGCAGATGACTCCAGATCTACATGTCGAGTGGAGGCCGTATGATTTTTGGGTCGAGGTTTTTGAGCAAGATGAAGTGCCTTACTGTTTTCTTACAAAACTTCCAGACATCTGCAGTCGCGAGCGACAGTCCTGGTTTGCTCAGGTGCGAGTTATTTTTTTATTTTCTAGTTTACAATTTCATAATCATATTGTAGTTTAAAATTGATACTTAGACTTTGAAAAATATTGGCAGGTACCGCTTATCTACTACCAGGTTGTTGAGCATTATTACCCTGGACGGGTAATGAGACAGTTTGGTATGGCCCAGTTTTTTCCAGTCCCGCCGCCTATCACAAAGGACGACTGGTATGATCTTCACCAGCCGTTGTGCACCGCGGTAGCGAAGAATTGGCGGATGGAGCACGCCTTGCATGTACGGAGACTGGAGGATATGAGTCCGGATGACATGGTTCCTGATATGTATCAGACTTATGCTTTCGAGGAGTGGGACCAGCGTTATCGGTAGTGGTACCAGGAAAATTGTGCATTCACGGTGTACATGTTCGGTCAGATCTCAGAGATAAATGCGAAGCCGCTTCATGTACCACGCGACACGACCTCCACTCAGTACGGTTTCATCCCTAGCGGTGGTCCGGCTGCACAGATTGTAAGTTTTTTATATTATTTTATTATTTCAATACAGGTACGGTAATCATATTTTGAAATATTGATAAAATGGTTTATTCGCAGGTACTTATGAACATCAAGCAGGTTCTGAGAGCAGCAAGATATGGGATCACAAGAGGCTGGAAGAGGCTGGGGAAGATTATGCTGTGCTCATCTGCACCTCCGGTAGTCGTCGCCGGGTACAAGGACCAGCTAGACAAGATCCTGAGGCTAGCGGATCTTCCAAGATACGAGGATTTGGGGGATATGAATGATGAAGATTCAGCAGAGCCGATGAGCACACCAGAGCCAGATTTTTCGGAGATATTGTCTGCACCGACGGCTGATGCAGCATTTCAGCGATTTGGAGATCGAGTGGTACGTGCATTTTTCTAATAACCTACTTACTGCAAAACCAAATTATTCTATTATTAACCATCTATTTTCAGGGATATGAGCCCCGGTTTGAGGAGCCTCCGACATCGCAGGATTTTGAGCGGACTCAGACATCGCAGGATTTTGCGTTCGACTTGGGTTCGACTTATGTATACACTCAGGATTACTCATCTCCTCAGTTCTACACACAGGATGAGCCACCACCAGAGGGCAGTGCAGCAGTGTACCAGACTGAGAGGAGACCATCATTTGCAGAGTCTGCTGTAGCTTCTTTTTTCGGTCCTTCGGCAGTTCCTGGCTCATCTGAGGAGGTTTTGTTTGGACAGCTACCAGAGGAGACCCCACCACAGCCATCGCGCCAGTATACGTCGCCTTTCACTCAAGCAAGTTCGGAGATTGTGGAAGAAGAGGACTCGGATGAAGATGAATTGGGGCGCGGTAAGAGAGTTAAGGTCGCGAAGAAGCCGTACACACCATCGACTAGGTAGTTGACTTTTATGTAGTTATTCAGTTATTTGGACTTTTATGTAGTTATTCAGATATTCGGACTTTTATGTATGTTTTTCGGACTGTCATTTAGTTATCATGTTATTCTTACTTTTATTTGGTTTATGTTTGTCTTTCATGACCTTATTACATCTGTCACTACATTTCTTCAAAATCGACTTCGACTTAAACATGAGTTCTACATCATTCAAACTAATCACTTCGACTTAAACAAAACATCCGTTCTACTGCAATAAAAATACACATAAGTTCTACTGCAATAAAAATACACATAGGTTCTACTTTAATTAAAAACATGAGTTCTACTACCATTAAAAACAGACAAAAACAACAGTTCTACTACCACCTCTTGACCTTATTGCGTATTTCCTCTCGCATCCCTTCTTCTTCTCGCATTCCTCTCGAGAGTTTCTCTGCTGGTTTGGTGACCCCTTCGTCGTCCTTCCAATACATCCATCCACATTTGGATGCGGTTGTGCCGTCTCCTACCCAACTTCACCAACCGATGCTCTGGAACTAAGATATCTCCTTCGTACACCGGCCAATCACATTGATTGTCATACATATGAAATTCACCACTCCATGTGTCGATGAGTTTTTGAATGTTGTAATAGTGATTGACGAAGTCATTTGGATCCAAGCTCCTATCATGTTAACAAATTAGTAAGTAATGCGGTCCCTAATTTCAAGTTCCAAATTAAATAAAACATAATTTTACCTTAAGCGACAAACCGCCATCACATGAACACATGGTATTCCGACCATCTGAGGCTTCTGACACATACATTCCACCTCATGGTCGTTCCTCAGAACTACCTTGTACCTGCAGTCGCTAGACGTGTGCACCCAGCTGCCATTCTCCATGTCAAAATTAATCTTTTCGCCATGTGAGGTCACCATAAATTCTCCATGATGGCCGAATGCAAGCGCTGACATTTTTCCAACCTTGTCGATGTGCTTATCCAGCTTCTTATGTACGCGAGTGGAAAAAAGCTGACCTGCTGCTTGCAATTGCACAGCCTTCTCTCTTCTCTGAACAAACCAACTGACACACTTGTAGAACGTCTCCTCAATGATTGCGGCAACTGGTAACCTACGAGAATTAAAAATTACAATTAAATGAAGAAAACGATAATAAAAATATAGAAGGATTACAAAATACAAACCTTCGAGAAGTGGCGAAGACATTGTTGAGCGATTCGGAGCCGTTGCTAGTCATTATTTCCCAACGAGATCCATCATCCATAGCTTGATACACCTTCCATGGCTTAGGCGATTCTTCCTCATCATTTTCATTATATTTGTCACATGTATCCAAATAAGCCAACCAATCAGGATTTCGCCTCCTGATTGCCTCAAGTCCTTCTTGCAATCTTCTTCTCTTCTTCTTTTTAACCATAACCTTGAAAAAAGTGGAAGCAACCTTATCCTTAGTGTGTTTTCCGAAGTTCTCAAACACATGTTGAGAGCAGTAGCGGTGGGCACACTCCCCATTCTCCTCACACCAACCCAAATCATCTTGAATAAACACCTTTTTTATGCCCTTGTGTCGGTCAGATACCACACACATGAATCTGCCAGAACCAATTACAAACTCCCGCACCCACTTCATGAACCATCCCCAATTCTCAAAATCCTCGCTCTCTACCAGTCCAAATGCTAACGGGATTAACTGGTTCTCTGCATCATATCCGGTTACAATTAACAGCTTACCCTTGTATCTGCCAGACAAGAAACAAGCATCGATACTGATGACGGGTCTGAGGTGATCGACTGCAGCAATACATGGTCCCCATGCCCATGCTGCTCTCATGAAAAAACGATACCCTTGCTTTTTGGTTGGCTTTGAAACAATCTTATATTCAGTTCCCGGGTTTGTTCTTTTTATTGCCTCTAGCAAAGGGACAATCAGCCCGTAAGACCCCTCCCAACTACCAAAGGCCCGAGCAATTGCTAACTCTCTGCCACGCCATAATTTGTTGTACTTTGGAACGACACCCTCGTACCTTTCAGCGCATAAGTCAGCGACTGCCCGGATAGACATATCAGCATTTTTTTCCAATGACAATTTTATACAGTTGGCGACCATAGCGGACGTCAACTGTGCATGATCTAACCTGGAAGCCGATGCGTGGCATGTGTGCTTAGCCACATTCTTCGTGATGGCCCAAGTATTACCAAAGCCTGTAGCCCTCGCAACCAACGACCACCTGCACCGGGCGTCAACACACTTGTATCTCAGCCTGGTGGTATCGCTGTGTGTATTTTTTATCTCCCTGTTTAGTTTGATATGCCAGTGGTTAATTGCTTCTTTCATCTTATCCTTGCTGTCATATGTCATCCCCTCAGACAATTCATGTCTTTCTCCCTTTTAATTTATAAAAGAAACAACAAAAATTGAACAACATCATTTTAATAACAACAATTTAATAATTAAATTAAAATTAAATATAAATTAACAAACATACCTCACATGTCGCAAAAAAAGAGCTATCGGCCTCTTCAAACCCTGATGTGTCATGAAATTGCTCAAACGGATGTCTTTCCCCACGACCCAATAAAGGCCACTTCCGCCTGCCAAGCACAGGAATACCAGTATCCTCATCACTGTGATCTGATACCCCACCGTCCCCATCATCATCCCAATTAGCCTCTGCCTCCCTTTCTTCAGGATCGTCGTCCGTATTATCAGCATAATAAAGCCGTTCTGGGGTTCCAGATCGGTTCCTTTCAGATTGGACTCGGCTAGAGGACGAGGATGGAATTGGAGATCGACCCCTGTCAGATCGGACCCTACTAGGACCCGCTACGGATGGCGCCCGACTTGGACCCGCTACGGATTGCTCGAGCCCCAAACCCTGAGTCAACTGCAACAATTGTCTGGTATTCTGTCTGGAGTTCTGTCTAGGGTTTTGTCTGGGGTTGGCTACCACATATAACTCCAGGAACTTGAAAGGAGTGCTCATATTCATTGTCATTTCGACATATAACCCCCAACTGCTATCGTCTTGTACCGGAAACTGTTGGAACCAGGTTTGGTTGCCTTGGCCAATATTGATCCTTGCGGTAATTACCAGTTCATAATTACGGTGGTCAATACCGAGTTGTTGGTACACTTCCCTATTTATACCTCTAAAATCCAAACCTAAGCCGATATTGAACATTCTCGGCATCTGGTGGCTATAATAAGCGCCATTTGGTCCTTGTAATACTTCACCACCAGAATATAAAGCAATTCCAATCATAATTGGTTGAATGAACCTAAATATTACAAAATAATGCACTAAATTAAAAAATAATACAAAAAATATGTTTTTTTGAAAAAAAAAAGGTAAAAAACGCACCTATGCAGCAGCTTCGGTGAAGAATGAGTGAAGAATAAAAAATTGAACTGCTTTTCTGGATATATAGGGCTAATGTAACAGGAACGCATCTCCACTGCGCGAACGGGTCAGGGACAGTCCGCAAATTGGCTACGCGCACGGATCCGTCCGCAGACCCGCTAAGCGCACGGATCCGTCCGCAGATCCGCTACGCGCACGGATCGGTCCGCGTATCCACCATGCGCACGGATTTGGGATCCGTGCGCAGATCCAGTGCGCGTACGTGGCGGAATCTGAAATCCGATTAAACCAGTGGTATTGATTTAATTCCGATTTTCGACGGTGGTAAGAAAAAAAATTTCGGATCGGGGAGTCAAGGGGTCTGCGAGAGCGAATGAGAGAGAGAGGAGAGAGAGGTAACGGAGGATTCAATTTTAGATTTTTTTAATCGGGCGCTATATCATGCACGAATATTAAAGCATATCATATGGCTCATGATGTGGTGTTATATAGTATGAAATGACACTAGTGTTATAGTAGGGAATGAGACATTAAACCTGAAGAGCAGTGCTCAACACTTTCTTTTTTTATAAAAGCCTCCTTATTGTTTGTTGAAATTCGACAGGATTGCAGTTCTAGTAGTATGTAAAGAGAGAAGAATAGAAATAGGAGAAAAAATAATTTAATTCAAAATATGAAAGAAAAGTAAAAGTGTTACTAAAACCCCATTGATCATTCAATTCCTTATTTCTCATCAACGAACAAATTGTTTTGAGCTTAATGACCCTTCCACATTTTTTCCCTTTTGCTCTTTTGCAAGATTGATACTTGTGCGTAATATAATCCCTAAATTCTGCGTAAATCAGTTGACAAATTTGCGGCTTAATTACAAAATATCACAAGACAAATTTGACTTTGATCATGTGAGGGCCAGTACTGATATCTTGCAGATTATTTTACTTACAAAAATTATTTAAAAATAATATAAGGTAATATATAAATTGGTTTGAGATTTTGATCTCATAGAAGGAATCGAAAAAAAAAACAATTCCTTTAGGCAATTCTAAGGATACCGAACTTTTTTCGCTAAATCTTAAAGAAACCAAAAAAAAAAAGAATTCGGTTTTTTCTATGAGATCGAAAGTTTCATACAATCCATCTATTATTGTATATTATGTTTATATGATTTCTATAAATGAAAAATTCTGGATATCTTGCCTGTATGGTACTGCATCCCACATTAATTAGAAAAAAATAGTTTAACTACATATTAATTAATGATGGTTGCCCATATTAATTAATGATGGTTGCCCATGAATATGATATAATTATAAAGGTTTGGCTTAATTGTATGCATATACAATCTCTGCCGAACAAAGTTAAACAAAAAATGATGTAAAGTTTTTAATACTGATGAAAATTTACAACTAGTAGTACACCTACAATTTGTTTTGATAAATTTCTTTTTGGGGAAAAACTATTGGTACATAATATCGCTGGTTTCATTAAAATTGAAACAACCTTTACAATTGAAAATTCATTCTGATTTATTTGTGCTGGAACGTCCCCAATTTTGATCTGTGTATTTTTGTTTTTAAATTACTAAAACAATCTTTCCTTTTAGGAAGTCGCTGGTGGTTCAAATTTCAAACTCCAGCTCTCGCTGATGTTTATAAAACAAAACGTTGGAAAGAAGCTTAGTTCTTTCTTTCCTCAAACAAGAAAAATAAATAAAAGCAAGAGAAACATATTTTGTTTATTGAGAGACGCAAGTTCAATTTTCGAGAATAATATTTAAAAGATGCTAAGGAATACCAGGTCCTTTAATAATAAAAATTAGTTCAGGATAGCTGGACTTATCAGTTGCTAGTTTTCAGTTGAGGGGAGACAACTTGGCAGGGGGGGGGTCCGGATCCCCTAAAGTAACCAATATTTAGGTTTTGGATCGGGACCATCCGAATCGAATCCATCGCTCGAGATCGCCTCGGTATTCGAACCTACTTCTAGGATGCATGCGCTCCACTTTAGTTAGATGATCACAGATTCAAATCGGACGGTCCCGATCAAAACCCAATTTCTCGGGGGGGGGGGGGGGGTGTGGTTTGCCAACTGACAAAGTAGTACCGGAATTTAGTTGAATTATTTTGTCTATCCCAATTGTAACAACTAAAAGTATTTTTATAATTTAATTTAAATGTATGTGTTTCTGCTTTCATGAATTTAGCATGTATTATGTAAATAAATAAAAAATACGTCTTTAGTTGTCTGAAGTAATGAGTTCAACATAATTTGCGAAAACATACATTCAGAAAGTAAGTATATCATTGTCAAGCATCTAAAAACAAGAATATTAATGTAAATTTTTTTGAGAAAAACGGATAGGCATAAAATATTTCAAGTTTATTTTAGGAGTGATGCTTCTATGGACATAATGACCTATTTGTAAAATGAACATATTTTCATTTTCAAAGTTCAAACAGTCGATCCGACCGTTCAACATTATCTCCATATTAAAATGTACTTGGAGGTCAAATTTTACATTTTTTTGAATTTTTTACTATTTATTAAGTATTTTACAAAAACTAGTCAAATTCAGACCATTGAATTTTGTAAAATACTTAATAAATAGTAAAAAATTCAAAAAAATGTAAAATTTGACCTCCAAGTACATTTTAATATGGATATAATGTTGAACGGTCGGATCGACTGTTTGAACTTTGAAAATGAAAATATGTTCATTTTACAAATAGGTCCTTATGTCCATAGAAAAATTTGCCTTATTTTAGTCTCTCTGTTTCTTACTTTCTGTACTGGACTTGATAAAAGGGAAATTAATAGGCCTATTTAAACAGCTCAAGATTTGGATTCTTAGCCCTTGGACCAATTTCACGGAGGCCCAAAACCAAGCGCACGTTCCCTCACTTGTATATACCAGTTCTGCGTATGTAACTTGTGATCGAATGACTCAAATTTTGGAGTCAATTTCTCACAAAAAAAATCCAACAAATTACACTAAATCATATCAGAATTTGATAGTTTGTTTCATTCTTTTGTGTGATTTGTGTCATGAAGTGCTCAAAATTTTATAAACAATCTCATTTCTAACTTGAAATATTTGTTCCAATGTTATTAAATTCTAAATAACATCCCTGTTCTTCATCATGTGATCATGTTTTATCCCATTATTTATTTTGATTGGATGACTCACATATTTTCATGCTTCTCGCCACATTTAAGATTATGTGTTTGATTTATCGAAGGCGTAAAAAAAAAAATTTAAATAGTACAAGTCTTTGTATTTTTTTTTTTTGCAAGAACTTTTACGTGACTTATTAAAATACATATTTTTAGCATTTAAAATTTGTTGAATGCAAGATCTTTTATAGAAATCTTATTTTAAAATTTAAATTGTTTTCTTCTATCAATACTTCTCTTTCCGAAGAAGCACGAAAAAAGATCCTAATTTGACAAATTATTGCTAGTATTTGCACGTACAAGAGATGAAATTACTAAGATCCAAGTTGTCCCAATAATTAATTAAAATTTTGCTCTCTTCACTATTTACTGATTTACATCCACATATTCATTCTATTAAATATAAAATTGATGTAGATAACATCAGTTATGAAAAGGAAGAATTTGACATTATGCAATAATTTGTATTTCTAGCTATGCACGTTCATCATTTTCGTAAATTTTTCAGTTGTAACAATGTACGTGCTCTTATAATATCTCTTACTGCAATTTTTATATAATATCTTACATAAAATGAGGCACAATTCACGTCCCAACATTACGCAAATTATATATGGTTTCAGACTAAGGCTAACTAATGTAAATTAAATTAAATTACATTATCGAATTTAATACCTGATATAAATTTCTCTCGTGCTAGGAGGGAACGCACTTATAGAGCCTTCCAATTTAAAATTGGTTGCTTGAATATAAAGTCCCTTCTCAAAATAGTACAAGGCATTTTACTCCACAATACTTGGACTAGTATAAGAATAGCAACTGCAGTGACAGAGTGTTGCAATCTGGGAATGCCGAGCATGCTTCTCTCTGACATGTATGTGTCAGGGAAACTCAACTTTTCTGTCAGTACCTTATGGTACAATGAAATGATACTACCATTCTTCCCTTTGTTTTGTTTTAGTAGGCACTGAACTAAATGCCTTTGACTGGAGAGTATGGTTTAAAAAAATGCTCTGGTGCCTGGTGGTGGCATTCATCAATTTATCTCATTTTCGGAGTACTCCCTTCCTCTCTCCCACTATCTATTTTGTTCGGCACCAGAAGCAACCTGTCAAAGCTCATAAACTCTTCAGCAAAGTCGTCATCACTTTTGTACAGCATTTTCTCCAAATTACACTCTGCATTTCTTCGCTTCAGTACGAAATATCTTGGTTTTATCTTCTTCTCCAGGGAGTAGCTGAAGTATCTAGGATAATCCACAATTTCCCTTAGCGGCTTTCCCATGGTGTTCAAGAGAAACTCAAGCTTCGGCTTTATGACATTTTCTATGCTATAGCCAAGAATAGGAGAGAATCGGTGTACCATTGAACAGACCTTCCGCTTGGGTATCCCAATCGAGATTAAATATTTCAGCCTGAATAATGGTAAAAACAAAAGGGAAGCTTATTTATGTGCGAAAGAGAGAATAGGAATATTTTTCTTTCTGCAACACAAATACTACAACATTGCTTTAATTTGACCTGTAATTCCAGTCACTATTGAGGCTTATTGGGCTCTTTCCAAAGTTCACTGGGTCAATAATGTAATTGAATTAGACTACTCAACTTTGAACGGGTAAATGGGTAAACTGAGGTCAAATGGTGATACGTGCTGTCTTCATTAAAACTTAATTGCAGCCACAGTTAGGTTGGGCTATAACAGAACTAATAAATGATGACCTGGGTTTCTAATCTAATATTCAAAAAGCTGATCTTTGATAAGGAGATTACTATGAGAAAGTAAAAACCCAATTGAAATAAATTAATGGAACCTAGCCTATAAGGGAAAGCTAGATAGAAAAATCGGGGTTGTAGCAAATGAGGCTTGATCAAGAGATCAGACCAAACAGTGGAGGCCTGTTGGAGGCTAAATAAATCAGCATATATTATGAATCGAGGCATGAACTTGCTTACGAATTTTGGGCTACAAAGAAAAGCACTGTAGTAAGTCAAACTAGTAATATACATAATAGCAAAACATTACACTCTTGGTACCAACTCCAACTAGCATGTATCATTCATTATAGGACCCGACTTGTGCACTACTAATATTTGGGATACTAGTTGTTGAGCTGAGTGTACCTTGGATGTAGTGTTTTATCGGGGTCTAACACAAGCAGCTCAGGATATTTTCTGATGATTCGAGGCATGTGCTCATTAGAAAATCCAAAATCAATCAAAAACTTGATCTTTCTCCTGAGAGTGTTTTCGACATTGGCTGCAAAAATTTTCGGATATCGGCATAAAGTTTTCCCTATTGTTGGATGGTCAAACTCCATTTCCTCCAAAAATAATACCACCTTGTAGATTCAACAAAAAAAAGCAACAAAAGAGAGTAAATGATGAAGAATAATGTACATCAAAATAGAGTTCCATTTTTTATACAAATGTACACATCAATTGTTCAAGCAGCTATGTGAAGGAGTTTATGTGCGTAATTGATAATTTCTTTCTTTGTCTTAATTGTGAAACAATATCCACAGAACTTTGTTTTAGCAACTGGTTACAATTAACAACATAAACAAACACATATTTATTTCATGAAAATAAAAGTAGCAATAGTAACAGTTTGAAAATGTAGGAGATGCAAAAATTGGTTGCCAACCTCAGAAAATTCACTAGGCTTTCTGAGTAGAAGTTGTGGGCTTTTTGTGATAACTGGCACCAACCTTTGTTTACTAACTGATAACTCACTGAAGCAATCAATTGCCCTATTGAGTCTTCGCAATGACAAACCCAATATGTGGGGCCAACTTTGAATTGCGGCGTCGACATCCCTCTTTGGCACCTAGAAGATAAATTTTCTTGATGCATAACTAAACATATGGATAAGTTATAATGATGTCACAGAAATCAATATTTGACCAACCAACTTTCTGTGGCCAGAGTAAGTCATGTCCATATGTAACATGCTTTAACCACAATTAAACTCCTATATATCAACTAAGCTAATCCAAATAAATCCTGGATAATGTAACCAAACATAATAGCCAGGAGGGTAAGGTTGTAAAAATATCTGGCTAAGTTGGTACTCATTTTAGCCCAAACTTGGTACCTTTAATTTGAAGAAGAATGTGAGAATCTGTTTATAGTTGGCAAGAATGCATGCAGAAAGGATCCATGGGTATTTAACGAGCATTCTTGGAATCTCCTTCTTATCCCACACCTATCTAGAGAAAGAATAGATTTAGTTAAAAAAGTATCAGTCAAGTTCATATTAAGACCTTTTTCTTCTTTGGTCAAGAACTTAAACATGTTGGTACTGTTTACAAGAAGGGCTACTTTGGTACTCCAAAATATAATTGGGATGTCAATTACAGAATTACGGAATTACCTTCTCTAGTGCACTTATTCTGAGCTTGATAGTTTTCTGGACGTCATAAAAAAATGCAGGAGGAAAACAGAGAAGAATGGACGCTACATCATCCCTGGGTACGCCTATCGATGCAAGAAGCTCAAATAGGTGTTGGAGATGGTTCTCTACTGAGCAAAGAAGCAACCTTGGAAATGATTCTATTAAAAGTGGAAATGAGACGCTTCGACATCCCAATATTTCCAAGCCACCATGTCTTGCCTCCATCTAAAAACAAAATGAGGGGATCAGACAGATAATGAATAACAATGAAAGCTTCTTCCAAATTGTACGGTGGTACCTTCTGAAAAAAAGAGAGAGTGCTCTGGATGTCTTCATCAGCCCGTATAGACAAATTTACCATCATACGTTTTGCATTCCTTCCCGTATATTTCTTGTACGTGTAAGCATCACCACAAAATAATCCCTCCTTAAGAAACTGGACCTACATGTAATTAGTTAGCCATGCCACAAACACTACACTACACTATTATAGTTATTTCACCGATTGAAACTTAAATCACGTATCTCATTAGTAAAGCTGATGATATATATACCAATCAACCCTGATACATACCATCGGATAGTTAAATGCTTTTTTTTTTTTTTTTATGATTTATGATATACTAAACCTAAAAGGCATCTCCCCTTTTAATATTACATGTACAAAAATGAAAAAAAAAAATAATCCAAATATTATAACTAAAATAACAACAGACTGATTACCTTATTTAGAAGATTTGGTAGAGTATCTGACTGAAGATATGAAACAATGACCTTAGCGGATGACAATTTGACACCGAGGCTCTCGAGAAAAGGTAAAATTCCTTTATCCCCTTTACTCTTAGCCATGTAATAAACCTTCTTCCCAAATCCTAACCCGCTAATCTCCATTTCTTCTTGTTTGAACAAACCGTTATCCCAAGAATCCCATAGCCCCAATTCATCCAATTCATGGACGCTATCTACAATCATTTGTAGGTAGTTTGGGGAATTTGAAGCAATGAAAATGGAATCTTCCTCAGAAGCGCCGTGTTCTATAAGTAAAGAGACTATCGCTTCGTGTGCTTCGTGCGCTTCGTCGCGTGGCTCTCCGTTGAGGGAGAAGCATTGAACCGGGAGGATATTATGGGGTTTAAATTTGCAAGACAGAGGAGGGATTGGAGTGTTGTGTAGAGAGAAGAGATGGAGGAATTTGGAACGGTGGTGATTAGATGGAGAGAGAAGAGTTAAAGTTAGGGTTAGTGTTGGGGCTTGGTGGAGGAGACGAGTGGCCATGGCGGGTAGTGGTACTTAAGTCTTCTGTGTGTTTTTTGGGAGGTTTTGGATAAAGAGGTGAGACAGGAGAGGTTTTTTTGGGAGGGTTTAGAGAGGGCCAGAGGGGTCAGCGAGCAAAGGTAGGGGTGTCGGTTGGATTCAGATCCAGTGCGGTACCTGGCACAAATCTCAAAGCGGAACCTATCTTTCAAAGAATTCGCATCCAGTGCTTTACCTGGGGTGCAATAAATAGATCCGAACTGTTGTTTCAACCTAACACGAATCTCAAAACGGACTCCCTACAGTATTCATAGGCGAATTGAGTTTGATGCGGCTGAAATTAATCCAGACCGTCCGTTTATTATTGCACCCCTCCAATACCTGAGGGGACACACACTCATCATTCATATAGGCACCGAAATTATTTTTGCTCGACTACACGATAGGATAGCATAGCAGATGAATAACAACTAATATAATAATTACTTTTATAATTTGTTACAAATTGATCATCAAAACTTGTTCATTTTACACATATACAATCACTTTAGTGATATAAAATTCAAAATACAAATGTACAATCAATTCCGACTAAATTTTTTTTTTTTTATCAAAGCAAGAAAATTTAAAAACATGAATACCTTTTTACCTCTTTCAGGATCTCCAGATGGGAGGAATAGAGAGAAGGGGAAGGGGATGGAAACAGGTCCTGATCGAACATGACTAAAGCTAGGGGTGAGTAAATCGCTCATAACTCGTAACTCGCTCATAACTCGCTCGCTAAATGCTCATTAACAACTCGCTCATTAACAACTCGCTATAACTCGCTCATTAACAACTCGCTCATTTACTTAATGAGCCGAGCATGAGCATACCCCAACTCGCTCATAACTCGCTCATTAGCTCATTAAGAACTGAGTTACATAAATCCTGCCACATTTAATCCCTTGATTCTTTTTTTTGGAATGGCCCAAGAAGCAAGTTTAAAGCATACATGCCATAGGATCGTTGGGCTAAAGAAAGCAGGCCCCAGAACCATCTGTAATATCCATTAACAGATTAACTACAGGCCCAGACCCAGCTACTATAGCTTGAAGCCTTGAACGGGAGTGAATAATAATGAATATTATTTGGTTTTGAACTTTTAGCTGAAAATTTTGGAAAGTTTTCGGCGCGGCTGCAAAATCTCATAACTCGCTCATTAACAGCATGCTCATTAACAACTCGCTCATTAAGCTAATGAGCCGAGCATGAGCATACTCTAACTCGCTCATGCTCACTCATTAATCAGCCCTAACTAGAGCGATATATTTGCTCCTGAAGGAGTTAATATGAGAGGGAACGGAGGGCCGAGAACAAGAGTGAATCTCATATAGAAAAGTAATGAATTTGTTTATCCTCAAATCAGAATATAGAGAAGGTGAACAAATTTCTTTCCTTTCCCTTTCTATTACACAAGTTGTTTGTGGAGTACATCCTTAGTGACTTTCTAGTTTTCACCAATACTTGAAGAATCTACCGTAAGTAATTTGGTACATGAAAAATGAATTACAAAAGAAAGAGGAAAAATGACCTACCAATTTAAAGTTTAGTACTATAGTGTGATTATGGGTAAAACTGAAATATTATAAATAAATAGTATCTCTTGAGCAAGATGCAGTGGTAATATTTAAGGCTCTGTTAATTGTTGGTGGTAATTAGCCTGGGTATAGAGTATTTTAAGGTTGAAGGAAATTATTCAGTACTTTTTATATATTAAAACTTTGGGAGTTTAAGAGCTTACGGCAGAGAGAAAGATATTGTTTGTACGTAAGAGATATATGCATTTTAAATGTTCAGATTTCATAGCTTAGGCTATGTTTGATTGTGGAGTAAGATGTGGAGTAAATTTTTACTTTATATTAGTCAAATAAAGAGTAAGGTAGAGTAAGATGTGAATTAATTTTGAATAAGTTATTTCACCTCTTCAAGTGGATTAACTTACTCAACACTTACTCCACTTGTAGGATCCACTGTCATATATAGATGTTCATTTTTCAATATTTACTCTTTTAGACAGATTAATTTTAGCCATGAGTTAAACTACCAAACGAGATGTAAAATATATAGAGTGAAATGGAGTAAGCCATGTAATCTTTATTAACTTTACTCCACAATCAAACATGACCTTAGATAATACTAGAATAGAAATGTAATTTGAGATTTCACTGCAATATTTCTCAAAGTAATCTGTCTTATGAGAATTAAAAAATCGTTAAAGCTTTTATGGGAATTTGTTTAACAACTGTCTGAACTCATGAACTAATAAGTTCAGCATATGTTCAGAAAAGTATGTAATTATCAAGCATCTAAAAATAAGGATATTGATGTCAAAAATATGAAAAAACGGATAGGCATAAATTTAAAGTTTTTTAAGTCTCCCTTTTTTTTTACTTTCTGTCGGTGGTCTGATAAAAGGGAAAATAACAGGCTATTTATAACATCTCAAAACTGGCCCATTTAAATTCTTAGCCCTTAGACCAGTTGTACGGAGGCCCAAAACCTAACGCCCGTTTCCAATTTCAAGGACCTAATTTGTGATCGGGCCGATTTTTTCAAATTGAGAGATAAACAAATTAACCACTTCATGTCTTGATCTCACGTTAAAAAGATCCTTCAAATTACACTGAATCATACGAGGATTTGAAAGTTGTCTTCCCTTTTTTTTTTTTGTGATTGGTGTCATAGCTTGTTTAAAAATATATAAACCATCTCATTTCCAACTTAACATAGTTACTTTTCTTTACATATTCGTTCCAATGTTGTTAAATTCTATCCTTTATCATGTAATCATGTCTTGACTTATTATTCATTTTGATCGAACGGTTCATGTATTTCATGCTTCTCTCCATATTTTTTAAAAGAGTATTTGTTTGACTTGTCTAAGGTGCAAAGAAAATTTTAAAAGAGTATTTGTAATGGTTTCATTTGTAAAGAGTTTTTCTTTTTGCGGCCGAGAACTTTAGGCTATCATCACCTTTGTTGTACACCTCCCTTGTACTTATTTATTCACTAATTTAATTATAAAATTTCAGTTGACATGTAAACAAATATCATTAACAGATAAAAAGATGGAGAAAGATTGAAAAATTAATTGGTGTACAATGAGGGTACCATTTGACGAAAGCTTTGTTGTTTGTAACGGTTGCATTATGCAGTATATTTTGTGTCGTTTTTCTTGTTGGCTCTTTATTGGAGATAGGGTGTAAACGGGTCGAATATATATTATCTGATTTTTTTTTTTCGGATTCAAATTCGAATTTTTTTTTTTTTTGCAACGGAGATTTTTAAGGCATCGCCGCCTTTGTTAATTATACACCTTCCTTTTACTTATTTATTCACTAATTATAATTATCTATTCGTTAACAATTGAAATGTTGCAAAATTAATTTAAGTTTATAAAAAGAAGTAATTTCATTTAAGAGATAACCATTATTAATTATAAAATTTCAGTTGACATGTAAACAAATATCATTAATGGATAAAAAGATAGAAAAAGATGGAAAAAATTGGTGTACCGTGAGGGTACCATTTGACGAAAGCTTTGTTGTTTGTAATGGTTTCATTATGTAGTGTATATCATGTCGTCTTTCTTGTTGGCTCTTTATTGAAGGTAGAGGCATAAACGGATCAGATATTATCCGATTTTATTTGAATCCGATATGAAATAAGCCTGTTTCTAGAAGATGGCGCATGTAATTGCGCATTCGGTTTCTTATGCGACACTGTGACTTAGCAATTTTTTCTCTTTCTTTCTCAGTCTATTTCACTATTATATCGTATGCGGTATTTATACTTATACAATTTTTGTGCAAAAATATCTCTACTTGTGAAATCGCATGAAATACCATGGCACATGCATTATGGTATGATACTGCATGAAAATATTTCCGAGTCAGAAAGCACTTCTGTTGCCCTGGGTTTACCTCTCTAGTGTCCACATCTCAATTAAACTCCAAAAATGATTTAAGTTTCCCATGACTCATTAAATCTAATATACTAAAAAATGTAAATATGCGAGAAATTAAAAATCCTTGGGTTCCCTCCCTAGCAGGGCTTGTTTAATTAGGTCTTTAGCTCGACCTTTATTCGCTTAATGTCAGACAGTGGTGGATAGGATCATCCTTTCTGTGCGGACGGTTCCTCATATTCGTCATCCCTCATTTTATGTTATTAAGCCTTTTGGCGTTGTTGTCACGGATAGTGAAAGATAGTTGATTAATACCAAGCTACCCTGAGTGGGTAGCAAGTACTAAAAGATCCCTACTTCCCTAGAGATTAGTGGGGGTGTGGAGATCAAGAAATCTCAGAAATCACGTCTATTATATATAAACTTTTGGAAATTTTGACGGTTATCCATGCAGCACAGTATCATACTGCATGCGCTCTGTACTTAGTCGATTCTTTATTAGCTTCTCACCTCCAAATGCATGTTGTATTCTGCATGAAACTGCGCGCTTTATACAACATGGAGATGCCATCTGCATCAGAATGCTCTGTTTTTGGAAAATAAATCTGCTGTGATTCTCGGGAATCGCAGGACCCTGCGATCCCGAATCTCAGATGTTGGTTTTTTTCGTGATGCGTGCATGAAAATTTACTTTTCCAAAGTGTTTTCGAGATCCGCGCACAGAAAAATTTGAACCGTTAATTCAGAATTTTAGAATCCTGCGATCCCATCCAGGATCGCAGCAGATTCGGACTCCTGTTTTTGTCCTAGAATAACTAGATTTCTCCAAATATGTAAAAATAACTTAAAACTACAAAAGTAACTCGATTTCTATAAAAAAAAATTAAACTACTGTTTTTGATCATTTTCCAAGTCAAAACATAGTCTTTTTTTTACTAAAATTTCATATCCTATCAAAATCACTTGTGGGTATTAATAAGTTTGGTGACTTGGATTCCAAATTTTACTCAAAAAATAAAAGTTGGACGAGAAGACTTAGGTCATTTTAAAAGTAGGACTAATTTGGTTTTTTTTTTTTTTGAAGTTTCAAGTAACAAATTTATGCAAATATAAGTTAAAAGGACTTGGTTCTTTTGAAAATTTTTGAGAACCAAAAGGCATAAAATTTTCCTTGTACAATTATTCAATGGACTTATTATAAATATTCAGTACTATTCCATAATGCGATAAATCTAGATCTGTGAACCACACTTTGGAGCAGACTCCTTGCAGAACGGAACAAAATCTACTCTTGTTAAAAAGGACCCTCCTCTCTCTCTTTTTCTTTTTTCTTTCTATCTCTCAAAGGTTGATTCAAATATGCTGAAATTCGAGATCATTAACAGTAACTCTGAAATTCCTGAAATTCCGAACCCAGTCATTGAATTGTTTCGAGATGCGTACACAGAAAAACTAACTGTTTTGAGATGCGTGCACAGAAAAAGTTAGACGGCTGGATCTCGGATTTCAGAAATTTCAAAATTACTGTTCATCTCGAATTTTAGCTGATTTGAATTCCTCAAAGGTAGACCCTCCTTTCTTGAAAAGAAGAATCAGATTCTCATCCTTGCAAAACGAGAACAATTAAAATAAATAATAAAAATAGGGCACCAACCACACTATGGATGAGATGGATTCTAATCACGAGGACTTGCCCTCGGATTCACTCCATATCCGACATTTCCCGAGATCGATGAGATGGCGGATCGACACAAAGCACATGAAAGCTTTTAGAGTAGCGATGAGTGTATTTGACCACTATATTCATCCGGACGAGATATAATTATTTTTCCTATAATTTAACCAAAATTTATAAAAGCTAATTACTAAGTTCACACAGTATGAGTACGAGACAAAGGACGAGGATTTCTCGTATGAGTTCACTTTTGATGATCTGCACTCTCAGTCTAAGGATCTGCCCTCTCCTTTTACTCTCAGACTCAGCTGCACGAGCACATTTTCGATCCAGAGGCAGTTCAAAATCAGTTAAAGCAGCTGCACAAGAATATTTTTGGTCCGATCGAGGAGAGTCCAAGATCAGTTAGAGCAGTTGCCACAAGAGGAGGTTATGCTTAGAATGGGAAAAATGGCACGCCGGAGCCGGCTCCGTCACGGAACGGCACGCGCGGCACGGCACGCGTGTCGGTTACGTACCGTGACTCGAGTGTCCCGTGCCGTGACCATTCGCGTGCCGTGACCAATTGTTGGCAAAGAAGACACGGCACGGCACGGCACGGGACACGCGAGTCACGGAACGGAAGACACGCCAGTCACAGCAGTCACGAGGCAATACACTAACATACCTTCCTATAAAGTATAATTTTATTTTAATTAAAATATTTACATTTAAATTTCAATTAAAACATTTGAATTTTAAATAATCGTTTCATATTTTTTTTAAAACGTTAAATGCGATCAAACGTGACTAACGCACGTTTGGTCACGGCACGCGAGTCACGACCACCCCTCGTAATTTTTATCACGACACGGCACGGCACGTGACCAAAGTCACGGCATGTTAGTCATGGCACGGCACAGCACGGCACGGCACGTTTTTCCCACTCTAGTTACGCTAATCCCTGATAACCCCGGAGGGAGCGGCGTCCCAAGATTCCGAGCATTCCTAGTTCGAGATAGTTGTTATCTTTTTTTTTTTGTTAGTTATTATCTTAAAAAGTTGATATTTTGTACGCATTTTAATTTGTACTTTATTTTCATTAGTTATATCATTTATCGTTTCTTGTTTATCGTATTTTTTCAATAGTTATTTTCCGATTAATTAGTGACTCATCTTAATAATATTTTTTTTTAACAAACTGCATGAAAGAAAATGACATAAAACAAACCGATGTAATAATAACATGACCATTTAAAATCAAAATAAAAATATAATTTCGGCATGCAGAGCTCAGGACCATTGTTAATTTCGAAATATTAAGATGGTAGATAAAATAATTCGGTTTTGAACTTGGGATACCTCAAATGATAAGATTGACTGTCGTGTAATTCACTGTTCAATTTGAATTCATATATAGATTTTTAAAGATGAAATCGATGTGTAATTGATAATTCAGTACAAATAAACAATAGGTTGCGCATTCCACTATGTACCAGGGCATGTGATTTCTAGTGCCTTACATTTTCTAATCAGATTAATTAAATCTTTGTACCGATCGAGAAATTTATTATTGTTATATTAGTTCAAATGTTAGAAACAAGGTCGTCTCTCACATGCATCTCAATTATTAAATCCTATCAGATTTGCGACGTAAATTTATTCTATTGTAGATTCTGATATCAAATATATCTAATAGTACTTTTAAGTAAAAGTTGGAAATAAACTCATCGAATTATTTAATTTTATAAGAAATTTTTCTATTCGGATTTTAAACTTGTGACTTCCCACACGAACAATATTACATTTACTACTAGATTAAAAATTGATTTATAAATGTATCTAATATTATTAACAAATCAGAAACACCAGCATACGATAGAGAAAAAAAAAATGAATACAAAGATGCTATATTCTTTCTCACTACTACAAAAATGCTAATTATATACGGTACATTATACACGGATGGGAGAAATTTCCATTAAATTTGTCTACAAAGAAGGAAGGCAAGCATCTGAAAATGAGCTAGAATATTTATACACGATTTTTTTTAATAAAGAATCGTGTATAAATGTGCTCCAACATTTATGCATAATTCTTTATTAAAAATCATGTACGATTGGAATCAATTGTACATGGTTTCTTTATATCAACTGTGTATGAATGTTTCACAAAAAATTTTGAAAAAAATCCTGCTTGTAATCATACACGGTATTCTTTCTACCGACAGTATATGAATGCTCCGTAAGTTTTTTTGAAAAAAAATCTTCTTGTAATCATACATTAATTGTTTTATTGTATGATCCCGTGTGTTAAAAGAAACACAAAAAAATTTATGTCATTAATTCGTGCGTTCATGTCATAATGCATATCTATCTACCTTTTCTAAGGCATTTCTATCTTTTTTTCTTAAAGCATCTCTTCCCTGTACATGTATTTCTATGAAGCATGTTTTCTAAATAGGCAAGGCTAGGACGAGGGGTAGGGGTGAGTAAATCGCTTGTAACTCGTGACTTGCTCGTAACTTGCTCACTAACAACTTGCTCATTATCAACTCGCTCGTTAACTTAATGAACCGAGCATGAGCATACTCCAACTCGTTCATAACTCGCTCATTACGAACTGAGTTACATGAAATCATGCCACATCCAATCTCAACAGGATCAAACCAAATCCAACTTAGTTAAACTCAGACCCAGGTACCCAGCGATTCTAACCCATCGGATCCAAAGTTCATTCTCCGTCTATACTCTATTACTCTCTCATACTCACAGTCTCACAGTCCCGACTTCACTCACTCTCGCTATGGACAAGAAGATAGCTGTTTGATTTTGTTAAATTTGCTTATGGACAATTTTTTGTTAAATTATGTACTGTTTAAACAGGTTGGATTATGATAATTTATTAAATTCTAGTAATATTAGTTTTTGAATGATGTATCTGAAACAAAAAACTTGAAACAAAATTCAAATTGCCTATAACCTTGATTTCTTAACGAGTCACTTAATGAGCACGAGTCAACTCGAGCATTTAATGAACCGAGCACGAGCACAGCTGTCAACTCGGTATTGTCTTCTCAACTCAAGTTGACTCGCTCATTAAGCTAATGAACTGAGCACGAGCATACCCCAACTCGCTCGAACTCGCTCATTAATCACCCCTCACGAGGGGTTAGGTAAGGGATGCGATTTCATCACTGAGAAAGTGATCGGAGACGAAGAAACTTCAAACGGGTGTAACCTTTTGCTCTAGTCCAATTTCAACGATCCACCCCAATTCAGAAAGCTTGTGGAAGATCTTCAATAATTATCCCCTAAAGACATAATTGTTTTTACAGGACAAAAAACAAAGAGAAGAACCTCAAAACTTGATTTGAAGTTTTCGATTAAGTTTTTTTTTTCTTTTTTATTTTCAATTTTGTACTCATTTATCATATTTTTCTTAAGCATTGTTCATGTAAATTTATAAAGTCTCAGATCGAGATTTTTTTTTATTGTATTTTCATTTTTCTTAATTAGAATGTTGTTCATGTAACAATTTGTGTAATGCAATTTTACATGTTGTTTACAATGGTAAATGAAGTATTTAATTTGATTTCAGATCTAGGGTTTAATTGGTATTTAAAAAAAATATGAATTATACATAATTTTTTTCAATAAAAATCATGTATGATTGGTGTTTTCATACACGGTTTTAACTTTAAAAAACATATTTGAATATTTTTGCGAAAAAAATTGGCACAGTCTGTGAAGAAACGACATAGTTCTGCAACCTAACTTGTACAATTACCAGTACTTTTATACATAATGCTTGTGAACACGATTGCAAAACCATATACAATTCTATTTTTTAACCGTGTTTAATCAACATTTCTCTAGTAGTTTTTCTTTCAATTCATGAATCATTGCAAATGATGTTTTATTTTTTAAGAATTGAATAAGGATTTAGCCCCCATATATATCGGTTACAGTGGTTGACATCACAAATGATGTTTTTAAACAGAAAAGAACGCATGAGACTATATCGGACAAACCATGCGTTTATATACACACACTTCCTATTTCATGACTAATAACCGATCGAGGAACTATATCTGACCGACGAGATAGGAGTAGGTCCGATGGGCATCGGACCTACAATTAGGTTCAATTAGCTCTATCACCGTACGATTAGCATCAAGATCTATGTGTACGGAAATTGGTAATACTTGCACGGATTTTGATGCAGAGCATACGGATCTTGATGCAGATTGGATGGTCATCACACCCATCGAACCAAGGTAGGTCCGATGGGCATCGGACCTACTCTCATTCCCTGACCGACTACAATATGTCGTAAACTATGGAAGTTTAATATATTGTTGTTGAATTAGCTGCTGGAGACGAAAATTCACACAAGATCATAGCCGCTATCATAACTAATCTGATCGATGGCCGCCGATTAGTCGCATCTGAAGTGAAGTATGTGGCCGGGAAACAAACAAGATAAATTACGTACATAATTGAATAGGTAGGTAACAACAAACAACACAACAAAATACAAACACTACAGGAACAACACTCATCTGCGACCGGCCCAATCGGTCGCAGATAAGTCTTTCGCCGGTCGCAGATGACATACATCGGTCGCAGAAGACAGAAATCGGTCTCAGATGTAGCGGTCGCAGTTGAATCCGTCGCTGATACCTTCCTGCTGACGTCACCGGTCGCAGATAGTTGTGGCGTCGGTCGCAGATGAGTCATCTGCGACCAATCAGATCGGTCTCTGATGGTATATGTTGCCGTGACAGAAAGACCATCAGAGACCGAATAAACGGTCGCTGATGAGACCATAGTCGGTCGCAGAAGATATATTTTTTTTTTTCTGTTTTTTTTAGTTGCTGTTTTTTTTAGTTACTGTTTGTTTTTTTTTTCCTCATTTTGTTCATTTATATTTCTTCCGCCCCAATTAGTACGAAACGTATCAAACAATTCACAAGCAATTTAATTAGTACGTACCAAACAATTCACAAAACGACATAAACATGAAATATCTAAAGTATACATAAGAATGAAATAACAAAAATCTAAAGTATCACATAAATATCTGGATAATGACTTGGTTGATGTGTGGGTCCCAATCTGATCAGCTAATATCATTTAAGTTCTAAGGTTCAATGACCTACTCAAAATAAAGGGCCATGGACCACATTAGGCAGCAACAAGAGCTTCGGGGGGAATATTAATTTTCATCAAAAAAGGAAAATAGTAACAAGTTAAGGTACCCTTTACTGTGGATGTGTAAAAAGAGACTCTTCACCTTTGAACCCCCTTCAAGACACTGTTTAAAGAATGATAAAAAAAGTCACAACTCACAATGATAAAAAAATATAACAAATACTGGAACTTAAGTTTTGTAATTCCCTGGTACAGTGTGCAAAAGTGCAGGATATATACAATAAGATGCATTCATTTAAAATATGTTGAAGTTGTGCTTGATTGAAATTAAATACAAGCCAGTGCTTGAATTGCTATACACTGGTACAACCTGGTCCTGGAACAGAGATGAACTCTGGTTCGACAAAATCTTTCATGAGACTGTTCAAATACAGTACCTATGCTGTTGCAGTGATGGTACATAGAAGCCGCATAGATTAAATGGTACTGGCATGTGGTATTCATTTTGGTTTTTTCATGCAACTGCATGCAACGAAGTTTTGTATTACAAATATCTTTAGGGGATAATTGAAATTGGAATGCATCATGCATGCATTACCAAATTATTATTGAAGCGCACTGTTGACTTTGTTTGCTAATTAACATCCAGTTCCTTCTTTTTTTATATATTGAGGATCGAGTTACTACACAGCACAGATCTTGTTTGAGCCACATGCTGCTATAATATTTTGCATACTAATATTTAAAAAAAATCTAAATTTGGATCCTGTTTTTCTTAATTACGAGCAATATATGAAAAAAACATACATTATAGCTAATGTTAATTACTGCAATTAATAGACTAATTTAATTTAGTACTTTCAGTTTTTGCCCTCTGATGTTATAGAAAATAAGTGTGAAGAATTATAAAAAAAATCAAGATCAAAGATTCTGATTCATCATTTAAATTAAATTTTAGATTCTATCTAAAAAAAATAAAGTAAAGCAATTGAATTTAAATTTTAGATTCTAACTCAGACAATAAAGCAATTGGTGGTATAATTAAAAACAGCACCACCAATCAATGTGAAACCGTATAATTAAAAAAAATATTGGTGATGTGATAAAAAAGAAAATAAATTGGTGGTATAATTTAAATACAGTGCAAAATTATCAATCTGTTGGCAGCTAACCTAAATCCACATACATCGCAATCCCCAAAAAACAAATTATCGTCACTGGATAAACCGGAGAGGTGGTACCGACAGTTCAAAAAAATCATAAAGCTGCCAAATCCACCGACAGTTCAAATAATGCAAAATCATAAAGCTGGTACCGGAGAGGATGCAGACTCTGAGCTTAGCGGCGCGGTCAGGCGGAGGATCAGACAGCGGGGTCGGGCGGCAGATTGGGCAAGGCGGCGTCGGACGACATATCAAGTGAGAGAGAGAGAAAGAGAAAGAGGCAAGGCGGGGTTGGGCGGTAGAACGGGCAAGGCGGCGTCGGTTTCCAGCAGAGAAAGAGGCGAGGTCGGGCGGCTTCCCTCTTTTTTTTTTATCTAACCTAAAACGCGCGAAGTGATCAGAGAGAGAAGGAAATTGCCGCGGGATTTTTTAGTGGTACTCTTCAGAGACCGGGCCGAATCGGTCGCAGAAGACTGTTGGCGCCGGTCTCTGAAGAATTCGTCTACGAAATTTTTTTTTTTTTTAATTTTTTGGGTCTTCAGCGACCGGCGACTGAAGCGGTCGCTGATGCCGGTCGCGGATGTCCTGTTTTTGCTGTAGTGACTCTTCTGCGACCGGTCCTAATCGGTCGCTGAAGGCTAAGGAGCCGGTCACTGAAGGGTTTCGTCTCCAATGCATTTAAGTTTTTTTTTTTTTTTGGTTTTTTGGGGGGTCTTCAGCGACCGGCGATAGGACCGGTCTCTGATGCCGGTCGCTGAAGAATGGTTTTGCTGTAGTGAAAAGCGTAGAAACTATGAATTCGCATCCTCTGAGATATCTCATATTTTGCGTGATATTTTGAAAAATCTCAACCGTTCAAATACATTTTGCACGAATATCAAAGTTCAAATAATACTAGTTCCTGCGCTATCACCGAATAGACACTGGACACGTCTGTCACGCAAAATTTGAGATATCTTAGAGGATATGCACTCAGAGACTATGTACACCAATTCTTGTCCTATATATATATTAAATTTAACTAACGTAAATCCAGAATATGTATGATAGACTATCAAACCTTTGTTGTACATAATTCGTCTGGAAAACTAGCTAGAAGACAACGCTTGTTTCAACTTTCAAGAAGAGAAGACCGTATTTTATTTTCTTCAAATAGTTCATAGCTGGCTATATGCAGCTTTCGTATCCACTCTATCTCGTTTCCTTTAACGTATACTTACAAATCCATATGCATGCATGGGAGATTCCTTACACATCCCATTACATTGTTTGCGCCCACAGTGGATCTACACCGTTGTACACGAGTAACACACCAGCCTTTTTTTTTAAATTAGAAAATCCTATTGGACCGAGTAACTACTGGGACTGGAGATTCGATCCAAGTGGTTCGGACGTTACAACGTGCCTTGGTCAGAAAAAAAATACAGAAAAAAAAGTGGAGATAATTAATTAAAAAAGGACAACATGCATGATGAACTTGAATACGTAATCGAACTTTGAAAGAAGCTTTATTTTTTCCATGTACAGTATACCGGAAAAAGAAGGTTTTTTCTTCTAACTCGGATTTTATAAGGAATACAAACATTTAAATTTCTTATTTAAATATAACAAAAATGTGTTTCACATAATGAACTCCTATATATGTACCCGAAATTTTTATTTCTATCATTTTCAAAACAAACAAAAAATAAAACGTCCCGTTTTCTGGAGAATTCTAAATCTACCCAGACTGCAGAACACTAGTGCGACCTCAAAGACTAAGGTCCGCACTATGCCGATGTGGCCCAATCAAGAGGCCGCAGAATGTCGGTGCAGCCCTTTTTTTTTTTTGATTTTTTTGCAAGTGAACAAATTCCAAAACTAATACATCACACATGCCCAACATTTAATACAAATACGAGGATCCGTATCCTCCCAGGTACCTGATTGAAGACAATTACGATCGGACGGCCCAGATTAATCTTATTTGGACCAAACTCAATCCGGTGCCAATAGAGACTGTAGGGGGTCTGTTTTGAAATTCGTACCATGTTAAAAAAAACCATCCGATCGTAGTTGTCTTCAATTAGGTACCTGGGAGGATACGGATCCCAAATACAATGGGCAGTTCACACGCAACAAATTAACAAATACAATGGATCTGACTACAATTTCAGATTTCCAGGAGATAAAATTTGTTCATTGCAGTCAAATCCATGTGCAATAATGGCAAACCAAACATTTATAACTTGCTTTGGCCGGCAACTCTGAGTTAAAATTTAATGTGCATGTTCGGCTAACCAAAGGCTTTAAATTCCAGATTTGAAATAGTCGAACAAATCTTCCGTGCACAAATTCCAAACCTAACCAAAAGCTTTAAAAAAAATGAATAGGGCCGCACCGTTATTTTGAGGCTTACTGACTGTGGCCGCATCGGTATAGTGCGGCATTAAATGAGGTTGCACGGGTGTTCTGCGGCCTGAATAAAATCAGAAAAATTCGAATTTTAGAGTTTTTTTGGTTTATTTAAAAAAAAAATGATATATATAAAAATTTCGGCGTATGTACAAAAAGTGTTGTCTAAATGTACGCCTTCAGATAATTAAATATGTAAATATGTAGGCCACATTAAGACAATATCGTGCTATTATTTAATTATATGAAGGCGTCGAATCAGATACACTTACCTAGCCTACATCGTGCTATTATTTAATTATATGAAGGCGTCGAATCAGATACAGATTGAGACAATATCGTTCTATTATTTATTTTTATACGGATCAGATCCGGCCTGATACAGATTTTATAAGATCCACCAGTACACATCCTTCATCACTCCAGCTTTGAAATATTATTGCTGATATTAATATAGCAGCGATTCCTCCCGATTTTTTTATTAATACCCTCAGAAAAATACAAAATATCAAATCTGTCGGTTTTTTTTTTTTTAAAACTACCCTAACCGCCCCCCTGTAGGGCGGTCCACTGTTCAAACCAAACCGCCCCACAGGGGGCGGTCCACTATGCATACTAAACCGTTCCACTGTGTGGCGGTTTGGTTTTTTTTTTTTTTTTTTTAGATTTTGAGAGACAATACGAAGAGCAAGATGCTGAAATTTAACAATAAAAATTCAATTTTTTTTTAATATTTGTTAGATTACTTCTTTTGATGTATAATTAGCATATTTATACTAAAACACGCTAAATTACTTGAAATTATGTTAAATTATGGTAAACTACGCTAAACTCTAAACTCTTATTTGGACAATTTCTAAAACTGTAAACCCTAAAAATTACCGTACATTAAATGATTTACAATTTTCAGGTTACATATTTATAAAAATTAGTGATATTTTAAAGAAACCCTAAACCCTAAACCCTAATTTCTAAACCATAGTTTCTTTTGATGTATAATTATCATATTTATACTAAAATACGCTAAGTTATGCTATTTTACTCTAAATTACATATGAATAAGGACGATATCTTCACTGAGAAGGCGAAAAAACGACGACGAAACTTCAAACGGTTATAAAACAGCACTCGAGTGTCCGATTTCAGCAAATGACCACTTTTCGGAAAGCTTGCGAAATATGCATGCGTCAGTGACTACTATGCGGTTTTTCAAAATTCAAAATTGCCAAAAAACAAAGAGAAGAGCCTCAAAATTTCAGTTGAAGTTTTCGATTAAGATTTTCATTTATATTCTCCAATTTACGTAGCTCAGTAAATTAGTTTTATAATGAACTTGTAAAATATCAATTTTTATTATTTTTGGATTTTGTTTACTATTTTTTATGATTTATGAAAGATGGCACAAAATCGGCCTAATTTTGCGTAATTTTGCTTAGTTTAGCGTAATTTAGCGTATTTCATTATAATTAGCAAAATTTGCATAGTATACCGTAATTTAGCATATTTTAGTATAAATATGCTAATTATAAATCAAAAGAAGTAATCTAACAAATATTAAAATCAAAATTCGAATTTTTATTGTTAAATTTCAGCATCTTGCTTTTCATATTGTCTCTCAAAATCTAAAAAAAAAAAAAAAAAAAACCAAACCAAACCGCCCCACAGTGGGGCGGTTTAGTATGTATAGTGGACCGCCCCCTTATGAGGCGGTTTGGTTTGAACAGTGGACCGCCCCTTTGGGGCGGTTTGGTGTTATTATTATTTTTTTTTGAGAGAGACAGTGGACCACCCCACAGATAGACAGTTTGGTTGAAACAGTGGACAGCCCTGCGGGGAGCAGTAAGGGTAGTTTTAAAATAAATAAAAAATCGAGAGTAGATTTGATATTTTGTTTTTTTTAAGATATTAATAAAAAAAACCGGCGATTCGTCGCTAGCTACATTGTATTTGAGAAATCATGATGCGTACTCTTAATAATATAATACAATACTGCATGTGCGCTTTGCACCTAGTTGCATGGATTCATAGTCAGTGTATATAAAATGTCAACGACATCGAGAAATGTGGAGCCAGTTGATCACGCTACTTAAAACAAAAAAATTTGCGGATGTCGAGAATGGGGAGCACAAGTTGACAGCGTAAATTAAAGTATTTGTGGATCTCGATTGGTTCTAATAGCTGTCAAATAATTGATATAAAACTAAAATTAATTTTTACTTGATATAGATAACATTAACAAGAATTGAGTTCGTTTTCTATCATGTTAGCAAATTGGAACGTTACAAGAGCCTCTAAGTCCTAACCTAAATAAAATAGGATAAAATGATTGGAAAAGAAAGAAAGGGAAGAAAAACAGCCAGCTAAAAAGTAATGTGGTATATTTATGGAGGAGGGTTTCAATTACACTTTTTTTTTGACACATCTTGACACTGTTTTTTTTATAGGTCAATTTTGCAATTTCAAAATTCAAACAATCGATCCGAACCGCTCAATAAGATATCCATATTGAAATGTGCTTGGAGACCAAATTTAACATTTTTTACTATTTTTTAAATATATTTTAAAATCACGTTTTTTTTATGGTCTGAATCCATTCAAAAATAGCGGTTTTCTACCTATCAAAAAAATAGTAAAACATGTCCAAAAAATGTAAAATTTGGTCTCCAAGCACATTTCAATATGGATATCTTATTGAGCGGTTCGGATCGACTGTTTGGTCTTTTAAAACGGAGATATAAGGGGGCGGTCCACTATAGCCCATCTCAACGGCTCAAAATTAGTAATTTATGGCATACGGATCTTGAAAACGTCACTTACACCATAGTGGACCGCCCCCTTATGCATACGGATCTTGAAAACGTTTTTGAAAAAGTAAATTTTCATGTACGTATCTCGAAAAAAATCAACAGTTGAGATCGGAATTGCAGAATCCTGTGATTCCTGAGAATCACAGCAGATTTATTTTCCCTGTACCTTGACTATAAATCTTGAAGGGTATCCCTATAAACCTCCCAAATTAATCTCATTCAAACGTAGACAAATTGAAAGAGACTCCTCTGTCTAAAGCCTCTGGTCTCTGCTCCAACACCACATTCCAAATCTCCCTTTTTCTCCTTGACCGAACAATTGCTCAATAAAAGACAACCTCAAACTGAAACCAGAAAGCAGAGGTCCAAGAAAAGGAGGAGAGAGAGAGACGACGTGCAGTTCAACATGGGATCAGAGGCTCCTATGCCACATGTGCTCATGATCTCATTCCCAGGTCAAGGACACGTCAACCCGCTGCTCCGTCTTGCGAAGCGGATCGCAGCCAAGGGCGTTCTCATCACGTTCTCCACCACTTCGGACACCGGCCACCAAATTATCTCCTCGTCTGATGTGGTCTCTGCTGATGACGGGGTCCCGGTAGGCAGCGGCCACCTCCGTTTCGAGTTCCTTGACCTGAATTGGGATAAGGATGGCCAGAAGCACGTCCTTGAGGAGAGCATGCTCAACCTGGATACCGTCGGTCCAGCTGCCTTTGCCGATTTGATCAGAAAACAATCAATGGCCAGACGACCGGTAATCACATGTCAAAGCCAAAACTATACCTTTAGCTTGACTTTTTAGTTATAACATGAGAAAGTTAAAACTATACCAATTTCCAATATTATCAAAACCGGACCGGACATCGACCCGATAAAGCTTCGGGTCAATGGTTTACTGATTGGATCAGTGGGTCAACTAGTTCAAACCGTTGATATTTTAAAACATTTAAAAGTAAAAAATGTTACCTATATCGGTATATGATTACTGTCGATACTCAGACAAGTAGAAAATGCTACGTGTATTGTTTTATTGTGTTTCATGTATCATGGTACATACTTAACCAGTTAGTATAAGTTTTTGAGTAGAACTAGGGTGTTCCTGAGCTCACCAAGCCCTTCCGTGAGCTCGACTTTAAAACCTATCGAATTGACTTCAAACAACATTTTCAAATCGTTAGATGTTCAATCTATATTAAAATCTACTTGGAGACCAAATTTTACATTTTTTGAAATTTTTTTACTATTTATTAAAATGGTTTGAAAATCGCTGTTTTTCAATGGTGCAGAATTTTAATAAAAACAGCGATTTTCAAACCATCTTAATAAATAGTAAAAAAATTTCAAAAAATATAAAATTTGGTCTCTAAGCACATTTTAATATAAATTGAACATCTAACGGTTTGAAAATATCGTTTGAAGTCAATTCGAGAGGTTTTAGAGTCGAGCTCACGAATGACTTAGTGAGCTTAGGAACACCCTAGTTCTACTCTAAGTTTTTTATTACTTAATTCAATCTGAAGTTCGTAGAATGTGTCAATTATATTAGAGTAATTCAGACTATGATATATTGCCCCATTCCAGTACACCAATATTCTATGTGCAAATGAGAAAAAGATATCTCTCTGTTATTTGTATGTTTTTATTTGTTTCCAACAATATGAGGCCACTCCAGTACACCAACCTATATGCAAATGAGGAAAAGATCTCGCTAATTATTTGCATGTTCTAATTTGTTTCCAATTGTACAAGAGAGAAGGAAATGATCTAAAATAAACGAGATTCCTGGAGAGAGACATCCATAATTTAAAGAATTTGATTGAACCGGGTTTTTTCTAAACGGTTAATGAATTTTTTATCAAAAAACCTGTTAATTAAACCGGTTTTTAACGGTTCATATGCATATATGGTCTATTCAAATAATCAAACCAGCACAGCCTCGGGGTCCGGTTTTTTTCCAGTCAAACCGTCGATCCGGTCCGGTTTTTATAACACTGCCTATTTCTCGTGCTGGTTCCTTATCTTTGAAGAGGCTGTTATGGGCCCAACAGTTTCACACTAATTCTTTTAAGTCAACTCATTTTTCATAGCATAATCATAGTCATGAACTGCTCCACTACAGTTATTTCTATTATGTTATACAAAATATAAAGCCTAAAATTGTGGAGATTACAGGTAACATACGTTGTCAACAATCCGTTCATCCCGTGGGCAGTTGACGTGGCTACAGATATGGGCATTCCTTGCGCCGTGCTCTGGGTCCAGTCATGTGCCGTGTTCTCCACCTACTACCACTACCACCACGGTTTGAGTGAGTTCCCGACGGAGACTAACCCTGACATCTCAGTCTGCCTCCCTGGAATCCCGATCATGACTCCTGAAGAGATCCCGTCCTTCCTGCTCCCTACGACCTTCCATAAATCCCTCACCAAGGCGATCCTTGAGCAATTTCGCAACATCGATAAAGCTTCAATGGTGTTCGTTAATTCTTTTACCGAGCTTGAGCCAGAAGCCATCAATTCAATTTCCAAATATGCTCAACTCATCCCGGTTGGACCCCTTGTAGAACCTAAAGACAACTCTGGGTCTAACCTACGAGGCGACCTATTTAAGCCCACTGATTGCTTGGAGTGGCTCGACACGCAAGCACCTCAGTCAGTAATTTACATTTCTTTAGGCAGCATAGTTACTATTACCAAAGAGGAAATGACTGAGATGGCAAACGGGCTAACGACTAATGGCCGACCATTCTTATGGGTTGTAAGGCCCGCCTGTCAGGAACTTTTGCCCCAAGGGTTCCTCGAAAAGGTCAAGGGAAAAGGTCTGGTGGTAGGATGGAGCCCACAAGACAATGTGCTAAATCACAACTCAATTGGTTGCTTTCTGACACATTGCGGTTGGAACTCAGTGTTAGAGACTTTAACAGCCGGAGTGCCGGTCATAGCTTATCCACAATGGGGAGATCAATTACCCGACGCCAAGTTCCTGGTCGACATCTATAAGGTCGGAGTAAGACTAAAATCACCAGTGCAATGTACTACTCTACATGCAGCAATTGAGGCGGTAATGGATGGGCCAGATGCTAATGGGATAAAAGAAAACGCCACAAAATGGAAGACAGTTGCCAAGACGGCAGTGGCGAAGGGTGGATCATCTGACCGCAATATTAATGCCTTTGTCGATGAGGTCATGAAGAGAGCTGCCGGTGGAAATGATTGCTTTCTTGAAGATTAGTTAATTAATTTGACCATTTTTTTCAAACAAATAATTAGTGTTTGATATGTTAGTTTTGTGTTCTACAAGTTTCAGCACGAAGTAAATTATTCTCATTCCATCGGTATCTTATGTTGATTACTTTGATATGTTATGTTTATGAATTGCATGTTATATGCATTTTGTTTCATGAGTTTTATGTTTATTTTCAGAAATGTTTAAAAAAATACTTTTGGTCTTGAACTATAAATTTTTATATGATAACAAATATAAATCTCTAAAATATTCACAAATTTGATTATTAGCATGGAACACTAATATACTAAGATGACTTTGTCATGTTGATAAAGGCTTATCGTTTAATAACATGAGCATATGAAATGTTTCATATATTGAACATACCCATAAGATGAAACATTATATGAATTATGTTAGCGTCATTCATGATTTAATTGTGTCTCAGAATTCTAAGATATGAGATTCATTTCTTTTTCACATGAGAAGTAGTGATTAATGTTAAAAGCTATTTATTACTAGTGGTGATAAAAATATTAGTTCTTTGTATAAAACTTATGCGGGAGAAAGTTATGTATCAATAATATCATTACCCCTCATTTATAATGAGCAGTGATATTTTATGGGCCCCTTGGTAAAGTAGAATTATAATGCATGCAATATCACTGAAGTGCAGTTATATATTAATAATTTACTTAAGAAGAAACAAATATAATACAAAGATGACATAGTTCTACTTTGTGTTATTCATAATATCCCGTGACAAGAAATAAACACTAATAATGTTATTTATAGTGTTACTTTAAATGATCGTGTATATTATGTTATTTGAGTAACTATAATGTATAGCTATAATACTGCTTATAGTTTATAGTAATAAAATGTTATTTTGTCAATACCAACATGACATAGATCTCACATGGTCATACCAATAAAAAATTAATTAGAAAGGCCCCTTAATTATTTGACATATGTGACATGACTTATAAATTGTACTACTATAGAAATTAAGTAAATAATGGTGTTGTGCTATTGGCAATTAAAGAAAATAATCCCATCAATGAGAATGTGTGGTATCTCGATACGGGTGCAAGCAACCACATGTGCGGGTACAAGCATATGTTTAACAACATTGAGGAGATAGAAAATTACCATGCTCATTTGGAAATGTCTCTAAGGTGCGTGTAGAAGGCTAAGATAATATTTTAATTCAATTGAAGGACGAGACTTAAAAGTTTATTTCAAGTGTTTATAGAAATGAAAACCAATATTTTGAGTTTTGGACAATTAATGGAATATGGTTATTCGGTTTATATGAATGAAAATATTTTTAATTTGAGGGACCAAAATAATTGTTTGCTAGCCCAAGTAAAAATAACTAAAAAATCGTAAGCTTAAGTTGAATTTGGTGAATGTTGAAGCAAAGTGTTTCAAGACTTGTGTAGAGGATGAAACATGATTATGGCACTTGCGGTTTGGTCATCTTAATTTTGATGGTTTGAAAGAATTAACAAATAAAGGAATGATGAAAGGTATACCATACAAAGACCATTGTGATAAATTTTGTGAAGGTTGTGTGTTAGGAAAGCACCCAAGAAATTATTTTCTAAAGGAAGCAAGTTATTGTGCAAAGAAGATGCTTGAATTGGTTCATACCAATATATGTGGCCCAATCACTCCTAACTCTCTTGGTAATCACCGATATTTTATTACTTTTATTGATGATTATTCCTAAAGAACTTGGGTTTATTTTTTAAAGGAGAAATCAAAGTCTTTTTTCAATTTTTAAGAAGTTTAAAGTGCTTATTGAAAATTTGAGTGGTGTTCGCATAAAAACATTGAAATCTGATAGGGGTGGTGAATTTACATCAAAAGAGTTTATTAATTTTTGTGAAAAGAAATGTATTATCAGGTTCTTAATAAATTTTTTCCTCAAAATAAAATGGAGTACCAGAGAGAAATAATCGGACCATACTCGACATGGTTCGAACCATGCTAATTAAACAGCAAAAACATGCCAAAGGAATTTTGGGCTGAAGTGGTGAGATGTGTCGTTTACTTATAAAATCGATGTCTGATGGGTGTAAATGTGATAAATCTAATAAAATTTATAACCCGGTTTGCTATCGAGTCAAATTACTAATAAAATTTACAACCTGGTTACCTATCGAGTAGTATAAACGAGTGTTGATCCGGAGGACGGAGGGACTAAGATTTAAAGTCTTGAGCGATTAAATCATAATATTTCGAAAGACTAGACAATCTGAAATCAAAGAGTTGTTGTTTTTTTATCAATGTATTTGGCAAAAATTTAAAGTAAGTAAAATAAAGATAGAGAAGTAAATTTCTAAGATTTTGGCACACCATTGTTACTTCAATCCGCTTTGATTCTTACTTTATTTGATGTTAGTTTTCAGCTGTTGTATGAGGGTCTCTAATCCAATTTAGTGATTATCACTTTCGCCTAGTAACCACCCTACTAATCAAGAGATATCGTTAAGGCTTGTCTTGATTAGTGCAAGGAGATTTGTGATTAGCCCAAAAGAATTCAGACTTCACTTATTGGGTACTTCGCCCTACTATCTTGCTCATGTTGGGTGTCCCTATGGTAAGGCACGACAATACGACATTCGTCTACGAATATTGAGATTCCCATGTGTACTTTTGTTGATCCAATTAGTGGTATGTCTGGTTAAGGTCTTGTAGGGAGCAGAAAGTTGCACTGGAGTGCGGGTGTGAAATGTTCCGGGGTTCAATGCTCTCATTTTTAGAAGACATGAAGAGGGCACCGAACTTGAGACATTCTTTTCTTTTTGTTATTCCTTTGGGGTTCACCCTTGATGGACTAACCGTTCATGATCGGTCCATCGAGAGAATTTATTGATTGTGGGGATGTTTAACTCCCGATGGGCACAAGCCCCTGCCGTTAATTACATCAGCAGACCCTTCCAAGTCAAACTGAACACCTCGTTCATTCTAGGATTTTTGCCTATGTTTGTGTGCCTATTTTTGTATGGTTTACACATATTTGGTTGGTCCTCGTTATTTGTGTTAGTGTTATGGTCTAGAATCCAATTATATGATAGTTTTTTTATTTTGTTCATGATTTGGATAATTTGTTCATTGAGTATTTGTCATATTATAGATTATTTGAGTTGATGACTTGAATTGTAGAGCTCTATAATTAAGATGGTAATTACTCTAAAATAGTCTCTACTCTTAGCAATTAGCATGGAACACTAATTTACTATAAAAGATTTGTATGTGTGTTAAATAATGGTTATGTTCTACAAATCATAGGTAAAGAGTTACCAATTTAATCACATAAATGCATGTTGAAGAACATGACATTAGACTTGATCCTAAATGAAACATTGAATGAATTGTGTTAGGTGTCATTAATTTTTTCATATGTGTTGAATTATAAAGTATGAGATGTTTGTCTTTCCTACATGGGAAATGTATATTGTGAGTATTGTCCAACGCTAGTCTTAACTGGTAGTTTTACAGGTGATCTTTCAATATGCATGACTTGTGCGAAGGAAAGTTGTCCCTCGTATTTGATGAGTGATGATATTACCGGGTCCCTTGATGAAGTACGATTGTATGCATGCTATATGATTAAGAGTTAATCATAAACAATATGCTTTGAATCAAGTAACGAATAAATTATAAAGAATGACACATTCCTACCTGTAATTTATTCATGATATCATGAGACATAAGAATTAACATGAATATACATTTATTTTATATTGGATCGTGGTATTGTATTGTACATATCATCTGTGTCAATTGGGTAATCACAATGTATTGCTAGATGTCGCTTGTGATTTATATAATTAAAAGGGTTTTAATTATATTGCTAACATGACATAGATCATCTTGGGTCACACCAAAATAAGTTCTTAATTAGATAAACTATTTTAGTATGTCATATGTGATATGAATATGGTGGTCGAATAATTAATTATAATAGTTATAATTTAATTTATTCTATTTATCATATGATACTAAAATAAATGTCATGGAGATGATAATCTTAGTTGAAAATAAATTATATCATGTGTTGACATGTCATATAATTTTATTATAAAAAAAACATGAGAAATATATTTATTATTAAAATATTATATGATGCATGTGATGCAACGTGCAATTAATTTGATTAATAGTAGTGGATTAATTTTGAATAAATCGGAAAGAAAGTTGGCAGCCATAATTGTCAATTAATTCCTTTAAATTCGAAATTAAAGAGAAATGGAGAAAATGGAGATGAATACAATTGGTTTAGGAACATTCTGGCATTTCTTAATTAGTGGGAAACCCTGAAGATGTTCCTTAAATGTTAATTCCTTTCTCTCCAATTGTGAGAAAATGGAGATGAATACAATTGGTTTAGATGTGTACTGCACACTGATATGTTCCAATCTGATCTAATCCAAGCCGTTTGTTTATCACAAGTACGACTGACATATGAGTCAAACAAGATAAGCTGACCTCACTTTTATATCGTAGAAATACGCAAAAATAGCGCACAATATTGTATAATTATTTTAAGAGTATAATTTCTCAAATACAATGTACGTAGTGACGAATCGCTACTATAAATATCAGCAATAATATTTCAAAGCTCGAGTGATGAATATATATTTAAGAAAAAACCTTCAGATAATCAGACTAATCTTTTCGGATCTGATCTGTATAAAATCTGTGTCAGGTCGATCGGATCTGATCTGTCTTAAAAAACAATAGAACAATAGTCTCGATCTGTATCTGATATTTTTAATAAGAATATTAATTGTTTCTTTTTCGAATATACATGTACATAGACTTCTTTCAAATTATGTTCGATTCATGTCTTCAAGTTCAAATGAGCAAATCATTGAAAATACTTTGGAAAAATTACAAAGATGGAAAAAAAAAATAGAGATTGGGCTATCAAATTCATTCTTTCTTGTTTATATATACTTTTCCAATTTTCATTTTTAGTATGCAATTTTTTGGTTATGTATTAAACACAATTTTTTTTCACATTTTAGCTTACATTCTTTTTACCTAAATTTTTATTTATATCATAATCACAAAAAAAATAAACCAAAACACGCCAGTTTAGTGAATTCCAGATTCACCCAGGTCGCCAAACCATTTAATAGCCCCAAAGACTGGGGCCGCCAATTGGCAAGGCCCCAATCTAGGAGCCTCCAAATGAAATAGCAGCTTCATTTTTTTTTTTTGCAAGTGACATAGAGGAGATGAGGTGGCACAAATTTCAAGAACACACCTCTTTTCTTGAGGTGGCACAGATTTTAAAGAACACCCCGTTTTATTTAAAAGGAATAGTTTTAATAAAATTTCAGTATAAAAAAAAATGGGGCCGCTATTTTATTTGGAGGTCCCTTGATTGGGGTCGCATGGCTAATTGGCGGCCCCCAATCTTTGGAGCCGCAGAACGGTTTGGCGGCCTGGGTATTTCTCGAATTCCTCAGAATTTGACGTGATTTGTTTTTTTTTTTTGTGATTCTGGTATAAATAAAAATTTCGGTTCTTTTTATAATATATTGTGAGCCATTATTAAAACAAATGATATATATTGTGAGCTAGGATCAAACTCAGTGATGAACTAGAATTATGAAAACTGAATTTGATACAAATTAAAAAAACCTAGTGAACCAAACAAAACCAAAGAACTAGCATTTCGTGAGGAATAGAAACAATTAATATTCTGATTAAAAATATCACAAAATTATGTTTAACATAATGAACTCATAAGTACAAAAAGTGTTGTCTAAATGTACGCCTTCAGATTAAATATTAAAATACATGGGGTTGAATCAGATACAGATCGAGACTATTGTTCGATAGTTTTTTGATACAGATCAGATCCGATCGACCTGACACAGATTTTATACAGATCAGATCCGAATAGATTAATCTGATTATCTGAAGGTTTTTTCTTAAATATATATTCATCACTCGAGCTTTGAAATATTATTGCTGATATTTATAGCAGCGATTCGTCACTACGTACATTGTATCTGAGAAATCATACTCTTAAAATAATTATACAATACTGTGCGCTATTTTTGCGTTTTTCTGCGATATAAAAGTGAGGTCAGTTTATCTTGTTTGACTCATATGTCAGTCGTACTTGTGATAAACAAACGGCTTGAATTATATCAGATTAGAACATATTGATTGGTTCCAACTTCCAAGGGCTTGGATAGGTAAACAACGTGGAGAATGTGGAGCAAGTTGACAGTTGACAGCGCTAATTGTGGATCTCGATTGGTTCTAATAGCTATCAAATAATTGATATAAAAAATATTTTACTTGATATCGATAACATTAATAAGAATTGGAAACGAAAGAAAGAAAAGAGAAACAGCCGGCCAAAAAGTTATGTATATATTTACGAGAGAATCTTCTACTTATAAAAAAATTAGAGATTGGGCTATCAAATTCATTCTTTCTTGTTTATATATACTTTTCCAATTTTCATTTTTAGTATGCAATTTTTTGGTTATGTATTAAACACAATTTTTTTCACATTTTAGCTTACATTCTTTTTACCAAAATTTTTATTTATACCATAATCACAAAAAATAAATAAACCAAAACACGCCAGTTTCGTGAGAATTCCAGATTCACCCAGGCCGCCAAACTATTTAATAGCCCCAAAAACTGGGGCCGCCAATTGGCCCTGCGGCTCTAGTCTAGGAGCCTCCAAATGAAATAGCAGTCCCATTTTTTTTATGTAAGTGACACAGAGGAGATGAGGTGGCACAGATTTCAAGGACACACCCATTTTCTTGAGGTGGCACAGATTTTAAAGAACACCCCGTTTTATTTAAAAAGAACAGTTTTAATAAAATTTCAGTATAAAAAAAAATGGGGCCGCTATTTCATTTGGAGGCCCCTTGACTAGAGTCGCAGGGCCAATTGGCGGCTCCCAATCTTTGGGACCGCATAATAGTTTGGCGACTTGGGTATTTCTCGAATTCCTCAGAATATGACGTGATTTGTTTTATTTTTTTGTGATTATGGTATAAATAAAAATTTCGGTTCTTTTTATAATATATTGTGAGCCATTATTAAAACAAATGATATATATTGTGAGCTAGGATCAAACTCAGTGAATTTGATACAAATTAAAAAAACCTAGTGAACCAAACAAAACCAAAGAACTAGCATTTCGTGAGGAATAGAAACAATTAATATTCTTTTTAAAAATATCACAAAATTATGTTTAACATAATGAACTCATAAGTACAAAAAGTGTTGTCTAAATGTACGCCTTCAGATTAAATATTAAAATACATGGGGTTGAATCAGATACAGATCGAGACTATTGTTCGATAGTTTTTTGATACAGATCAGATCCGATCGACCTGACACAGATTTTATACAGATCAGATCCGAATAGATTAATCTGATTATCTGAAGGTTTTTTCTTAAATATATATTCATCACTCGAGCTTTGAAATATTATTGCTGATATTTATAGCAGCGATTCGTCACTACGTACATTGTATTTGAGAAATCATACTCTTAAAATAATTATACAATACTGTGCGCTATTTTTGCGTATTTCTACGATATAAAAGTGAGGTCAGCTTATCTTGTTTGACTCGTATGTCAGTCGTACTTGTGATAAACAAACGGCTTGGATTAGATCAGATTGGAACATATCAGTGTGCAGTACACATCTAAAACACTTGGATTATTAGGAGCGTATATTTTAATTTTTGTAAATTTAGATATTTGAATACAGTTAATTTGCAAATACATATATAGATCCAGATATGATTTATGATAATACATATATATGTAGATACGGTTTCATGTTTCGATAGCGGATACAGATATGAATACGGATAACATGTGTTCGTATTTTTAAATTGAGGAGGGATCTGATTACACCTTTTTTGGTGACACACTTTGACACCTACCATTTTCAAAGTTCAAATAGTCGATCCAAACCGTTCAACGTGATGGATATATTAAAATGTGCTTGGAGATCAAATTTTACATTTTTTTGAATTTTTTTGCTATTTATTAAGATGGTTACAAAAATCGTTGTTTTCAGACCATTGAAAAACAACGATTTGTAACCATCTTAATAAATAGTAAAAAAATTCAAAAAAATATAAAATTTGATCTCCAAGTACATTTTAATATGGTGATCATGTTGAACGGTTCGGATCGACTGTTTGGATTTTAAAATCGTAAAATTGACCTATATAAAAAACGGTGTCATGATGTGTCACCAAAAAAGGTGTAATTGGATCCCTCCTCTTTTAAATTATATTTGTATATATATTTGTATCCACTTAATATCCTATTTGTATTCCTATGTGTTTAATATTCAGTCTGTATCCGTATAAAAATACAATAGAACAATAGTCTCGATCTGTATCTGATCTGTTGGGTATTGCGGTAGGTCGATCGCTGTAATATACAGTCGTATAGTGTGCTTGCTTGAACATGGTTAATATAGATCAGATCAGATCCGATCGACCTACCACAATTAATACAGATCCGATAGATCGATATTAACAACCACCGCATTCAAGAGTGCTTGTTTAAAATTTAAATATTGCATCGATCGCTGCGATATTAAACACAATAGAACAATAGTGCTTGTTTGATCTTTATTGCGGTAGGTCGATATCTGTCCGTTGGGTATTGCGGTAGGCCGATCGGATCTGATCTGTATAAAAAAATAATAGAACAATAGTCTCGATCTGTATCTGATTTAGAGAGGGAAAAACGTGCCGTGCCGTGCTGTGCCGTGACTAACACGCCGTGACTTTGGTCACGTGCCGTGCCGTGCCGTGACTAAGTAAATTTTTCACGTGCCGTGTCGTGCCGTGACAAAAATTACGAGGGGTGATCACGGCACGCGAGTCACGCCGTGACTCGCGTGCCGTGACTAATTCGTGCCGTGACCAAACGCGCGTTAGTCAAGTTTGATCACATTTAACGTTTAAAAAAAAAAATATGAAACGATTCTTTAAAATTTAAATGTTTTAATTAAAATTTAAAGGTAAATATTTTAATTAAAATAAAATTATACCTTATAGGAAGGTATGTTAGTGTATTGCTTCGCTACTGCCGTGACTAGCGTGTCTTCCGTTCCGTGACTCGCGTGTCCCGTGCCGTGCCGTTTCCGTGTTCCGTGCCGTGCCGTGCCGTGACCAAGACAATTTCTGTGCCGTGCCGTGCCGTGTCTTCTTTGCCAACAATTGGTCACGGCACACGAATGGTCACGGCACGGACACGCGAGTCACGGCACGTGACCGACACGCGTGCCGTGCCGTTCCGTGCCGTTCTGTGACGGAGCCGGCTCCGGCGTGCCATTTTTCCCACTCTAATCTGATTCAACCCCACGTATTTAAATATTTAATCTGAAGGCGTATATTTAGACAACACTTTTTGTGCATATGAGTTCATTATGTTAAACATAATTTTGTGATATTTTTAATAAGAATATTAATTGTTTCTATTCCTCACGAAATGCTAGTTCTTTGGTTTTGTTTGGTTCACTAGGTTTTTTTGTATCAAATTCAGTTTTCATAATTCTAGTTCATCACTGAGTTTGATCCTAGCTCACAATATATATCATTTGTTTTAATAATGGCTCACAATATATTATAAAAAGAACCAAAATTTTTATTTATACCATAATCACAAAAAAAAAAAACCAAATCACGTCAAATTCTGAGGAATTTGAGAAATACCCAGGCCGCCAAACCGTTCTGCGGCCCCAAAAATTGGGGGCCACCAATTGGCCCTGCGACCAGGGGCGGACCCAGTGTATTCCAGGGGGGCAGCTGCCCCCCCCTGGATTTTGAGTTTTAGTGGAGATTTATCGGTTCCGAACGACTTGCCTCCCCCCCTGGAATTTTTTTTGCCCCCCTCTGAATGTTTGATTTGTAATTCATGTTAAATTTAGAGTTAAAATTGAAATAAATTTGTTGAATTTTGATTGGTAATTAGAATTATAAGTCAGAGTATCATAAATTACAAGTCAAAGTATTGAAAAATATAAGTTAAAGCATTATTTTTTATTGAGTATCAAATTGGTTAATGGATTTAAACCCGATTAGATATTTAAACCCGATTCGATATTTTTTTGCCCCTCCCTGACGAAAATCCTGGGTCCGCCCCTGCCTGCGACCCCAGTTAAGGGGCCTCCAAATGAAATAGTTTGTTCAGATCTGTGCAGACCAAGCATAGTGCAGATCATATGTCTCGATACAGGTCAGATCAGATCCGATCAACCTACCGCAATACAGGTCAAACTACCGCAAAAGCTCAAAGATCCAGGAACACCATGTTCAAGCAATCACTATGCGACTTGGGCGCAAGCGTAAGCCTCATGCCGAAATCAGTCTTCTACAAGTTGGGATTTGGAGAACTCTCACCTACAAAGATGACCCTACAACTAGCAGATCGCTCAATTCGATATCCCGAAGGAGTTCTACTAGATGTCCCTATCAAAGTAGGAGAGCTATGGACACCCGTAGATTTCGTTGTCATTAATATGGAGGAAGACGACAAGATCCCAATCATCTTGGGACGTCCCTTCCTCGCCACGTGTAATGCAGTGATAGACGTAAAGAATGGGAGGATATTGCTTTCAGTTGAGAACGAAAGAGCTGAATTCGACATTAGGAGATCCATGCAATACCCAACGGACCAAGCATACAGCTTAGAATTCTTGGAAGAAGGTGAAGTGACGAACATTGAGGAGTATCTATGCAAGAATGAAGACTTGAATGGCCTACTCAAAGATGATGATATCCCATGGTCTCCATCCTCACCTAGCGTAAATTCATATGGTTATGAGGAATTCGATGATTTGGACTCAACCACAATGCCAGATTCAGGTATGAGTGTGGAAACAGTCGAAGAGGCGAGCCTATCTGGAGACGAGCAGGAAACTCGAGGAAAGGACTCACCTCCGACACCTTGTTACTTGCCGCCGGAAGAAGCTGATTGACCTAACAAATACTTAGGTGAAATAAGCACAACCGCTGCAGCTGACCACACCGAAGTTCCAGCACCTCAAAAAGAAGAAGCACAACATGAATATCGCAATTTGGAACCCAAGGATAATGATCTAACCCAGCAAAGGAAGTTCTCGACCTTACGACCTATGACACTAGTACCTTTCAAGAAACATCATCTGAATCAAGTCGTGAAGAGTAAGGAAGCTAAGGTAGAAAAGACTCACGTAAGCTATCACTTAAAATGGAGCTCCCCTAAGGAGACATACGCATCCAAGCTTATGAGTCTTCCACCAAAACCTCCTGACTAGACATAACCATGGGTAGGGTCAAGCTAATGACCTAAAAGAAGCGCTTCTTGGGAGAACTCAAGAACTATCTTTAGTTTTTAAGTTTTAGTTAAGTCAAAAGGTCGAGTCCAAGTCTAAAAATTACTCACAAATTTAGTTAATTTCTTGTAAACAGGAAGACGAAAGAAGAAGAGTAGGAGCACACCAAGATCAAGAGAAGAGAAGACACAAGAGAAAAATGCAAAAGATAGTAATTAAAGGCAACTGCATACTGGTGTTGATGAACCGCATGCGAGCATTTTAAAGGCATACGGTTGAGCATGAACCGCATGTAATCGCTTTAGAAGCAGTAAACCCTAATAAATGGAAATGGGATATCGGGTTGAAAAACGAGGTCGCATGCGGATCTTCTATGAACCGCATCGTTTAGACTCATTAACGGACCCGATACGGGTTTTTAACTCTTTGAATTCTCGTGTCGTTTCATTGCACCGTTTCAAACCCTATAACCGCACAGACCCGGATCCCTCCCCATTTTCTCTCTATTTCTCTCTTTTCTCACTCTCTCTTTCTCTTTTCTCTTCCCCTCTTTGCTCTCCGCCCTTTGAAGCCGCCACTGTCGTCGCCATTGCCGCCTCCACTGCTGTGTCGCTCCTCTCCGCTCATCCACCACCGAGAACCGCACACGGTCTCGGTCCTTCAAGACCCTCCTCCGATCAACGGTAAAAATTACCCTCATTAAATCAAAAAGAAACTGGGAACATCAAAAGGTTTGGTACAAGCCCTCTGGTACGGTGGTCATACCTAGTACCGACTAGTACAAAAAATAGGAACCCCAACTCAATCGTATGCAGTTGTGCCAAACAGCATGCGATCAAACCTTGAACTTGGTCTTCTATATTAAACTGTACTCAACTTTGTGCAGTTAATCTAGATCGCACACAGTTGGTCACTGAACCGCACAAAGCCCTCTAGCAACCAGAAAAATTCTACCCACCATCACTCCTAACCCACCCACCGAAACCTTACCTATCCCAAACCCCATAGCCCCTCCGAAAAATGGGGCCGCTATTTCATTTGGAGGCCCCTAGACTGGAGTCGCTAAATGGTTTGGCGGCCTGGGTGAATCTGGAATTCTCATCAAATTTAAGTGTTTTGGTTTATTTTTTTGTGATTATGACATAAATAAAAATTTCGGTAAAAAGAATGTAAGCTAAAATGTGAAAAAAAAAAAAATGTGTTTAATACATAACCAAAAAATTGCATACTAAAAATGAAAATTGGAAAAATATATAAACAAGAAAGAATGAATTTGATAGTCCAATCTCTATTTTTTTTTTTCCATCTTTGTAATTTTCCCAAAGTTTTTTCAATGATTTGCTCATTTGAACTTGAAGACATAAATCGAACTTAATTTGAAAGAAGTCTATGTACATATATTCGAAAAAGAAATTTTTTCCTTCTAACTCGGATTTCGTGAGGAATAGAAACAATTAATATTCTTATTAAAAATATCACAAAATTATGTTTAACATAATGAACTCATTTGTACAAAAAGTGTTGTCTAAATGTACGCCTTCAGATTAAATATGTAAATATGTGGGGTTGAATCAGATACAGATCGAGACTATCGTTCTATTGTTTTTATATACAGATCAGATCCGACCTGACACAGATTTTATAGATCCGAATAGTTTAATCTGAATGTTTTTTCTTAAATATATATTCATCACTCAGAGCTTGACTCATATGTCAGTCGTACTTGTGATAAACAAACGGCTTGGATTAGATCAGATTGGAACATATCGATTGGTTCCAACTTCCAAGGCTTGGATTAAAAAGCAAACAACGTGGAAAATGTGGAGCAAGTTGACAGTTGACAGCGCTAATTGTGAAAGAAAGAAAAACAGCCAGCCAAAAAGTTAGATATATATTTACGAGAGAATCTTCTACTTTAAAAAAAAAAAAAAAAAAATGCAAATATCGAGAGATTGGCTAATATTAAAATATTTGTTTATAGACATAAGCCGTAGAACAAACACTTCAGTTTTTATATTTTTAAAGTCTAAACAGTGGATCCAAACCGTTTCATCTTCAATCTATATTAAAATATACTTGGAGACCAAATTTTATATTTTTTGAAATTTGTTTACTATTTATTAAGTTAGTTTTAAAAATCATTGATTTTAATTATCTAGAAATTTTCACTATTTATTAAATCAGCGATTTTAAAACTGGCTTAATTAATAGTAACAAGTTTAAAAAAAATGTAAAATTTGGTCTTCAAGCACATTTAATATAGATATCACATTTGATGGTTTGGATCGAACGTTTGGACTTTGAAAATTAGAAAACCAATTAGTTGCACCATGGCTCTGGAAGAAACGTTTTGATATTAGCTACTCTCCAAATATTGATATAATAATTAAATTTTAATTACATAGATATGAATTAATTATTTAATTATATCGGAACGTATTGCATCTGACTTCACAGGTATTAATTTCAAAAATACAATGTTAGCGATTACAAAATCTTCAATTCTATAAGTTAATTCAATTTGACACAAGCAAAATTCGCCAGACTACAAACATTCTAAAATTAATGTGAAAATTTACTAAACTTTTAACGTGATATTAATTACACTTTTTTTTTTTAAAAATCTTTTAGCAAATTTAGTGCTAAAGTTTAAGGTCATATAGTCGTAGATGTCGTGAATTGATATGAGCTCAGAATTTTTTACTTATAATTTTGATTGTATTTTATTGTATTGAATGATTTTGGCTTTTATTTACTTATAACAGTAATAAGAAATCCATTAATAAATGCCAATTAATATTTGATTATATGTTCGATGAAACTTACATTGCGGATGATTTTGAATGATATATAATTGCAACTCAAATTAGAATTTTAGAATTTTTTTTTTTACTAGATAATCATACTTCTCTATAACTGAAATTTTCATTGGTATATATATATATATAGAGATTGACTATGGTGAGTTGTGAAGTAAAACGTCGTTTTACTTCACGCTCATACTCCATTTTGAAAATCTAAACAACCGATCCGAATCGCTCAACATGTTCTCCATATTGAAATGTGCTTGGAGACCAAATTTTATATTTTTTGGAATTTTTTTACTATTTATTAAGCCAATTTGAAAATCCCAGATCCGGGTGAACAGTAAAAAACAGTAAAAAATTCTGGACCATTCGATCAGCGATTTTCAAAGTGGCTTAATAAATAGTAAAAAAATTCCAAAAATTATAAAATTTGGTCTCCAAGCAAATTTCAATATGGAGAACATGTTGAGCGGTTCGGATCGGTCATTTAGATTTTCAAAATAAAAATATGAGCGTGAAGTAAAAATGACATCTTACTTCGCAACTCACCATAGCCCAGCTCTATATATATATAGTTAATCTGTGGGTATTGAATTATCATCTGGAGAGGTTCGTTTGATATCTCAAAATTATTTAACAACAATCGGACAAGTGGGTAATGTCAGGATGAAGCTAAAAAGCTCAAGTGGGTACTGACTGCTTTGTTTATCGTTTCATTTTTTTTTTTTCAGATAACCGATATTGAACGAGAAAGCAATAATTGGATATTGAATTATGATCTAATATATATATATATATAGAGAGAGAGAGATGGGCTATTGTGCTTTGCAAAGTAAAGCGAACGTTTTACTTTGGGCTCATTTTCGGATTTTCAAAGTTCAAACAGTCGATCCAAACCGTTAAATATTCAATCTATATTAAAATCTGCTTGCAGACCAAATGTTACATTTTTTGGAAATTTTTTACTATTTATTAAGCTACTTTGAAAATTGCTAATCCGGTGAACAGTAAAAACAGTGCAACAAAATTCTGAATCATGTGATTAACAATTTTCAAAGTGACTTAATAAATAGTAAAAAAAATTCCAAAAAATGTAAAATTTGGTCTGCAAGCAAATTTTAATATAGATTGAACATCTAACAGTTTGGATCAACTGTTTGGACTTTGAAAATCCGAAAACGAGCCGGAAAAATGTTCGCTTTACTTTGCAAAGCACAATAGCCCATCTCATATATATATTTTAACATGATAGCGGCTATCGATTAGTTGCTTAAGAATTGATGCTTTATTTTGTAAAAGCTTTTTCTCAGAATTTGTTAAGGCACCTACTCGTACATATAGATAGCTACTAGTCTATGAGACTATGCAAATTGATATTTGAATTTCTTTCGTTCAAAATCACATGTAGTGTAGTCTGATATTCTGAATGGTGCATGCATGATTATGCATGCAAATATAAAATAACTTTGTCAGATCAATACGGCAATATATACATGCATGCAGTCGCGATACAAACAATGAGAAAACCATAAATAAACAAGAGTGATGCTTCTATGGACACAAGGACCTATTTGTAAAATAAACATATTTTCATTTTCAAAGTTCAAACAGTCGATCCAACCGTTCAACATTATCTCCATATTAAAATGTACTTGGAGGTCAAATTTTACATTTTTTTTAATTTTTTTACTATTTATTAAGTATTTTACAAAAACTAGTCAAATTCAGACCATTGAATTTTGTAAAATACTTAATAAATAGTAAAAAAATTCAAAAAAATGTAAAATTTGACCTCCAAGTACATTTTAATATGGAGATAATGTTGAACGGTCGGATCGACTATTTGAACTTTGAAAATGAAAATATGTTCATTTTACAAATAGGTCCTTGTGTCCATAGAAGAATTTGCCAATAAACAAAGGCATTTGCTTCGGTGGACATAAGGATCTATTTGTAAAATCAACATATTTTTATTTTCAAAGTTCAAACAATCAATCCGACCGTTCAATATTATCTCCATATTAAAATGTATTTGGAGGTCAAATTTTACATTTTTTTGAATTTTTTTACTATTTATTAAGTATTTTACAAAAACTAGTCAAATTCAGACCATTGAATTTGTAAAATACTTAATAAATAGTAAAAAAATTCAAAAAAATGTAAAATTTGGCCTCCAAGTACATTTTAATATGGAGATAATGTTGAACGGTCAGATCGACTGTTTGAACTTTGAAAATGAAAATATGTTCATTTTACAAATAGGTCCTTATGTCACCGAAGCATCCCTCATAAACAAATAATTAGCTCATTGTGGGAGCTGACTTTATATATATCTTTCACCAAGTGAGTCTCAGAGAGGTCCCTCAAAAGAAAGCAATCCAAAGAAACAGAGAACAGAATGGCATATTCACAACAAGAGACCAAGAAATGTTTTCTAATTTCACTTGTGTTTCTGCTGTGTTGTTCTCCATGGCAGTTAGTCTCTGCCCAGAAGCAAATCGACCACATCCCGGGGTTTGATGGCCCGTTGCCTTTTGCTTTAGAAACCGGGTACACACTATTCTATTTTCCTTCTTCCAACCTCTATTTTGGCCCCTAAAAAATATAAAGAAAAAATTTGCTGATTCAGGTATTTTCCTTGAGAATGTTCGTTGGTGAATATAAACTTTTTCAAAAGAATCTAAACTGATATCAACTTCAGAAGCATCATGTTGCATCTGATTATTCAAATTTTATCCAAAGCTTGTATTGAGTATTTTTTTTTTTTTTGGAATTACTGGCCGGAATTATTTAATAAAAATCAAGGTAAACACTTGAACAGCTACGTGGAGGTGGATGAAGAGAAAGGGGTGGAACTTTTCTACTACTTTGTTGAATCAGAGAGAAATCCAGAGAAGGATCCTCTATTGATTTGGCTGACAGGTGGGCCCGGTTGCTCCTCGCTGTTAGGATTGACCATTGAGATAGGTATGACAGCGGATTCAGGATTTTAGTTAGGAATAGGGTTTAGGGTTTAGGGTTTAATAGGCACAAAATGCTAACAAATATATAAATTGTCATAGTGTATCAGCCTAATCGATACTGCTATTGTGTAAAATAATTAGCATCCACACAAACTCATTTTCCAAATCAAAAATAACTTCTCTTGGGAAACTTAGCCAATTTGATATTTTTTTAAGGTCAGTTGGTAAGAAGTGTACTGGCATTTGTATTGAAATTAAAAAAAAAAAAAGTTTTACAACCTACTCAATCTAATTTATTACATTACATTAATGCATAACAATTGCAATGCGGTGCAGTGCATATCCTAACCTAACTCATCAAATTGAAAAAAATGCTACAATTAATGCATTGAACCATCTCGCATGGTCTCTTGTCACGTATCTATAAGAGTATACTGGTACTGCTCTAACAGTATGAAATCCAGTGTTGATCAGTTAATTTCAATACAGTCAATTTGATATCTTGATCAGTTAATCTAATTGATCAAGCTTATGTTGAATTGAAAGAATCACCAAATCAGTCATTATCTAGCAAATAGGTGCAGTCATAATTTATTCAAATTTGGTCTCAGAATTGGCCAATAAATTAATGGATTCGACTGAAACTAAAACCAACAAGGGCTAGAACTCAGACAATGAGGTTGGGGTTTAGGATTATTTTTTTCGTTCAAATTACTTTAATTATAACGTGAAACATGCTAGAATTAAATAAGTGATGAGGGTTACTTTTGTATGTTTAATTTTTTTATTTAACTAAACATGTAAGGGGAATTGTCATAGTACATCTGATCTTTAATTAGAGCACATGACTGCCATGTAGAGATCACATCTAACGGTTTGGATCGACTTTTTGGACTTTGAAAATCTCAAAATCAATTAATAACACCAAGGTTCAGAAACTATTATTTTAATCTTAGCCAACCTTTTTATATCGTTGGAGGTTGACTTCTCTTTCTATGACTAATATATTGTCTCGTTTTTTGCAAGTTAATGTGATCAAAGTGTTTATGTGTTGTGCAGGGCCACTTCTTTTTGATCTACCAAACTATGTAAATGGCCTACCTTCCATCAATTATAAGCCTGATTCTTGGACCCAGGTTCTTTTCTTTGTCTCTCTGCCTTATAATAAAAAAACTAATTTCTGTTGTTGCCAAGGGGTAACAGGTTCACCTAAACCCATCCATTTAAATTGAAAATAAAATATTTATATGATCTCTATTTATGTTATGATAAAACAATAAAAATCTTGGTAATTGCATGTGTTAGTCAAGTCAATTAATGCTATAAAGTTGGAATGGCAGAAATGTAATTCCCACCTCCCAGGAAGCTGAATTTTCCTAATTTTGTAATTATCATTACTAGAGTGGCTTTTACTTTTTTTATTCTAATAAACCAATCCCTTTCTATCCCCAAGGAGATGGGGATGCTAATGACAAAATATTCATGTAATGATTACGGAAAAACAAGCAACCAATTAATTTTAAAATAGGCAGTGGGGAGTAAAATTGAGGTATCTGTAATCTGTGATCGATATTTTTTCAAAAGCTCCTGCTCAGCTGCTCTCCCCATAAGTTTAATCTTTTTTTGGCCTATATTACTTCGCACTGCTGAGGTTATTTTACAGTGATGTTGGTTTAAAGCACCAACTTAGTACAATAGTACCTATATTTAAGTAGTTGGATATAAATATATAGGTGCAATGCTACCGGCTTTTTGTATTAAGCTACAAAAAAAGCGTCCTTTTTTACTAATGATAAAATTAATGTAGGAGTATTTAGAATACTAGCTGTAATTTACACTAGGGGTATACATTTGAGTGTAATAGAGTTGTTGGAGAAAGTTCTGTATTTTATAACAATATTTTGAGCAATACTATAATAGCATGTTTGGTTACGAGATCTTTCAAGTCTGGTATTGGCATCTAGCAGCCTAAATTTAAGTATCTAATTTGCAATCCTCAGTTTTTTCTCTTATTCTACATTACTGATTGTTGAATTGTTATAAAAAAACAAATAGGTGAGCAGTGTTATATTTGTTGATTCACCTGCTGGAACTGGATTCTCTTATTCACGTACGACAGAGGGGCTGCAGACATCTGACACTGAGAGTGCTCGTCGGCTTCTACATTTTCTTTATAAGGTGTATAATCCTTTTTCTGGTTATGGTGCAATTTTCAATCCAAAACTTTTATTTTAGTGTCCTATATAATATTTTTTCCTTATATAGTAATTTTTATTACACTATAATGTCGCATACATGGAAAAAAAAAAGATTAATTCATTTGAAACTTTTGTTTGGTTACAATTGAATTTCTGGAATTGCCCATGGAGCAGCATATATAGTTATGAGATAGTTGAATGAATTTGAAGATGTCTCAAGTTTTAGTATCCAAATCTCTCAAAGGCTAAAAAGGGAAAGAACTGAGAAGCTTTCTCCATTTTCTAAAATAACATGCCTTTTGCTATGTAGTGGCTTGAGGACCACCCAAAGTTTAAGTCAAATCCTCTCTATATAACCGGCTCTTCCTATTCTGGTATGATCATACCAGTTTTATCTCTTGAGATTGCTATAGGTAACTTTCGATCTTTTCTTTTCTTTAAGTCAATTGTTTCTTTATTTCTTGATGCAAGTATATGTAAGCTTACAAGAGCGAAAAGCAAGCAAGCAAGCAAAAAGAATTACAATCTCTGCAAACAAGAAACAACATGATGCCAGTCACAATTTACAGATTACCTTACTGGCACAATATTTTCAGTTCCTTGCTAAAAGGCTTGATCTAAATCTATTTTGTCATTTTGTTGATTACAGCTAAAGAATCCCATGGGGCACAATTTAATTTCAAGGTTTGAAAATTTTAATGCATAGACAGACATACAAAGACTCTCTTCTTTACTTCTCTATTGATTTTCTATTACCAACCCCTCGGAACTAATTAATCTTAATTTCTTGACATTGTAAGGGTTATGTGGCTGGCAATCCCATGACTGATATTGAAGGTTTTGATAAAAATGCCAAGGTTCCATATTATCACGGAATGGCACTAATATCTGATGAACTGTATGAGGTACATAAAAAATAACTAACAGGAATCACATAGAAGTTCATGTTTGGATCGTTCCGTTTCGTCAAGCATACTATAAATAGAACAAATCAATGGCATAATACATATTTAGATCAATGAAACCACACAATATCTAAACCAAACCGTAACAGACTTCAATTCAACTATTTATTTAAAATAGTTTCTTTTGAACTTCGGTCCCGAGCTAATATACCAAGTAGTTTATCAAGCCAACTGAATAGTATGGTCTAACTACCATTTCAACAATTCTTTGACCACTAGAATAACCCATCATAGTAGAAAATTTATTTACAGTACATTTATAGGAAGTCAGTAAGAAAAATGAAGTGTTAACTGCATAATTTTAAATTCTAATTTGTTAAATTTTCTGTGCAGTCCACCAAGAAAACCTGTTCAGGAAATTACATGACCCCGAGTAACATTCATTGTGCAAAGTATCTTGATGCTGTGACTGAGGTGTGATTCAGTTATATACCTTTTTGAACAGAAATAATCTAATCTAGTTGTATTAACAATATAAACTTTCATGTCTAAAGGAGGACAAATTTCATCTCTACCAAAAGAGCAAGTGAACACCTTTACCTCCCGGACTTTGTGTGAAGTTACTAAAATTCAGGATTAAGCCACCTCGTGATGCTGAATTGCAAAATTTATTTTTTTCTTAATTAATCACTAAGGCATAATTGATCCTGCCACACTGATGAGAATTAGTAACCCCCTCAGTCCAAAATCTCCGAGGGTCTTTCTTACCCTCACCTAAAATAAAATTGATGATGAAAACAATGGACCAAATTTTACTTATTTTTTTCTTGCATTCATCAATGACCCGTGGTAGTACAATGAGCTCACATATTGCATACTCAATAGGAAGTACAATGTGTTGATCTGATCGATTGAACCTTAATTTGATGCTCTAAAACAATATCATTAATAGTATAATGTGCGAGTTCATAATTTAAGACTGCTAATCAACTAGGTCACAAAAGAAATAAATAAGGGTTTTATCTTGGATCCCTATTGTGGAGTCGCTAGCTCGAGACCGGATCAAGTTCCTAGCAGGACAATTGAAAGGAGGTCTTATATTGAAGAAGTACCTTTAGGCAGCTCTGACCTGAATAAAGAATGCAGAGTAATGCTAACGAGTCTCTTTATTTCTTACATTATTTACTTTCCCAAGTTAAAATGATGAAGATATTTCGTTATGTTGGTATGGTCTGGTGGCATTTTGATTTCCCATTTTCTTTTGATTGGTTTCATTGTTGTCACTGATCAATTTGAAATGAATTGACACCAAATGTTGGGATAGGAGAGGAATAGTTGTTGTCACAATAACTCCGTACTTAGGGTTAGTTGAGGTCTATATTTGAGTTAAAATGTGTCGAAATGGCCGAGGTGTATAGCACAGGATTAGTTGAAATTTACTTCACAAAAGTAATGGAGTTATTTTTGTTTTGAAAGAAAGGATTGTTAGCCCATTTTAATTGCTGAAAATGTTTAAATACAGGCTCTGACTAAAACCCCTAAAATAGTGTTGTCACTGACAACCACTGCCTAGTTGCTGAACAAACTCAGAACAGCATTTTAAAAGCAGTCTTCTACATTCCTCTCAATCTAGATAAAAGGAATCACTATCTTGGCACAAAAAATGTTTAACTGGTACCAACAATGTACCAGTGTGTCTCCTATCTATCTTATTGCATCAAAACTGTTTTGAGAAACACAAAATGAACTAAGGTCCTTAGAAAACTCTTAAATTTAACAATTTTGCCATGTTGCTATCCTTGTAACGCCATCAGTACCAGTGGTACCATGTGCTCTTCAAAAGTCACATGTTTGTCTAGAAGGCTTGTGCTTTCACTTCTTCTCCCATTAAACCTGTCAAATATTGCACCAGAGAAATAATAAGTAAAATAAGTTTTCTAATATATTTGATGTTAATCTTTGTTCATATATATATTTATTGATTGAAGTTTAAATTATTAACCTCATTGACATTGCTCTTGAAAACGTTATCTAAATTGTTTCTCATAACTTTATCCAGGATGCCTTGTACCAGCTTTCCATCTTCTGGGCAAATAATGATACAGTCCAAGATGCACTTGGTATCCGCAAGGTACATATGGTTATTCTGTTAGCTTGTGCATGCCAAATTTAGGTTTAACAACCTGGATTTAATTTTTGCATGATACAAACTGTTGGATATATGCGAGATTTTAAGAAAATGTGCATTTGATGTAGGGAACAATTGTTGATTGGGATCAATGTACTACAGATTCTTTACCGTACACAAAAGATATTAAAAGTGCAGTGCCATATCATCGTATCGTCACCAGTAAAGGTTACGCAGCACTTATTTATAGGTAAGAATAAGTTTTCTTCTTGTGAAATGTCTCTCTTTTTTTTTAGCCTCTACATTTTTTTGTATATTAGGCAAATAATGTACTGAACTTGTGTATATGCAGTGGGGATCATGATGCGAAGGCTCCTTTTATTGGCACGCAAGCCTGGATACGATCCCTGAACTCCTCGATTGTAGATGATTGGAGACCTTGGTATTCCAGTGGGCAAGTAGCAGGGTACGATTTGTTTGGTTTCTGGTTCTAGATCAAATTCAGATCTTAAAAATCTTAAAAAAATTTACATAAAAATAAATTGCTTGATTTTAGGTTCACAAGGAGGTATTCAAACAACCTCACATTTGCTACTGTCAAGGTAAGATTGTCTGAACTTGATATTAAAAAAAAATTGAAAAGAAAACATGATGAATCTTTGATCATTGAAATATGATTTAAGAAGGAAAAAGTAGCTCACATTAATTGAATGTGTTGTACTTCTTTTCATAGGGTGCCGGACACACTGCTGCAGAGTATAAACCAAAGGAATGCGTAGATATGCTTGACAGATGGCTTTCTGGTGCACCTCTATGAGAATATACTTGGGCTGTTATCCAGTCTTCATTCGGAAAAATAAAAATTAAAGATTGTTATGAATAAATAAATTATGGATGCAACTCTCAAGATCACTAATTATTTTATAATTATTTAAAAAAAACATATTTTTATCTCTTCATATTTGTTTTATAATTATGGATGCAACTCTCATGATTATTCATTTACAATTTCTAGTCTATAAATAAAGGTTTTGTTAGCTTGTATTGGATATGAATAAGAGATAGTCATTATTTATACATTATCTCTATCTTGTTTATTTTTTTTATCTTCAATTTATAACACGTTATCAGCACGAGAGCTCTACAAGTTAAAGATCAAGATAAATGTTGATATCATTTATTTCAATACAATTTAAATAAAAAATTACTTCTATAAGTAATTGCTAAATAACACAAGTTATCAATTTATATATATTTATTTTAAGATCTGCAATATATTTTTTATTAATTTTACATGATGTGCAAAGAAAAAATTCAATAATTAATCTTTATAATTTGAATATTATTTAACTTATATAATATTTTTGCGATAGTATTATTATGTCGAACGTTGCAAAAATTTGAATTTGTGACTCTTGATGTTACGGAAAAAAATTACATGACTATATCATGAGTGTTACATGTCCAATTTATTTAGATGCAAATGATTTTAGAGATACAATCAAAGAAAATAATAAAGAGACTTTCAATATAGAATAGAGAAAATAATAAATTAATTTTTTTCACCTAATATTAGGTTAAATATAGCATAATACAAGGAAGAAACCTCACGTTGCTCTGGCATAATACTAGGAGGGATCTAATTAAATCATTTTATGGTGACACGTCTTGATACCATATACTCATAAGTCATTTTTTGTGATTTCAAAATTCAAACAGTCGATCTGAACCGTTCAACATGATCTCCATTTTTAAAATGTGCTTGGAGACCAAATTTTACATTTTTTTTGAATTTTTATATTATTTATTAGACATA